>VXBX01003074.1:22603-40602 GCA_013400415.1 Scytalopus superciliaris
AAGGGCAGCAGGGTTAGGAGGGACAGAAGGGTTAGGAAGGGCAGCAGGGTTAGGAGGGACAGCAGGGTTAGGAGGGACAGCAGGGTTAGAAGGTACAGCAGGGTTAGGGGCTACAGCAGGGTTAGGAGGGACAGTAGGGTTAGGGGTTACAGCAGGTCCTGGGGCCCAGCCCTCCCTGCCAACATCCCCCCCACCCCAGAGCAGGGTCAGCTCCCTCACAGCCCTTTGGAGCCCCCCGAAATGTTTGCAGCACACGGAGCCAGCCCTGCCCAGCCCCCAGCAAAGCTGCTCCCACATTTAGGGGGTAGGGACGGGTTGGGAGGAGGCCAAACAGTCCCTGAGCCCCCTCCTTGCTGGGGGCTGTCCCTGCCACCTGTAGGGGAGGAGAGGACAGAGGGAATAAGGCAGGAAATGGACCAGCTCGTGGTTTCCTTTCATCTGAAAACATCCCCGGGCCGAGTTTCACACCTGAGCAGCGCTTGGCACGCCCTGGTTTCCCTTCATGCCAGTGGGCACAGCAGAGCTGTCCCCTCATGCCTTGGCAGCTGAGAGCAGGGAGCTCTGCCCGCTTCCCCGTGCCCACCTCAGCACAGGAATGTGGCACATGGGCAGGCACAGAATCCCAGAATATCCTGAGCTGGGATTCCAACCTATCCAACCCCAAAAATCCCACCCTGTCCCTGAGAGGATCATCCAAACCCTCCTGGAGCTCTGGCAGCGTTCGGGGCCGTGCCCACTGCCCTGGGGAGCCTGGGCAGTGCCCACCACCCTCTACTCATCTTCTGAAACACCTATTTTATTCATTTTGCAGTTGAAGCTGAGGATGAAACTTGTTTTAAAAGAAGTATTTAAGATGAGGAAGGGGAAACCCCAATGAAATTAGAGGGTTTGGCCAACAGGGAGTATTTGGTTGTAGAATGAGTCAGTGCCTGGGTGTTGTTGTGGCATTTCATATTCTCATGGTGAGCCAAAAAACATCTTGAAATATTACACTAACTTGAAAAAAACTCGTATCTTCAGAATATCTGGTATCTTTTGTTTTTCAGTAAACACTGAAAAATGTCTTCTGAAGGGGAGGAAATCGGGATATTTAGAAAGCTCCAGAGTCTGTTTTAGAGATGTGATATTGTTAAAAAGGTTTGCTGTTTTCTGTCCTAAAACTGCAGCTTCTTGCTCATGGTTTAGTATTTTGGGAACTCTCCTACCTGTATGGAAAGGGAAGCTTCATAAATATGTCACCTTCTCTAAAATGACCACCTTGCAGCTCATGAAACCATCAAAGAGGACACACATTTCAGGCAGGAGGTCTGTGAGGAAGTTTGGTTGGTCCTTGGGGGGTGTCCCCACAGAGAGTGAAGAGCTGGGGGGGGAGTCCCACCCCACCAACCCAGCTCTGGGGGGGCTGCAGGAGGACTCTGAGTGCAGAAATGAGGATTTTGCTGTGAGAGCAGAGACACAAACAGGGGGCAAACACATTTCATTAAGAGCTGTGCCCTTTCTCGTGGCCAAGGCTTGTCTCCATGGGACGGGTTTGTGGTGCTGGCTGTTCCTCAGTGTGGATACAGCCCCAACAGACAGGTCAAGACATCTTGGGCAGGTGGTGGAGACAGTTTTATTAGGCACGTGTTGGTATCTCCCCAGTTCAGATGAGCCTTTGAACAGCTCACCCTCAGGGCCCTTTTCTCCAGACCCATTTCGTAGGTTGGTTGGTCTTTTACAGGGTCTTGTCATTGCTGTAAATCTTTATCAGCTATAAAATGATTTCTAGAAAAACACTCTTGACAACTGTCCTTATTCACCAGAGCCTCAAATTTTCATGGATTCACAGACTGGTTTGGGCTGGGAGGGACCTCAAAGCCCATCCAGTGCCACCCCCTGCCATGGGCAGGGACACCTCCCACTAGCCCAGGTTGCTCCTTTGATCCAACGTGCCCTTGGGCACTCCCAGGGCTGGGGCAGCCACAGCTTCTCTGCCCAACCTGTGCCAGGGCCTGCCCACCCTCCCAGCCAACAATTCCTTCCCAATATCCCACCCATCCCTGCCCTCTGGCACTTTGAAGCCATTCCCCTTGTCCTGCCCCTCCATCCCTTGTCAATGGTCTCTTTCCATCTCTCCTGTTGCACTTCCAGGCACTGGGAGGGCACAGACAGGTCACCCCAATTCTTCTGTTGTCCAGCTGACCCATCCCAGCTCTCCCAGCCTTTTCCATCCCTTTGGTCATCCTGGGGCCTCCTCTGGCCTCTCTCCAGCAGCTCCAGCAGCTCCCTGGCCTGGCTGAGCTGGGATTCCCAGAGCAGCTTTGCAGGTGGGATCTCACCTGAGCGGGACAGACTCAAAAAGGAACAGGACAGTCCTGTGAGAAGCAGAACTGCTGAAGTGGAGACTCTCAGGGATCTGAGCCAGGGGGTTGAGCTCCCAGTGTCCCCTCTGGTGTCCAGCAGCTTTTCTGTCATTAAGGACACTGCAGATCACATGAAAATGTGTGGCTGGGGCAGAGGAGAACAGGTTGAAGTTGCTTATTCCCTTTGAGATCTCTCTTATTCCATCAGATTTGTCCATCGTGTCAAGAAATGTTCAGGGCTGACAGACACAGCAACACCCAAACTGCATCAGCCTCCTTTCCTTGGGGAAAAAAAAGGACAAAGCATGAAAGAACTGAGGATAAGAAGTTATAGCTATGCCTGGAATGTATCCCTGAGAATTATCTTTGGCTGGTAAACTGAGGTGACTGAAGGGACAGCATTGAGGAGGCTCTGGAACCCTCTGAGAGGCTCACTGAGGCTTTCCTGAAGGCTTTCCTAAAGGTTTTCCCAAAGGTAAAGCAGTCAAAGGACAAGGAAAGTATCCCTGCAGATACAGGAATCCATACACTGTGTGCATTGTGTGCCTGGATAAAATTCACCTGTGTTTTTAGAAAGGCAATTCTCAACTGCAAAAATATCATTTTTTAAAAATATCGGTTTTTTAAAATATCATTTTTTAAAAATATCATTTTTTAAAAATATCATTTAAAAATAATCTCTTTTAAAAAGGAAGAAGCAAAAGTAAATTTTTTTTTTTTTTGCATTTCAATTATAAAAAAAAAAATTAAAAAATGAGTCTTTCAAAGTAACTGTTGCAAATATAAACAAAACTGTTTTCTGGACCACACTGTGACTGACCACAGACAGTTCATTGTCTCCGAAGATAAATTATGATAAACTGGGAATAAAGTGGACTAGGTCTGCTCTCATTTCGCCCCAGTGTCAATCCACAGAGTCACCATCCCTTTTGATTTTCTTAGACAGCTGAGGAGTCTGAACCTCTTTCCACCAACACCTTCCCATGCCAGGCAATTAAGAGTCCGGGCACACCCGTGAGGATGAAGGCGACGACGAAGCAAAGAGAATGACAGTGGCTGCCACCCCGAGCCCTGGAGTTGTGTCACAAGGTGTGGGAACCACCTCCACTGTCTTAGCCTCTTCCTGCCCCTTCACACCTCCCACCTGAGCTCGCTCTGTCACCCAGGTGGGACTCGCTGACCACAGTCTGACAGGTCTCCCCCGGCAGGAACATCACGGCCCAGGCCCAGAAACCCCCTCGGTGTTCAAACAGAGCAGCAAAACCCACGGCCCCCTGTGAAGAACAAGACATTTCCCTCCCAGCCCGTCCTTCCAAACCCTTCCTTGTCTTTCCAAAGCCTTGCCCTGGCCTCAGGGTGGGTCGTTCCTCTCCTGCCTCAGTGCGAGTCCAGCCCACCCTCCTCCAAACCGCTCAGGGCTTTGCTCTTAATCCTGAGCTTATGCGGGAGGGCGGCGCAGCTGCGGCCCTTGGGATGGTCCTGGGGAGGGCAGGGCAGGCTGCAGGGAGGGGGTGGGCACGTTTTGGGCACTTGCTGCTCATCGTCTTCGTCTGACGCCGCTGTGCTGCTCTCTTTGCTCACCTCGGCGGCGCCGGGGGAAGGGCACAAGAAGCAGGGGCTGCCCGGCCAGTGCCAGGGGAAGGGGTATTGATCTGGGCAGCGGTAACTGAAGAAGGGAGAGCAAACCGCCGAGCCGAAGGAGGCATCGAGCCTTTTGGGCTGCTGAAGGCTGGGGGTGTCCGTGGGAAGCTGCTCTGAGTCACAACCCAGGAGGTTTCTGGGCACGCCGAAGCCCTTGCAGGAGAAACCAGCAGGCTCCAACACCTTGGGCACGAAGCTCCTCTGCCCCACAAAGCAGGGCTCCGCGGCCAAGGGCTCCACCCTGTGCCCTCTGAGGTAGATCCCGAGGGAGCAGCCCTGGTAGGGGGGGCTGTCGGGGCCGAGGAGCCCGAAGCGCAGCTTGAGGGAGAGCAGCTCTGTCCTGAGCACGGCGTTCTCCCTGCTCAGAGCGGCCAGCTGGCTCTCCATGGCCACGTCATTGAGGCGCCGCTTCTCCCGCGAGCGCTTGGCCGCCTCATTGTTCTTGCGCCGCTTCTCCCAGTACGTGGTGTCCTTCTTGTGGTCGGGCATGAACTCCCGTTTGCGCCGCGAGGCGCCGCCAGCCTTGCCCAGCAGGAGCTGGGCTGTGCCAGGCTGGAGGGGCAGCGCCCCCACGGAGCTCAGAGGGGTCAGGAAGTTCTCCATGGTGGGGGGACGTGGCCGGAGTTCTGCGGGGTTAGAAGGTAGAGGGGTTACCACCCGAGGGTCATGGGATGTGATGAGTTGGAAGGGATGCATAAGGGTCATCCAGTCCAACCCACGGGACCAGCCCCAAGAGTCACCCCCTGTGCCCCAGAGCATCATCCAAACCCTCCTGGAGCTCTGGCAGCCTCGGGGCCGTGCCCACTGCCCTGGGGAGCCTGGGCAGTGCCCACCACCCTCTGGGGGAAGAACCTTTCCCTGAGATCCATCCCAACCCTGCCCTGACACAACTCCAGGCCTGGGTGCTGTCCCTGGTTCCAGAGCAGAGCTCAGTGCCTGCCCCTCCCAAGGATGCTGAAGACCCCAATGAGGTCTCCCCTCAGTCTCTTCCTCTCCAGCTGAACACCCCAAGTACCCTCAGTGCCCTCACACCCTTCCCCACCTTCATTGCCCTCTCTAGAACACAAAGCCATTACCACTGAAGGTTCATTAATCTCATGAATAAATTAATCTCTCCATGTGATTGTTTTATGTCTGTTGCAGTCCTGCCAGCACAGCCCCCCACACACAAAGTGCAGAGAGTTTCCCTGGGTTCTTTCTGTCCCTTTTGGAGCCACGTTTTCACAACGTTCAGATTCTGCTGTGTCAGCACATCAGTCACATCTCAGCAAGGTCTGCAAAGCCCCTCAGGGGACACCCGAAACCCCCACTGATTTCACCAGCTCGGTGAACAATCACAAGTATTTCGCCTGAGCAACTTCAATCAAGATAATAAAAATTAGCCCTTATCTCCCCTAATCTCCAGCTGCCTTAAAAGGAAATAAGTCATTTGCCTCTGTGTTACAGATAAGGAAGGCACAGGGAGAAGAACTGATTTACCTCAGTCACGTACTTGAGTCAGCAGCTGAAACAGGATTAGAGATCCCCAAAGCTCCCCAAAACCCCTGGAAAGCCTGGAAAGCTGGGCTTGGTGGAGTCTGATTTTGACAGATCTGGGAGCAAATCATGGAATGGTTTGGGTTGGAAAGGATCTTGATGATCATCTCCTTCCAATCTCCCCACCACAGGCAGGGACACCTTCCACTAGAGCAGGTTCTTCAGGGCCCTGTCCAACCTGGCCTGGACCATTTCCAGGGCTATAGAAACACTTCCAGGGATATCAGATACTCCTGGATGAACATCAGACATCTTACAGTGAACACTATGAAAGTGCCATCTAGGAGCAGCACCAAGGGTTGGCCCAGAAGGTGCCACCAGAAGACACCGGCCATGGTATTTTCCCAGCTGTGGGAAGAATCTACTGGAGAAGACCAACGACACAATCCAAGCTGTGAATGAAATTCATAAGAGATCACCCTCCAGACATCCCCATGCGAGGCCCTGCTTCCTTCAGGCAGTCTGAGCTGGTGGGAGTATCTAGAAGTAGATACCTCCATGTGGTCACCTCAACCACCTCACTTAGTGTGACGTGTGTCTTACTCTGAAGTTGTCACATTTCATCACTTGGGCTCCCTGGCCTGTTGTCTGTGGATTTTAAGAAATGCCAGAGGGGCTAATTCTGATTTAGACCTTGCAGAGGTCTCAGGTCTGGTGAGAGGGATCTCATCTTGTGAGCATAACTTCAGTTTTTGGAAAACTGCTTCGTGGGGACAAGAGGAGACAACTTGTTAGCACAGAATCAACAAGATGGTTTGGGCTGAAAGGGACCTTCAAACTCATCTCATCCCACCCCCTGCCACGGGCAGGGACACCTTCCACCAGCCCAGGTTGCTCCAAGCCCCGTCCAACCTGGCCTTGGACACTTCCAGGGATGGGACAGCCAGAGTCTCACCACCCTCATAGGGAAGAATTTATTCCTAACAGCGAATCTGAACCCGTTCTCTTTCAGTGTGAAGCCATTTCTCCTTGTCCTGTCCCTCCAGGCCTTTCCAAATAGTCCCTCTCCATCCTTCCTGGAGCTCCTTCAGGCACTGGAAGGCCACAACTTGGTCAACGCAGAACCTTCTCTTTTCCAGGCTGCAACAATCCCACCCACCAGAAAGCTGGGCCAGAGGGACCAACCAACCCCAAACCTGACAAACCATCCCCTCTGCAGGATTGCCCTAAAATGGTAAAGAAGGCCGAGCTGTTTCACTTTGATCAGCAACTGATGTGCTGGAGCTTTGGCCACATTTCAACCCACCCCAAGCCTCTCACAAGGCCCTTCATTTCAGCCTCCTGCCCGTCATGACACACCAACTCAAGGAGGACTCAAGTTGCCCCCCCCCAATTTTATTAGCACTGAAGGGCACTCCTGGCTCAACCACAGGCACAGAATAATCACAGCACATGCCTGTGTGACTGCAAAGAGCTTTTCTGAGTCATGGGACAACATCATCGAGGTTCCTGGCAGGGCTGCTCAGAGTGTTGGGGGGAAGAGGTTTGGCCAACACTTTGAGCTGAAAATTTCCCCCCTCCCCCCCTTTTTTACCCCCAAGAAAGAAAAACGTTTCGTGCTGAAAATTCTCAGAGGAAATCAACCAACCTAAACGCTCCAAAAGCCGAGCATTCTTCAGGTTTCAGGCAGAGACTTTCAAAGGGCTATTCTGGAGCCAAATGAGATGGAGATAATCCCAGGTCCAGCTGAAGGCAGAGCTCAGACTCCTCTGGAGGGTCTGGGGCTCACGGGGTTGTGTGGCCGGATGCTGCGAGCTGTGAAAATGGGGCACGTGACCTTCTGAAAATCCACAGGGCTCATGATCCACATGAGTAAGAGGCAACCTTCTTGCCACATCGATTTGTTGGGTGACAGACACGACTTGCTCTTTCTCAGTGAGCAAAAGATGTAATTCCAAATGATTCAGGACACCCCTCTGGGCGGGGGTGGGGAGGGTGTTTGTCACCTACAGAAACAGGAATCAGGATGTTTGGGTGGCTCCACTCCTCTCCATGAGTTCACATCAACACAAATCAGGTGTGGAAAGTAAAGAAATCCTAAATATTGTCCAGCTGTAATTTGTGTCTGGAGGTTTGGAAAGTTTCAAGGAAAAAGGTCACATTGAAATGGTTTGGTTTTCCAAGGGGGGGGACTGGTGATTCCCTAAGAATCCAACTCATAAATCCTAACAGGTTTGGAAGTAAAATATCCCAGAATCACAGAATTGTAGAATCATGGAATGGTTTGGGTTGGGAGGGCCCTCAAAGCCCATCTCATTCCCCCCCCTGCCATTGGCAGGGACACCTCCCACCAGCCCAGGGTGCTCCAACCTTGGGCACTCCCAGGGCTGGGGCAGCCACAGCTTCTCTGCCCAACCTGTGCCAGGGCCTGCCCACCCTCCCAGCCAAGAATTCCTCCCCAACATCCAAACTAAACCTCCCCTCTGTCAGTTTGAAGCTCTTCCTGCAAAACAGATTCCTTTTTAAGGTACCCTAAAACAGCAGCCACCAAATGAGGTGGGAGAGACCTCAGGAGGATCTTGAAAAGCCAGCAGTGTGAGGATGTTGTGAAGGAGCTCCACCCCACACACCGTACAGCAGAACATGAACACGGGGCCTGAAACTGCTCTAAAAGCTCTTGGATTAATTTTTCTCCTGCTTGCAGATGAAATATTAGCTATTTATTTATTTCTTTATACAGATTTAGAGACCTTTAGCATTGGCAGGTTGTCAGCAACAGTGATCTCTGCAGAACAGACAAAGCCTCATCTCTTTGTCCTCCCAGTTTGCTCAGAGTGACCAGAGCTTTGTCCTGGTTAAATCAGGACAAATGCCACGATTTGGGGGATTTTGCAATTAAATACACTTATTTGAATTTACCAGCTGTCCTCAAAGAGTTCTGAGCACGACCAAAACAAAAGAGATGCCCTTTAGCACGAAGAAGTTTGGGGTAATTCCTTCAGCTTCCGATCAAAATTTCTTGTGAGCTCAAAGCATCAAAAGGAGAATTTCAACGAGTGTATTTGTGGTTTCTCACAGTGTCAAGAGGCAGAAAGACAGGTTTTTTTAGGGCTTAATCACTTACCAGGAATGTTTCAGGTTAGGATGTGACACGGCTTGTTTGTTGAATGAGTCAGGGACCAACAGGTGGCTTTTTCACTGGGTAAACTCCTCACCCCCCCACGCTGGGCCAAGCAGGTTGTTGCTCCTGTTGCCATAAGGAGACCCCCATAAGGGGCTGGGGGTTTCTGCTCCTCGCTCTGAAGGGCAAATGGGGCATTTGTTGTGCTATTCCCATGACAGAGCCACAGATTGTCTCAAGTGGAAAAGGATCCAGAAGGACCATCCAGTCCAACTTCTCCTTGCAGGGGCTCCCTGAAACTCAGCCAGATGCTCAGGCTGCAGGACATACATTAAATTTGAATTTCAGCAGGAATTCAATCTACTGCAACCTTGATTTCCAATATAACTTCTATATTTATCCTTCAATATAACAACCTGTATACTGGATTCCCAATATATTTGATTTCCAAACAAGCAAAAGGAAGGAAAATCCCCATTATTTATTCATAAAACACGTCATTCTGTTAGGAAATTCCCTACCTTATGGATAATTTTGGGCTCAAAGCTTCATTCCCAGTTTCCTGATCCCACTCAATGCACCATCATAAGAAGGTCCAAGGTTACTGTACCAAATATTCCCTGTCCAGCAGAGCTGGGAAGTGAGAGGGACCCACACCAGGCATTTGTGAGACAGAAACACAACAAACCTCCCACCAACCTCCTTCGGTTTGACCTTTCCCACATTTGTTCCATCCCTCACACTCGGCTGTGCCAAGGTGGGAATTTCCTCCAGACCTCAAAGCTGGAAAGAAATGGAAGTGAAAGGGTGAGAAGTGAGAGCTGAGCCCAGAGCAGAGGGAGGACAGGGCTACTCTTGGCTGGAGGTGGGAAGGTCTGGAAGGAGGTTGGGTGGCAAGTGGGTGGCAGGGGAAGTTCCAATCCGAGGCAGGATCTGGCCTTTTAAGGTCAAGGGATGAAGACTTAGCTGGGCCAGTATGTGAAAGCATCAAGGCTCAGGCCACAGAGCCTGAGCTCTACCTGTTATTTATATCTGCAGCCCACAAAGTCACACCTAGAGCCACATGACGAGTGTCTCGGGGCTCTTCTCAAGTGCAGCCCCAAGTCACGCTCAGCCTGTAACCCACAGGGCTGCTGGAGACATTAATAACATCAGCAGGGACAGGAGCACATCTGGGTGAGGAACATTGTCCAACCAGTGCTCTCTGAGGAGCTTTGGTAGCTCTTGCTCCTGGGAATGGGAAAGGTGTTCGCTGACACGGGTCTTGTTCTGCATTATCTGCACCCCCAAGGGAAGAAAAGCACCCAAAACGTTGCAAAATGCTGGTTTTCCTTCATTTTTCCACCTCTGATCTGCACTAAACCTGCTGGTTCTGTTCAGGCAGAGCATCTCTGGGAGCTCTGCTTCTCTGGGGAGCAGCCCTGGAGCTTTGCCAGCCTCTCCTTGAATTTCTGAGCAGGCAGAAAGCAAGGCACGTTTATTTTTATATATAAAAACTGTGAAATACACGAAGTAAAAACCATCCTGACCATCCCTGCAGAGCATCTGAGCAGCTCAAGGTGGGGATGTCCTGGATAAAACGACACCTCTGTGTCTGGATTTGTTTGTGTTTTCCACTTGCCCCCCCCAAAAAAAGACCCTCATTTCCGCTAAACCTCCTTCCTGCCACTGTCAGAGCCCGTGTCAGGCTCAGCCCCCCGAGATTTGTGCAGCCTTTTAATCTCCTTTGCCTTCCCTTATCTCTCTCCCCCAAACCGAGCAGCAGACTCTGATGAATTGTAATTTCCAGCAGGTTGTGCAAAACCCTCCAGGAAAGAAAAAAAACCCCAAACTTCTCTGTCACAGGAACTGAATCATTTCAGATGTGCCCAGTCGATTAGACACTTTTCTTTAATCCAACCACCCGGCCTCACAAAACAGCTGGGGAGTCTCTCCCTTTTCTCTGAGCGTGACCCTCCGCTTAATCTTTTTACCCAGGATTAAAACAGATTCCAAACTAATTGCAGAATTAAAACAGAGCCCGCAAAGAGCTGCCACATCCAGGGAAACGCTGCCTCAATATTCCTCAGGAATAAAGAACACGAGCTGGAATTATCAGGGAGCGGATTTCAAAGAAACAAAAGGGAAAATATCTTTAAAATCCGGAATTTCCTGCCTCGGGATAACGGAGAAATCACAAATGAAAACGGAATCACCAAGAAATTTCAGGTCGTGTGGGGGAGCAGCAAAATCCACTCACCAAGTGGCAGGAGGGTCGTTGATGCTGCAAAAATGAACCTTTTCTTTGCATCAGCATGAAGTGGATCACACACCAAAGTCAATCGCTGTGATAAAGTGAATATCTGTGTTTTATTATATCTCCATTTGGGGTTTTTAAGGTGTAATTCTGAATTTCGCGCCGCCGCCCCCCCCTCTCGCTANGTGGAATTCTGAATTTCCCCCCCCCCCCCCCCCCTCTCGCTATAGTTGCAAAATTGTTCTTGAGTCTTCACATATAAATTCCCCCCTATTTGTATCACAAATTCATGTCCAAAACCACCAAATAATGATTTGGAGTTTTGAGCCTCATTTAAAACCACATCTGAGAGGAGCATTCCTGACTAAAGCCACGAGAGTGAAAAATCCAAGCATGAATCTCCATATATTTTAATTAAATAGGGCAATTAATGTAATATAAAAGGGCATAGAGTGGCTTTGGCAGATCTTCCCTGGGCTGGGGGTTTCTGCTCCTCACTCTGAAGGGCAAATAGGGCATTTGTTGTGTTATTTCCAAGAGAGATCCAAAGATTATCTCAAGTGGAAAAGGATCCAGAAGGACCATCCAGTCCAATTTCTCCTTGCAGGGGCTCCCTGAAACTCAGCCAGATGCTCAGGCTGCAGGACATACATTAAACTTGAATTTCAGCAGGAATTCAATCTACTGCAACCTTGATTTCCAATATAACTTCTATATTTATACTCCAATACAACCTGTATACTGGATTTCCAATATATTTGATTTCCAAACAAGCAAAAGGAAGGAAAATCCCCATTATTTATTCATAAAACACCTAATTCTGTTAGGAAATTCCCTACCTTATGGATAATTTTGGGCTCAAAGCTTCATTCCCAGTTTCCTGATCACACCCAATTCACCATCCATACATAAATAAGAGCCAGTCAGTGGAAACACCTTTGTTAAACTGGGAATGGAGTTTAAAGTTTAAACCAGCCCAGAGCCCAAGCCAAGCTGCCCTTGCTTTACATTAATTTAAAGGAACTTGGGAGCTGCCTATTTTTCCACTCTTAAATGAATCCTAGTGTTAATTTTCACTCTTAAATTCATCCTGGATTAAACCAGAACTCAGCTGTAATCTCAAGCCCTTCCAATACATTCAATATCTGACCCACAGGAATTAATAAGAATTTATATGGATAAAATGAAATAATAACCAAGCCCAAGGGATGATTTATAAGAGAAACCTCTGAAAGCTTCTCCTGGGGTCTCTGCCCTGCACAAACAGCTTTTGATCCTTTTTGCTGCTTCTTCACCTCAGTAATAAGAAAAAAACCCTTCGAGCTGTGGTTTGGTGGTATCTTATAGAACTCTCTAAACCTCCCAGCCCGTTGAAGATAAAAGGACTTCACTCTAATTACTCACATTCCTGCGTATTTCACGTTCTCACTAAAGCAGTGGTTGAGAGGAGCTGTTGAGGAACAAACTCTTACTCACTTCTTGTGTCTCAGTGGGAAATAACGTGGTGTGGTGAGAAAAGGAGAGGCAGGAGAGGAGCAAACAGAGCAGAACCCGCTGAACTCGGGGCCGGCAACTCCTCGAGGCTGAACTGCCCCCCAAATCCCGTTTTTTCTATATAGATAGTCCAGCTCTGGAGGAAATACTGAATTTCAGAGATATTAAATCACGACAGGGGGTTTGCTGGGAGCTTGGGAGGATTCATTTTGTCTTTTGGCCTTGAGGTAGAGACTTCAAACCTTGCAAAGCTCCCCAAAATTACCAGAGCAGCAGCAGAAGTCACAGGTGGTGAGCTGCATGAGCCTTCCTTGATCCCTCAGTCCTTGTGGTCAGAGCCCACAGCCCTGAGGCTGCACCCTCATGGTAAAAAGCCTCAAACCCAGCTCAGGGAGAGCTCAAGCTGAGACCAACTGACCTCTAAACTTCACTGTGGGGCTACAAACACCGTAAGAATGGAAGCCCTGAAACCTCCAAGTTACCGATCCTTCCCAAGTGACCGAGATTTGCATTTCTTGCTCTGCAGATGTTGAATAATCAGAGAATCACAAACCAACGGAGCCTTCCTGGTGTTTCCTTCACTTCACTCCCCTCTGCACCCAAGGAATCTGAACCCCTCCCACCGTAGCTCAACATAAAGTACTTTGTAAATGTGAGGTTTATTTCCCTCTGGGAAAGGACTTTAAAGAAATCCTTTTTCTCGCTCTGTTTGTTTCCCAGTTTGGGTGGAAAGTGTTGGCTTTTGGGCACATTAGGCCTGGCAGGGACAGTGCAGCTGAATTCTGAAATACTGCAATGGGGGGGCTCGAGTGGCTCAGCTGAAAAGCAAAACCAGCTCTGGGGGTCCCAGCTCAGCCAGGCCAGGGAGCTGCTGGAGCTGCTGGAGCTGCTGGAGAGAGGCCAGAGGAGGCCCCAGGATGACCAAAGGGATGGAAAAGGCTGGGAGAGCTGGGATGGGTCAGCTGGACAACAGAAGGTTTGGGGTGACCTCTCTGTGCCCTCCCAGTGCCTGAAGGAGCTACAGGAAAGATGGAGAGAGACCATTGACAAGGGATGGAGGGGCAGGACAAGGGGAATGGCTTCAAAGCGCCAGAGGGCAGGGATGGGTGGGATATTGGGAAGGAATTGTTGGCTGGGAGGGTGGGCAGGCCCAGAGAAGCTGTGGCTGCCCCATCCCTGGGAGTGCCCAAGGCCAGGTTGGATCAAAGGAGCACCCTGGGCTATGGAAGGTGCCCCTGCCCATGGTAGGGGGTGGGACACGATGAGCTTTAACATCCCTTCCAACCCAAACTCTTCTGGGGTTCCATGAAATCTCAACACAATGAACATCTTGGTATTTTCATATAATTTTTGATCTTTTTAAACACCTTTCCTTGGAAAGCTCTTTATATCCAAAACCCAACCTGGATGCTCCTGAGTATTTCACAAACATTTTTAGCTGTTCCTTCCTTTTCACCACCCACTGTTTGGTGGACCAGGAACCCGGAACACAAATAACCCAATCATTCTTCTTCCCTTTGCCATTTCTCCTCCAACAATTGAGGGCAACACGAGGACCCCTGAGCTATTCCACACGCCGAGACACACCAACGCCAACAAGCCCAACTTGGCACCTCTGCCATGACCAACGTGCCACCTCCCAGTGCCCAGATTGCAGGGCCAGCCCACCTCTACCAGGCCTGCGCCACATCACTGCCAACCAAGCAGTGAATGCCCTCCAAAGCCACCCAGCAGCACAGAGGGAAGGCGCGACCCCGTTAAAACCCGCGCGGGGGATGTTCCAAGCCGCGCTGCCAAGGACCTCCGTGGCCGCTTTTACCTTGGTGGAACCTCAGGAGGTCTTCTCCAGCCACTGGGTCTTCACCCTGCCAGGCTGTGGGAGAGGAGGAGAGCGAGCCCAGGAGCTCAGAGGTGCGGCTGAGGGAGCAGCTGGATGGCCGTGTGGGGCGTGCAGGACGTGCAGCCCCGGCATCCGCTCTCCCCCTCTCTGGGCCTACCCAGAGGAATGGAAAATTCCATCTGCTTCAGACTCGAGGCGACAAAAAAAGTGCTGTCACAATAGGGTGGTTTTTTTGTTTTTTGAAAGCGCAGATCGATTGGCAGAGATAAAGCTCATAATTATCTGAAGGTTACCCCACATGTTACGGCGATGCCTCGTCATGGGGAAGAAGTGAGAGGCGGCCAAGACCCAAAGGTAAGTCCCTTTATCTCCACAGCTCAAGGACGTCATTGCAGGCTGTGATGTGGCCTAAACTTCAACTGAGGCTTAATTTGAAAAGTTAAGCAGAGTCTAAGGGCTGAGACAAGGCCAGAAACCCTGCCATTGGTGTTCAATGTCTTGGAAATCAGAAGTCAGGAACCAGCAGGAAAGCAGGAAATCTGTTGTAGGTTCGATCATCAGTAGGTCTTGAGGCACAAGAAATCCCCTGCTTGAAAACCAGAGTGGAATCATTTGCCACTGAGCAAATCCCCCTCTCTGCAGAAGCTGCAAAGACACCCCTGCCACCAACTCCGTGATGGGACCTCAGGAACAGGAGCAGAACAAATCCTGATAAAAAACAAGGAGCTCTCCCCTCATTTTCAATATCCATCCCTCAGCAAACACCAGGAAACACAAACTTCTCCCAGATTTGGTGTTCCCACAGATCCTTTCTTCATCTTTTCACGTGCCTGTTTCAAAATGCCCAACCGAACATGATTTCCCAGCCAGTAGAACTTCCAGGACCTGCTTCCCCCTCACTTTTTCTCTCCTTGTGGAGTCACTCACGGCACCAGCTGCCAATTATTCCCAGTTTCCAAACCCAAATCAGGCCCTTCAGTCACTGCAGAGCCACAGGCAGTAAATCCCACGGGGTTTTCCTGATCCAGATCCCAGCCCTAAGAAATTGTCCTGCTTTAAAAGGAAGCCCCTTGTTTCTCCCAGACTTCCCTGCCCCCACCTCCAGCACAAGGACTTCCAGCAGGGCTGACCACGAGGTCCCGTTCACAAAAGTTCCCAAAAAACCTTAACAAAACCCCTCCTGTTTCAAACCATGCACACCCAGATGTGTAGAATTATTGAGTGGAGCTTATCAAGGACCACGTGGCACCTTTCTGATCATCTCCTGATGTTTGCAGAGCTGCCCCATCCCTGGGAGTGCCCAAGGCCAGGTTGGATGGGGCTTGGAGCAACCTGGGCTGGTGGGAGGTGTCCCTGCCCATGGCAAGGGTGGGGCTGGATGGGCTTTGATGTCCCTTCCAAACCAAACCATCCTGGGATTCCATCCCCATTTTCTGGCAGGAACACTCCCATCCTTGTGTTCATCTGCAGAAACCCTGCCATGGGACCTGAAGTTCTCCAAAAGCTTTCTCTTTTCTCTCTAAAGGAAAGTCATTGCCACTGGCTCGCCTTGAAGGCCCCCAGGCCTGTGCCAAAGAGCACTCAGAGCCCCTTGTGATCACCTCTCTCATTCATTAATTGCCAATATCACCATCTTCTCTCAGAGGTTTCCCTTTTGCTCTGTTATCACAGGAAACAAATGAACCTTGTGAAGCTTTGGCGGGCAGAGTCACTGCCCGGGAGTTTCTGTAACACACACCCAGCTGGTGGCAACCCACGAGAGCTGAAACTGCTCATTTCAACCCGAAATCATGGAGTTCCTCTGTGCCCCAAGCAACGGGGTGCTTATCAGTGCTTTATCACTCTCAAAATACTCAAGTGGAGGCTCTAAATTAGGGTTTGGGTTTTGTCTGAAACTGCAGCCGAGCCAAATCTGGGGCGACTCCACCAATGCTGCCCAACCCGCCCCGGCAGCAAAACTCAGCAGCCAGGCTTGGAGAGCCCTCACAGAAACCAAACCACACAACCAAGTCCCTGTCTGTCAACCCTTGGCTTATTCTGTGCACTCTTAATATTCAGATTAATAATTAGGGTGCACTTTTCACGAGATGGAAGAGGTGGGAGCTCCTAAAGACACTCTGATTCTCAAAAGGCAAACCAAGTTCTGCTGTTGGCTGCACCTTCTCTGGCTTTCTGCTCTTAATTGGACCTCCCCCAGGTTTGGAAGAGGCAGTTGTCACTTTGGCACCGATTCCACCAGCAGCTTAGACACCAAAGGGTTTGCCCCTGCCCCAGTTTTTGGCTCTGAGAGACCCCCCAGGAGAGTCTTTGACTCAGGGGGCGTTTCAGCCTCCCAGTTGTGGCCACACGGAATTGGTGGCACAGTCAGAGCCCACCTGAACCCAACCCAACCCCTCAGGACAAGCAGTGAGGGAGCAGAGAACACCCCTGGGAGGGGAATTACAAAGAGGGAAAAGCTGGACAGCAGGAGCTGGTTTGTGTCCCAGGGGCTTCTCCTTCAGGGCAGGAACCACAAGGACAAGGACAAGCTCTTGGGCCGTTGCTTGGGGGTGAATTGATGTTTTTCAGCTGCTCAGGGAAATAATCCTGAAGTTTAAGAAGACTTTCCCAGCATCTCTTTTCCTGAAGGTGCCTCACTGAGAACTCTTGGCTTTCAGTTAAAGAAAACTGTGGTTAAATCCTGGGGATGCAGAGGATTAAAAATGGAACATTGAGGAGCCCCCAAAACAAGAGTAGAAAACTCCTCGTCAACAACAGCAACAACAAACCCGACCCCACCAACAAAACAAAACCAAAAGTTCTTCACATTTGATTTTACCACCCAGCATCACTCGAATTTATCTTTTAAAGACGCTCTGCAAAGTTAAAAGTCAAGACTGGAATGGGTTTTTAGAATAGTTGAGAATGTTTTAGAGTCTCCGGAGAACGGCAGTTCTGAGACATCTGAATTTTACAAGGGGTCTTTTAAAAATGAAACCTGTCATGTTTGGCAACAGAAAATATCAGAGATGGAAGTCAAGAGTCTTTTCTGCCTCGTGGCTGCAGATTCTTCCACAGGTAAGGAAGCCACCCTGCAATTAATTACTGCAATCCTTATTTCTGAGGAGCTCTGGGCATGGAATAAACGGCACTTCAGGACTGTATTTCCCTTCTCCCAACAAACCTTTGACTGCCCCCCCAAGAAATTCAGCCCTTCAAAAGCCACAGCACAGCAAAATTCAGAGTGGCAAAAGATTTACCACCATTAGATAGTTCAAAACTTCAGGGGTGGGTTCTCTATGAAATAAGAATTTGGCACAGGTGGAACAGGAGGGGCGCCCACTGGAAACTTCTTACCCTGAGAAGACCCTTCAAACAGGGGGTTTTTATCCACACAATAATTATTTACTGTCAAACTCTCTTTAAATCCAAAGCAATGCTGGCTTTACAATAAGCACAGGGGAAAGAACAGGCAACTAAAGCATCCAACCTCGACAATTAGGAAAACAAAGTAGAATAATATTTAAAAAAAAAAATCTATGAATTTAACCAGGACTGTGAGTCCCTCTGAGGATGGGAGGAGAAATTGGGGAGTGTGTGAGCCCCCAAGTGTTCCTGTGTGGGCAGGGGTGGCAGGGAGGGCTCCTGGATGCCAGAAATAAAGAGGAGTTCAGGGAATGGTGGGGGGAAAAAGAGAGTGCAGGGAGATAATTATGGGGGGGGAGTGGGAAGGGAAGGGAAAAAGGGAAGAGAAAAAGGGAAGAGAAAAAGGGAAGGGGGGGGGAAGATAAAAAGGGAAAGATTAAGGGGAAAGGGATTCAAAAAGATTTTAAATGTGGAAAAATTTGAATAAATTGGGGGGGGGAGCCG
>VXBX01003074.1:49853-61156 GCA_013400415.1 Scytalopus superciliaris
GGGGGGGTCTCAACCCTCCAACCAGGAGAGCTCCTGCTCCAGACCCTTTGCTGTGCTCACACTCACCTTGTAGTAACTGTCATCAGCACCGAGAGCCTTGGAGAGCCCAAAGTCACTGATCTTGGCATAGTGCTGGTTGACCAGCAGGACATTCCTGGCTGCCAGGTCCCTGTGGACAAAGTTCTTCTCCTCCAAGTACTTCATCCCCATGGCTACTTGGTGCATCAGCTCCACAATGTTGCTGACTGTGATCTCATCCCTGGCGAAGATGAAGGGATAATTCAGCAACAAAGTACCTGCCATGGTCCTCTCTGAGATTTTTTAGCTGCAAGGGAGGATGGATGTGGACATCTCCGTGGGGGTGGACAGCGGGTGTGCCGACCCCCCTGGATGCTGACATCAACCTTAGTAACTTTGTGGTGCATCCTTAAAAGAGAAGGGCACCAGGTCAGAGAAAGAATGTAAACAAGAATGTGGAAGAGATAGCTGGGAATAGGCTGCAAGTTAGGACACTTAAAAGTTACCAGTAAGAAGTTTTGTTACTGGGAATGTGTGATAGAAAGCACCTGTCAACAAGTGACATGTAACCCTTGTAAGGGGATATAAAAAGAGAGAAACAACAAAGTGTGTGTTAGTTTGCTTGCTGTAAATATGCTGCTTTGCTGCTTTTTTTCCCACCACCACAACACATCTCTGCTCCAGAAGCACCAAACTCTGCTATCCCACGGGAAAAGACACGTCCTTCTGCTGTTGCCAGCACCTCTCCACCTCCAGAGCAAGGCAAGCAGAGAGGTTGAGGGAGAACTGCAGAAAAGTCAGCCTCATTTCCTTCACTACTGTGATGGGTTGGTTTTTTGGAGGCCTTCCTTGGTAACCAGGGTCAAAATCTAGGCAGGATTCCATCCCATCTCTTTACGTAACCAGGTGTATATAAGCCCAAGGGGGAGGTGTTCTTGGGCTCTTTTGCTATCTTTTCCTTCACGGGTTAGCTTGGTGACANCTCACTTCTTGGAAGCCAAGAACTTGTTGAGGGGCCCTCCAGAAGCCATCTCCATCACGAGCATCAGCGACTCCGCCTCGCAGACCCCGATCATGCGGACAATGTAGGGGTTGTCCAGCTGGTGCATGATCTGGGCTTCTTTCATCATTTCATCCCTCACTGTTTTCTCATTGTTGCTCTTCAGCACCTTTATGGCCACGTCGATCTGCTTCCTGCAAGAGGGACACGCGTGGCATGGGTGGAGCAGCACCCAGGAATGCCAAACAGCCCTCATGTGATGCTGTTTGACCCCTCCCCACCGGGTTTTGGCAGAGCCCTGCACCATCCTGCCATCCAGGATGACCTCACCCTTCCAAGTGTAGGCCAGGAGGTGCCACCTGTAGGTCTGAAGGCACATCAACCCCCACACCGAGCTCGGTGTCACCGCTGGGGCTTTTCAAGGGGGAAACTGAGGCACAAAGGAGGGAAAGGACCATCTTTGAGGGCTCCTGGGAAACCAGTGACAGAGCCAAGGGTGGCTCATATCCTCCATCTCACTCCTTTGGCCAGGCATGGATCTGACCTCAGGAGCATGGACCTGACCTCAGGAGCATGGACATGACCCTTAAAGCCCAGGAGGTGCCTTCAGGAGTGTGTGGGGCAGGTTCCACACCCAGGGGCCTGAGGCTATCACTGAAAATCCATCAGAAGTCATGGAATCATGGAATCATGGAATCATATCACACTATCACAGAACCAGTGGGGTTGGAAAGGACCTCTATGACCATCAAGTCCAACCTTTGACTGAATCCCACATCAGCCACTAAATCACCCCCCAAAGTGCCATGTCCCCTCTTTTTTTTTAATACCTCCAGGGGTGGTGACTCCCCCCATCAGATCCACCCTCGCTGACCTTCCAGATTCTCTCTTACACCTCCACCCCACTATCACTTTAGGGTCCAGCCAGCCAGAAACAGGAGAACTTGAGACACTCCTGAGTCCAGCCTGGATCTCTCTCCTCCGGCTTCCTCCACATCCCTCAAGGCAACAACTCACTTCCTCATTTTGTAGACGCCTTTCTTGACGCAGCCAAAGTTTCCTGCCCCCAGTTCCACTTCATCAATCATCAGGTGGTCCCTCTTGAGGAAAAGTTTCTTGTCCTTCAGCTCCTCGGGGTCGCTGTAGGGGCTCTCGTAGACACTGGTGTCCATGGGCAGCAGGCGGGACTTCCCTGCACCTTCCCAAGGACACAGTTGTTTAGGAACCACCTTCCCTCCCCCATCCTTCTCTCCCTCACTGATTGGGAAGGTTTTCTCTCATCTCCTGGCCAATTCTCCTTCAAGCTCCAGCATTTGTCCTCCCACATGGACTTCTCCCTTCCTTTCACAACCCGTGGTATCTCCAGCTGCTGAAGGAGCCAGGATGGGGAGGGATGGCTGAACAATCCCACCCCAGAGATCGGACCCTGCAGGGCCTGGCCATGGGCAGGGCTTCACCCCACAGAAATAATCCATGGGTTGTTGAGGAGGCAGGATGGGAGATGAGGAGAGGACAGGGCTGGATTCACTGGGTAGGACAGGGAATGGGATAGAGCTGGGAGCTCAAACCCCTGAAATGATTGGGATGCTCCTGGGGGTGCCTTTGTAAGGGAGGGGTGTCCAGGCAGCCCCCCCAGCTCCTGTGACACCCACAGGTCCTGTCCCCTGCCAGGAGGACAGAGCTCTTGGGGTGCTCACCTACAGGCTCTGGGGTGTATCCATCTGCATTGAGGGGCCCGAGGTTTCTCTGGAAAAGAAACAGGGATAATGTGGATAAAGGAGCACAGGAAAAATGCTTCAGTTTGGAATGGAAAGGGACAGGGAACTTCTGCACCCCAACAGAGCCCCAGCTGGTCCTTAAAGGGCCCTGAGGTGACCCAAGAGTGGTATCAAACCAACTTGCCTTTTCCAGCCCTGGTCAGTGGGTCCCCCCAGAGCAGGGATCAGGTCCTGTGGGATCCAGGGACCCCAAACACAGCGCCTTCCCCCAGCCCCCAGCCCTGGTCAGTGGGTACCCCCAGAGCAGGGATCAGGTCTTGGGGTATCCAGGGCCAGAGACCCCAAACACAGCCCCTTCCCCAAACACAGCCCCTTCCCCCAGTCCCCAGCCCTGGTCAGTGGTTCCCCCAGAGCAGGGATCAGGTCCTGTGGGATCCAGGGCCAGGGACCCCAAACACAGCCCCTTTCCCCAGCCCCCAGCCCTGGGCTGTGCAGGGGGATGTGCTGAGTTTCCTGAGCACTCCCACTCTGCCCTCCCCATCCCAAGGGGTTCCCACAACAGTGGAATCATCCCACTGAGGCTCTGAGGTTCTCTTGGAGCCAGGAAGGGAAGGGCACACAGGGACACTGCCCAGCCCCGTGCCAAGGGCAGAGTGGCAAAGGTGTGGCACAGCTTGGAATGCCAGTGCTGCTTCAAGCAGAGTCACCACATGGCAGTTTTGGGGCACCACAATATAAGGAAGGTATTAAACCATTTGAGTGTCCAAAGGAGGGCAAATGAGGGTGGGAAAGGGCCTGGAGGGGAAGGGTGTGAGGGCACTGAGGGCACTTGGGGTGTTCAGCTGGAGAAGAGACCAAGGGAAGACCTCATTGGGGTCTTCAACATCCTTGGGAGGGGCAGAGGAGGGGCAGGCACTGAGCTCCGCTCTGTGGGGATCAAGGAATGGCCTGAATTTGTCTCAGGGGAGGTTTAGGTTGGATCTCAGGACAAGGTTCTTCCCCAGAGGGTGGTGGGCACTGCCCAGGCTCCCCAGAGCAGTGGGCACAGCCCTGAGGCTGCCAGAGCTCCAGAAGGGTTTGGATGATGCTCTGGGGCACAGGGTGGGATTGTTGGGGTGTCTGTGCAGGGCCAGGGGTTGGACTGGATGATCCTTTGGATCCTTCCAGCTCAGCACATTCCGTGACCCCGTGCCAGGGGAGCCCAGCAGGGGATTGTGAAAGCTCCCTGAGACAATGGGGGAGCTCTGAGGCTCCGGGAAGGGTTCCCATCCCCCAAATCCCACCTTCCAACACCCAGCTCAGCACTGGCAGCGCTGCCCGAGCCCAGACGTGCCCCGAGGCCGGGGGAGCACAAAGAGCTGGCCGGGGGCCAGCGGGCTGAGCGTTCCCAGAATGCAGAATGCAGAATGCAGCCTGGCAAGGCTGGCACGGAGGGCTCCCCAAGGACGGGCCAGCGTGTTGCAAGATGCTCAGGATGAATGGGAACCATTCTCAGCTCTAACAGTAGCTGTGCCCAGTCATTCCTCATCCCCAGCCGAGCTGGAAAGGGGACAACATCACAGCTGGGCTTAATATTGGCTCTTGGAGTTACTGAGTTTTAGGGCAAGGCAGAGTTTGATCAGCAAAGGTTGAAATTCGATGGCATTAAAGCACTGAGGTACCAATAAAAGAGAAAGCCTCCCAAAAACTTACGCTCACAGAGGGGTGGGTTGGTGGAACTGGTGCTGCAGATGCTGCAAAACAGGAGAGAGAAGTTGTTGTTAAGGGTTTGCCTGAAGCTGAGCAGGGTCAGGGCATCAGGACTGGGTCTGATCACATCCCCTCCACCCTCCAAAAGACAGTTTTCACAGCTTTAGACGGGAAAAAAAAGGTGCCTGGATGTGGGTGTTAATCCCAAATCAGCCCTCAGGGCAAGTGCAGAAGACCCTGCAGTCTCCTTCAGTGCCAGAGCAGGGACTGGCTGAACTGTGCCCCGGGGGAGTGGGACTCTGCAGTGACATTTGTGACACTCCAACCAGCACTCAGTGCCCCCTGGCTGTGAGTGCTCAGCTCCAGGGACCCCCCAGAGCCAGCACTGCAGCACAACTTCCCTGCTGCCTAAAAAGCAGATGAGTTTTCAGAAGCCTTTTGGCTTCAGAAAGCCCTCAGAGCTTCTGTTTGGCACCAGGAGTCCCTAAATCCATTTGGAGCACTGATTGTCCCCATCTGCTCCTGCCTTTGGGCCACCTTAGGTCAGGCCTGGAGAGCAGCCACTTTGAGCAGACAACATGAAGTGAGGCTTGCCCAGTTTGCCAGAGGGGCAGAGACTTTGCTGCTCCATCACCACCCAGGGCTGTTGGGCACCCTAAGGGAAGTTTAGGTTGGCACCATTTGGTGGCAAAGCCAGGCCAGGGGATGGCACTGAGAGATGGCACCTCACCTGGCAGGTTGGGGTTGGGACAGGCTTCCTTCAGGTAGAAAATCAGCCCATCTGGTTTGAGTTTCAGGTATTCCACCAACTGTGAAAGGAATTGGAGGGGAAAAAAGATTATTGCGAGGAGAAAACCATCTCTTTTTTTTTTTTATTGAAGGCAACTTTTGTGCCTTGGGGCAAGGATTGCCCTCAGATTTCTGGCAGGCTGTTTCTTCCTCTCCTCTGAGATCTGCTCACTCAGGGCTGTCCTGTAGGATATCCAGCACCTGGATATCTGCCAGAGCTGGGAAGAGCTTTGCAAGTTCAATAAAGACCAAAGAAAGACAAAAGGAAATCTCCAGCATGAGGACAAGCAGGGCATGCTCAGTGTAATATTATTGCCCCAAACAAAAAGGGCTTTTTAAAGTTCTGTTGTGTTTGATAAAGCTTGAGAGAAACCTTGAGAGAGTCCCAGAGGAGCTCCAGGGGGAGCTCTCAGAGTCCCAGGCAGTTTTTCACTGCAGCTCTTCTGCTCCAAGCACAGTTCTTGGGGATCTGAGTCTGGCTGGAGACAACCAGCCCAGCCCTGGCCACTGGACCACAAGGCTTTCTCTTCCCCTCCTGTCTGGCTCAGATTTCAGCTGCAATTGGGAGCCTGGCACTGGTTCTGTTGCCATAAAAATGCCCCAAAGTCTTTGCTTTCAATCAAACTCGAAGTGAAAACAGTCCTGGGAGTTGGGAAAACTCAGCAAAACACGGTTGTTTTTCCCCAGACAGCCCTGGCCAGGGGGAAGCTCCAGGATTCCCTCCCTGGAGCAGGTCTGAGGTCTGAGAGCTGGACCTTGGGGGGACATGGACTTCCCAGCAGTGCCAAGAGTTGCTGGACCACGTGTCCCATTCCCTAAAACCCCACCCCACCTTCCTTTCTGGGGCACCAGAGCCTTGGCCACTTCCCAAAGCTTAGGGCTGACAGGATGTGCCTCCTGGCACTGGGAACCTCAGCCACAGAAGGATTTGGGCAGCTGGCTCCACATTCCTGCCCTCCCCTACTCTCTGCACAGAGATCATCCCTTGGAACGTGGAGTGTTCTGTACCCAACAGTTTTGCCACTCTCGGAGCAGTTTGAGGAACACACGGAAGGGCCAACACGGGGTGAGCAATTTCAGGGTTTTCAGGAAGGGAAAACACCCCATCCAACCACCCATATACAGTCTTAAAGCCTTCAAAGCTCCTCTCCTGTCCTTCAAGGCAGGTACAGTTGGTTGGAACCTGGTGCTGATAACACCAAGGCTGTGATTTTGATCCCTGTACGGACCATTCAGGTGAGACTTGGACTTGAAGATCCTTGTGGGTCCCTTCCAAGTCAGATTAACAAGTGAAAAATGCCCTTATTTTATCAGGCACCAATTCCCAGCACCCCCAGCATGGTACCTGCCAGAGGGTGTCAAACTTGGTCCCCTCAGGGATGGAGTATTTGCCAGACTTGTCCTGGTCCACCCGGTAGTGATACACGGTCTTGCCATAGACGAGGGACAGGGCGTAGGCACCGTTTTCCTTCCTCTCTCTCAGCCTGGGAGGAAGGAGAACTGTTAAACCTGCCCTGCAAACTGCCAGGGCTGCAGGGGGGGTGGGCACGTGGGAAGGTGGCCCTGCACCCACTGGTGGAGTTGCCACCTGCCCAAAAGCCCTCTGAAGGTGCCAAGGAGGAACCTTGAGGAACCTTTCACCTTCAGCTTTTTGCCCCTCTCGTGGAGTCCCAGAATGGTTTGGGTTGGGAGGGGTCTTAAAGATCACCCAGTTCAACCCCCCCTTCCACCACACCAGGGTGATCCAAGCTGGCCCTGGACACTCCCAGGGATGGGGCAGCCACAGCTGCTCTGCCCAACCTGTGCCAGGCCTGCCCACCCTCCCAGGTCAATTCCTTCCCCATATCCAATATAAATGTCCCCTCTTTCACACTAAACCCATCCCCCTTGTCCCATCACTGCAGATCCTGATGAACTCTTCTCCATCTAATTCTTCCTTTCCTTAACTCATTCAGGAGATTAAATTAAGGGCTGTCTCACCCTGGCAGAGACACGGAGCTGATATTTTCTCCTGTGTTTTATGGGCCAGACATTGTCAAAGTGTCAGTGTTAAATGTCCTCTCACCCTGAGCCCTGTATTTCACATCATCCAGTGCAGTGGAAAACACATTTCATAGAGATATTTCAACATGAGAAATATAAATAAAGCTTGAATTTAACTCTTCATGGAGGCCAAACACTGGGCAAAACCAGATTTGGGGTCTCAACCCTTGTCTTTGAAATCCTGTAACCAGCCTGACCACAATCATCTAAACTTCTTCTCAGGACTTCATGGGAAACCAGTGAGGGCAGGGGCGTGGGAGGTGGGGAAATGGTAAAGAGCACAGGGATTCCAACCTGTGCCAGGGGGGTGGGTACTCACAGGAATTTGCCATCAGGCTGTGCCCCCGAGTAGAGTCTCCTCTCAGCCTCATCCCGGCTGATGCCACCGTGGTACCAGGGCATCCTCTCATGGGCTGTGGTGGCCACAAGCTTCTCCACCTGTGGAGCCTGGCTGATGATGGCCTGTTCCAGTGCATCCCCCTGGAAAAGAGGGGGAAGTGGCACCTCCTGCCAGTCACCACTTGGGGCACAGGAAACCTGAAAGGGCTCTGTGACCCAACAGTGGGTTGAATCCTGTAGTGCTTCTCCACATTGACCTCATCCCATGAATCCAGCTGAAGTCCATCGACTTGCTGGTGAGGGAGGAGAGAATCATCACATTGATGTGGGGGATCTCAATGTCAGGCTCATGGAGTGTTGCATTCCTGGCACAGGGGGTCCTGCTCAGTGGCAAGGTGGGCATCAGTCAGGGCCACCATGTCCTGGGGGGCATCAGGCCCAGCATTGCTGGCTGGTGAGGGAGGGGATTGTCCTGCTCTGCTCTGAGCTGGGGTGGCCTCACCTCGAGTCCTGGGGGCCACAATGTCAGAAGGGTCTAAAGCTGTTGGAGAGTGTCCAAAGGGGGGACATGGGGATGGGGAAGGGGCTGAGGAGCAGCTGAGGGCACTTGGCTTGTTCAGCTGGAGCAGAGGGCACTGAGGGCAGACTCCAAGGGCACTGAGCTCTGCTTGGGAACCCCAGGCCTGAATTTAGGCTGAGTCTGACAACCCAGCCCCTTCCTCCAGGTGGGTTTGAAACCTTTTCCCAAAGGATGGAATGCTTGGCTGCAGCTGCACCCACAGCAAGGAGACCCAGGAGTCCCTTACATGCCTGTGGGCACTGAGCTCTGTGGGACAGCACCCAGGGAAGGGCTGGGGCTGTGCCAGGGGGGTTGGCATGGAGCTCAGGGAAAGGCTCTTCTTTCCCCAGAGGGTGGTGGGCACTGCCCAGGCTCCCCAGGGCAGTGGGCACGGCCCCGAGGCTGCCAGAGCTCCAGGAGGGTTTGGATGATGCTCTGGGGGACAGGGTGGGATTGTTGGGGTGTCTGTGCAGGGCCAGGGGTTGGACTGGATGATCCCTGGGGAGTCCCTTCAAACTCAGGGGAGTCAAGAATTCCATGGTTTTCTTTAGAGCAGACCCTCTTTGTGATGCTCCTGCACCATCTCCAGACACCACAGCCTGGCAGGGTCAGTGCAGCAGGAACTCAAGTTCATCTCCCCGGGCCCTCACCTGCTCCGAACTGCTATTTTCTCGTTGCCAGGAGGTGGCGATGTCCTGTGTGTTATGTGCCGGTGGCCACCGAGCCACTCCCTGGAGAAACCCCAGGGAATATCTGGCTCTGGTACAGAATACCTCATTGTCCTACAGAAACCCTATAGAAACTCTCATTCCTGGGGAAACCCTATAGAACACCTCATTTATGGAGAAACCCTATAGAATACCTCATTCTTCTATAGGAGAACACCTCACTCTGCTACAGAAAACCTATAGGACACCTCATTCTGCTGTAGAAACCCTATAGAAACTCTCATTCCTGGGGAAACCCTATAAACCCTATAGAATATCTTACTTTGCTGTAGAAACCCTATAGAACACGTTATTTCGCTGTAGAAACCCTATAGAACACCTCATTTATGGAGAAACCCTATAGAATACCTCATTCTGCTACAGTAAAACACCTCACTCTGCTATAGAAAACCTATAGGACACCTCATTCTGCTATAGAAACCCTATAGAAACTCTCATTCCTGGGGAAACCCTCTAGAACACCTTATTTTGCTGTAGGAACCCTATAGAACACCTCATTTATGGAGAAACCCTAGAGAATATCTGAATTTGCTGCAGAAATCCTATAGAACACCTCGTTCATGGAGAAACCCTATAGAATACCTCATTCTGCTATAGAAACCCTATAGGACACTTCATTCTGCTATAGAAACCAAATAGGACACCTAATTTACAAAAAAAATCCTATAGAATACCTCATTCTGCTATAGAAACCCTATAGAACACCTCATTTATGGAGAAACCCTATAGAACACCTTATTTTGCTATAGAAACCCTATAGAACACCTCATTTATGGAGAAACCCTAAAGAATACCTCATTCTTCTATAGGAGAACACCTCACTCTGCTATAGAAAACCTATAGGACACCTCATTCTGCTATAGAAACCCTATAGAAACTCTCATTCCTGGAGAAACCCTATAGAACACTCTATTTTGCTGTAGGAACCCTATGGAACACCTCATTTATGGAGAAACCCTAGAGAATACCTCATTCTTCTATAGGAGAACACCTCACTCTGCTATAGAAAACCTATAGGACACCTCATTCTGCTATAGAAACCCTATAGAAACTCTCATTCCTGGAGAAACCCTATAGAATACCTCATTCTGATATAGAAACCCAGTGCCCCAGAGCATCATCCAGACACTTCTTGAGCTCTGGGATCCTCACAGGGCTCATCCAGTCCAACCCTGAGCCCTCCCCAAGAACCACACCAGGTGCCTGTGAGCATCATCCAGGCTCTTCTTGAGCTCTGGGGGGTTTGGTGGTTCCACAGGGATCATCCAATCCAACCCAACCCTCAACCCTGCATAGACCCATCCCCAAGAGCCACACCTGGTGCCCCAAAGCATCATCCAGCCTCTTCTTGAGCTCTGGGATCCTCACAGGGCTCATCCAGTCCAACCCTCAGCCCTGCATAGACCCATCCCCAAGAGCCACACCAGGTGCCTCTGAACATCATCCAGACACTTCTTGAACTCTGGAAGACTTGGTGGTCCCACAGGGCTCATCCAGTCCAACCCTCAGTCCTCCCCAAGAGCCACACCCTGTGCCCCAGAGCATCATCCAGACACTTCCCGACCTTTGGGATGCCCACAGGGCTCATCCAGTCCAACCCTCAGCCCTCCCCAAGAGCCACACCAGGTGCCTGTGAGCATCATCCAGACACTTCTTGAACTCTGGAAGGCTCAGTGGTCCCACAGGGCTCATCCAGTCCAGCCCTCAGCCCTGCAGAGACCCATCCCCAGCAGCCACACCCGGTGCCCCAGAACATCATCCAGACACTTCTTGAGCTCTGGGATCCCCACAGGGCTCATCCAGTCCAACCCTCAGCCCTCCCCAAGAGCCACACCAAGTGCCTGTGAGCATCATCCAAACACTTCTTGAACTTCGGGATGTTTGGTGGACCCAGAGTTCAAGAAGGCTTGGTGGTCCCAGAGCTCAAGAAGACTTGGGAAGGTGTTTTTAGACCTATTTCTGAAGAAGAAACCAGACAAGAGAATGATGTGACTACATCCTCCCTTGCCCTAAGGCAAGAGGATGGCAGTGCCAGCTATGAGAAATAAAAACTCATGGTTCATTAACTATTGTTTTTAGGTGTACTGTGAAGGCTGTGAGGTACCAGGTCTGGTCTGGGGCTGGTGCCAAGGGCAATTTGTGTTTGGGAATAGGGAATTATGGAAGTGGATAAAGATCTGGCTAAAACAGCCCCCACGCCACATGGCAGGGCTGTGTGTGCAGGAGAGGGTGGGCATCCTGACCAGGACACCCCTCTCCCTGCAAAGGGGGGCACATCAAAACCAATCAGGATAAGATGCCCACTCCTCTCATTATGCTAACGAGGCGGGACCCTGGGGATTTATAAACAGCCTGATTTTTGAGAGAGGGCTGTGCTTTTTCCGACCCTCGTGGCCCGAGCGCCCGGCACGTGCTGAAAT
>VXBX01003075.1:0-10672 GCA_013400415.1 Scytalopus superciliaris
ACGCTGCCGCTTCCTTTGAGAGCAACCACAGGATCAGTCTCGAAGAAAAAAGACAACACAGAAAGAACCGTGCCTCGCCAATACCACCCAAGGAGACTTTCCGCTATGCCTTTTGCAACCAGACTTGCCTATCTCGCATTGGCCTTTTTAGCCACCAGCGCGCTTGTAGCAAGAGTGGGTAGAGCCCTTCTCAAATCTTTGTTCGTGAAGCCTAGACATCATGATGATGACCATACCTGTGCTTATTGGAAATTTATGCTCAGATCTGGGAAAAGCAGAAAAGCAGGCTGCAAGAGGTGAGATGCCCCTAAAGCAAAGTCTACAGGTCTTGAATGCTCATTAACAACTGTTGTTCTGAGGAGGAAATGGGCAGGTACAGAACCTCTATAACAGAAAGGGACTGCTCCTTTTGCAAATGTTCCCAAATCATTAGAGTTTGCAAGCAAAATGTGTAACACTCACTTGAAGGAGTATATTCAGGGTCTATTGAAAGCAAAAGAACACCACAATTTTTGAGCTATGCTATATTGGCCATAAAGCAGGCAGAGACCCAGAGGCCAAACTCTCTGCAAACTGGTCCCTGAAATGTGAGAAAATATGTTACATGAGGAAAATAAACAATTGCAAAAGGATGTCCCTTCAATCTAAAAAGAAGTTCAATTTATACAGAACTGAGCAAACTTTGAGTTATACGGAAAAAAACCCCAAACTATAAACCTTTGTAAAAGGTAAAGCATACAGCAACGAGCTCTGCTTTCCTATGAAGAACCATCTAATTATTTTGTCTGTTTCTCATCTCCCTTTCTCCAATAATCCCCTGCCCCCTTTTGCTATAAAACTACTTAATCCTCTAAATAATATACTTAGTAAAAATAACAAATATCCCATGGTTCCTGTCACTAGACAAATACTTGCCACTCCTGCTAGTCAACAAGAAGTGGTTGAACAGAGCACATCAGGGCCTGACAATCTGGTATAACTCTACCAGCACCATAGAAAGTTTGTGTTGCAAGGATGCTTGGAGAAGAACCTTGAGCCAAGGGGATAAAAGAAAAAGCTTCTTAAAAAAAAAATAAAAAAGAAGCAGCAGCTAGGGACACACCATCCCCCCCCCCCAGCCAGGAATCCTTAAAACTTATGCCCTTAGAAGAACTAACTAATAAGAATTATCTATTCCCTGCCTTTTTAGAATAAAATGCTAGGCTGAGGAACTAGGTTATTCAACAGAAAAGCAAACTCCTGAAATCTGGAAACTTGTGAAACTAACACCAAATCTAAACAATCTGCAAAATTTAAATGAACAGTAATACCAAAACCCTCCCCTAAAGAGCTCAGGAGTGTGTGCACTACACTGGGTACCATTTAAACTGTTACCTTTACCAGTGTGACTCCCCAATACCCTTAAAGATAGCAAAAAGGGAGATGTGAAGTAAAAAGAAATAGTAATTTAGAAATGACAACTTAGTGCCAAATTTTCATTTACATTTAATTAAAAATTAAATTTTAAATTTAAACTATGTAAGTTTGGTAAATTCAAGAGTTGATAAGGAAATAAAGAGCCCTTGCATTCCGCTGGATACTAACACATCCACAAAAGTCTGGAAAGAGAAAAAAAAGGAAAATTAGAAACTGAAATTGATCCAATTTAAAGGTCTTAATCTCCACAAAAGAGAAACCCTATTTCTGTGAAGCAAGGATGGACATATTTTCTAAATAGCGATCAGTAACAAACCTAATGTCTATGCATGGTCCATGTGTGCTGACACATGTATGTGTAAATATCATCTTGTGTTTACAAAGCATACTCTGCACAATATTGCAAGGGACTGGAGGGGCTAGGCGAACTCATACAAGCCCTCCTACAAGACCTGGCCAAACCATAAAAAAACCTCTCTGCTCGGACAGTTGTGGCACATTGTTAAATTAAGAACCAAACCACAATGGTTGGCCTTTGACTAATCAACAAATGAGTAAACAGGTAAACAATCATGAAAGGACTAATCATAGTTTAATTTGTGAAATGCCACTTGGTAGATGTATTTCCTTTTATGACAAGGTAACCCACCCAGTTGATCAAGGGAAGCCAGTTGATATAATATTTTGGGATTTCAGTAAAGCTTTCGATACTGTCTCTCCCAGGATCCTTCTGGACAAACTGTCCAGCCCACAGCTGGATAAACACATCATGCGGTGGGTGAGCAATTGGCTCACAGGTCAAGCATAAAGGGTACTAGTGAATGGGGTAATGCCTGAATTCCTGGAAAAAAGGCTCAAAACAACATTAGTGGAGATCAGTAGAGAAATACCTTTATTTGGAAGCTTCCAGGTGGACACTCCAAGTATGCACACATGTGGTTCAGTGATGTTACAGTTTTTATAATTTCCAGTAATTAGCATATCTGATATCTGAAAACCAACCCATAGTACCCATTTCCCCTGGTGCCCACCCTCAGAAAGCTCAGAACTGCCCCTTAGAGCCTCTCCAAGGGCTCTGGGTCTTCTCTTGTGTTTTGTCTTCAAGCTATCTTGTAGGTGCTTCTTCAAAACACTGTCCTTGGCAAAACTCAGAAATGTGTGAGAAAGTGTCCAGTGATCTCTAAGCACTACCTAAAAATGTGAGCAACCCAGGAAAATCCATTCAACCTATATAATTCTAAAAAATCTACAAAATGCACTAAAATCCTTAGGCATCAGGGGTAACATCGGACTGGAGACCTGTCACTAGTGGGGTTCCACAGGGCTCCATCTTAGGCCCTGTTCTCTTCAACATCTTCATAAATGACTTGAATGCAGGACTGGAAGGGATGCTAAGCAAGTTTGCAGATGATGCCAAATTGGGAGGAGCTGTTGACTCCCTTGAAGGCAGGGAGGTCCTGCAGAGAGACCTTGACAAATAAGGGGACTGGGCAATCCCCAACAATATTAAGTTCAACAAGGGAAAGTGCCAGATTCTGCATCTGGGCTGGGGCAACCCTGGTTGTATGTACAGACTGGGGAATGAGATGTTGGAAAGCAGTGCTGCGGAAAGGGACCTGGAGGTCCCTGGTCGATGGCAAGTTGAATATGAGTCAGCAGTGCCCTGGTAGCCAGGAGGTACAACCATGTCTTGGGGGGCATCAGGCAAAGCATCACCAGCTGGTCGAGGGAGGTGATTGTTCTGCTCTGCTCTGCATTAGGGCAGCCTCACCTTGAATATTGTGTGCAGTTTTGGTCACCACAATATAAGAAAGATATTAAGCTATTAGAGAGCGTCCAAAGGAGGGCAACAAAGATGGCGAAGGGCTTTGAGGGGAAGCCTTATGAGAAACAGCTGAGGTCACTTGGTCTGTTCAGCCTGGAGAAGAGGAGACTGATGGGAGACCTCATTGCAGTTACAACTTCCTTGTGAGGGGAAGAAGAGGGGTAGACACTGATCTCTTCTTTGTGGTGACCAGTGACAGAACCCAAGGGAACAGCCTGAAGTTGTGTCAGGGGAGGTTCTTCACCAGAGTGTGGTTGGGTGCTGGAACAGGCTCCCCAGGGAAGTGGTCACAGCACCAAGCCTGACAGACTTCAAGAAGCATTTGGATGATACTATCAGGCACATGGTGTGACTCCTGGGGATGGTCCTGTGCAGGGCTAGGAGTTGGACTCAGTGATCCTTGTGGGTCCCTTCCAACTCAGGATATTCTGTGATTCTGTGAATCTGTGATCTGTTACACACCTGTGCTGGTTTTGGCTGGGATAGAGTTAAATTTCTTCATAGTAGCTTGTACAGGGCTATGTTTTGGATCTTTGATTAAAACAGTGTTGATAACACAGGGATGTGTCGCTTATTGCTTAACAGTGTTTAGCACATTAAGGCTGAAAAGGAAATTAAAATCTTAACTGCTCAGCAGTGGTAATTTGTGAGGAAGGAATGATCTGGAATGGATGGCAAGAAGGCCCCACTGCAAGAAGGCGTTCTTAGCTTCCTATCAGGGTTAAACCACAACAGTCCCTTTTGGTGCTCAACATGTAGCTCAAAAAGTTTGAGATAACAACAGATTTTACCAGAGCGTATTAGAGGGAACTTATAATTATTATATCTGTTTAACTGTTTCTGGTCACAATACTGCTTTAGCTGTTCTTGACACTGGTTTATCTGATCTGTGCCAGACTCACTTTTTTGCTGTACATGTTGAAGACAGCTTTTTCAATTTTCTGTGATGTGTAGCACTTGGTGGCGGTTTTGACTGGGAGAATTATGATAAAAGAACTGGTCTTGAGCTTAACGTGGTATTTGGGCTGTGCATTGATCCCATCTCTGGCATCAGGCACTATCTCATGGAGACAAATTTTTTCTATTTTTTTCCTCTGAGAGGCATTTGGTGGAGGAAACACAGAATGGCACCTTCAACACCTTTTCAAATATGTAGGATGTTTTCTCCCTTGTTACAATAACTCTTCAGTATCTTGAACATTGTTGGGAAAACAATGTTGAGGAATACATCTGGTTCAGATTTGCAAGTTGCAGTGTCTGATACAGATTGAGATGCAGACTGAGCTCTGGGTGGGAGCCCAAGACAAGAGGCCCTGAACTGCCAATCATTTGCATAAAAAAGGACACTAAGGTCCGTGGGCCAGACAGGTGAATGGACACTGAGAGAGACAGTAAATAGGAGCAGAGGACACAGGTGAAAGAGCCAGACTTGTGGGCGCTTGGACTGTGCAGGGGTTCCTTTGTCAGGGGTTCCTCCCCAGAGGCACCAGCTTGAGCTATTTCTATGCACCATGAATAAATGGCTTAACAGAATGAGACCTCTGAGACTGCTGTGAGAAACCTGGGGTCAAATCGGTAAGGAAATTTGGTCTGTGTGAGTAGGGTGTGTAGGGAGTCAAGCGGAGAGCCGTAGGCTCACTAGAACTGCACACTGTGAAGGGGCTTCGGTCCCAGCAGTTAAAGTCTCTGGTGGTGGGAGTGTGATGGCCAGAGAGACCTGTGAATGGTCAGACTGGGAAGTTTCCTTAACACCAAAATACTCCTATTGCTACTTAATCAAGAATATTTTTTCATTTTGTTTCTAAGGCTAACCAACTATTTAGAAATATCACCCAGGGATATACCCTGAGTCAGTGTGATTATGGGTGGCAAGGCACGTGGGAGGGAGAATATGGGCAGGTACATAAAAAGGTTGTCACCCTCAGTGGTCTGGGACTTCACCCCCGAACAAATGTGGGATCCTGATGAAGTGACAGAATGTTTGAAAATAGGATGCCCTTGACTATTTCAAAGAGAACAACTTATTGCACTGTGCTAGAGCCTGGCCTATGGCTACCAAGCACTATTCAGCACCCTCAAGGAGAAGAAAGGGTGTCTGGATCCAAAGACATACAAACAGACACTGGCTAAAACAGAGACCAAACCCTCAACTATATCAGTTGTCCCTATAGTCATAATGAAGAAGAAACAATGAAAGTGGAAGTCAACTCAGTAAGGGATGGAGAATCTTCTCCTAAGAGGGAGCAGGAGGGAGAATCAGAAGAGGCAGTTTGTTCTGCAGCAGAGCAGCCACAAGAACAGGAGGGGGAAGAAACTGAAATAAATAAAAAAAAAGAGTCAGAAACCACCCTATCCCTATTGCTAAGTGAGCTGTGAGATATGCAAAAATATTTTAGCCATCATCTAAGTGAGCAAATTCTCAGCTGGTAGCTCCAATATTGGGACCAATAATAAGGAAGCCCAGCAGCTGGGTTCCCTTGCTAGGGATAAGGTCATTGACAAAGGGATTGGAAAAGCGACAACAGTTCTCAGTCTCTGGAGGTAACTCCTGTCAAGTGTGAATGAAAGGTATCCCCTCAAGGAAAATCTTGCAAATTCCTAAAGCAAGTGGATCACCATTGAGGGAGGAATCTAGTATCTGAAGGAACTAGCCATGGCAGAGGTGATCTACAGCAACCTGGACAACAACTAGGCTTCCAAAGATCCAAATAAAATCTGGTGCACGTGGTCCACGTGACTAAAGTTTGTACAAAGTGCACCAACATCATATGCCAACACCTTGGCAATAATGAACTGGACAGACACAGCAACACCGGTTGTGGATGGATTGACCAGTCAACTCTAAGAAATCAAAGAGTATCTTGCTTCCTCCCTACAGACCTATGTCTCAGCTGTGGAGAAACCGTCCCAACAATTGTCCCAGCAATTAAAAAAGGATATGTATTCTACCTCGTTCATACCAGCCTCAACTATTAAGATTCAACTGTTTTCTGCTCAAGGGAAAGGGTACCAGTAGCATACATCACATGCCATCCTGTGATTCTATCTGTGTGACCAGGGGAGGACATGAAGAAGTAGGATGGTGAATCTATCTGGAGACTAGAAACTCAAGTACAGGACTTACAAGAAAAACAACAGCCAAAAGGCAGCCATACAGGGACATTACTGCTCCAGTGTCTGTTGGGCAGAGTAGATGATCATACTTCTGACCCTGATAAAGGGACTTATGGTTTGCAGTTGCAAAAAAAAAAAAAGTCAAGGAATGGAGACTCCAAGTAGGAATGGGGGGGGCGGGGGGCTGCATCTGGGCAGGCAGAAGAAAGGGGCAATCAGGTTTATTGGACTGTGTGGGTTTGTAGGCCTGGCACATCAGTCTCACGGGAGTATAAACCTGTGGTAGATACTGGTGCATAATGTGCCCTAATACCATCAGATTACAAAGGGGCAGAATCCATCTGCATTTCTGGAGCAACAGGGGGATCCCAATAGCTGGCTGTGTTGGAGATTGAGGTAAGCCTAATTGTGCAAAAACACCCCATTGCAACTGGTCTGGAGGCTCCATGTATCCTTGGCATAGACTACCCCAAGAAAGGGTACTTCAAAGACCCAGAGTATCAGTGGGCCTTTGGTATAGCTGCCTTGAGTACAGAGAAGATTAAACAGCTGTCTAGCTTGCCTGGTCTCTCAAAAGATCCTTCTGTTGTGGGGTTGCTGCAAGTTAAAGAACAGCAGGTGCCGATTGCTAGCATGATGGTGCACTGGCAACAATATCACTCCAACCAAGGCTCCCTGGTTCCCATCTACAAGCTGATTTGGCAACTAGAGAGCCAAGGAGTGATCAGCACAATTCTATCACCCTTTAATACTCCCCATATAGCCCGTGTGAAAATCTAATAGAGGGTGGAGGCTAACGGCAGACTATCATGGTCTGAATGATGTCACATAGCCACTGAGTGCTGCTGTACCAAATATGCTGAAACTCCAACACAAACTGCAGTCAAAGGCAGCTGAATGGTGCCACAATTGATATCACTGATGCATTTTCCTCAACCCCTTTGGCAGCAGTGCAGACCATAGTTCGCTTTCATGTGGAGGGGTGTCCAGTATACCTGGAACCAACTGCCCCAGGGATGGAAACACAGTCCCACCATCTGCCATGGACTGATCCAGACTGCGCTGGAACAGCATGAAGTTCCTGTGTTGGAAGACTGTGACTGGGGGGGATGATAAACTCCCAGACAACGCTGAACTTGTTCAAGACTTGCTGTTCTAGCTAGATGCACATCAATCTACGGGGCCTGATGGGATTCATCCCAGAATACTAAAAGAGCTGGTCAATGTCATCACAGGACCTCTCTCCATTGTTTTTAAATGGTCTTGGGAGTCTGGAGAGGTCCCAATTTTCAAGAAGGGTAAGAAGGAAGACCCTGGTAATTACAGGCCTGTTAGTTTCACTTCAGTGACTGGTAAAATTACGGAGGAGGTTATTCTGGGAGTTATTGAAAAACACTCAAGAGCCAACACAGTCACTGTTCATAGCCAGCATGTGTTTGCAAGGGAAAAGTCCTGCTTAACCAACTTAATTTCCTTTAATGACAAGGTCACCCATCTAGTTGACCAAGGGAAGCCAGTAGATGTGGTGGGTTTGGATTTTAGAAAAGCTTTTGACACTGTCTCTCACAGTATTCTTCTGGATAAACTCTCCAGCCCACAGCTAGACAAGTACATAATATATTGGATGACCAACTGGCTGATGGGTCAGGCTCAAAATGGGGTTACATCAGGCTGGTGACCAGTCACCAGGGGGTTCCCCAGGGCTTAATTTTAGGGCCAGTGCTCTTTAATGGTTTTATAAATGATCTGGACACAGGAGTTGAAAGTACATTAAGTTTGTTGATGATACAAAACTATGGGGAGCTGTAAACACCCTTGAGGGTAGAGAGGCCTTACGGAGAGATCTGGATAGACTAGAGAGCTGGCCAATCACCAACCATATGAAATTTAACAAGAGCAAGTTCTGGATTCTCCACCTGGGACAGGGTAATCCTGGTTATACATGCAAATTGGGGGAACAGAGGCTGGAGAGCAGCTCCCTGGAAAGATATCTGGGGATCTGGATCACTGACAAGTAGAACATGAATCAGCAGTGTGCCCTGGCAATCAAAAGGGCCAACTGTGTCTTGGGTTCATCAGTCGAGGGAGGTGACTGTCCCACTCCACACTGCACTGGTGCAGCCCCACCTTGAGTACTGTGTGCAGTTTTGGTCTCCTCAATATAAGAAGGACATCAAACTATTAGAGTATGTCCAGAGAAAGGTGACCAAGAAGGTGAAAGTCCTCAAGGGCAAGGCTTATGAGGAGTGGCTGAGGTCACCTCGTTTGTTCAACTTCGAAGAGAAGGCTGAGGGGTGACCTCATCACAGTCTACAGCTTCTTCAAGGGGGGAAGCAAAGGGGGAGGTGCTGATCTCTCTCTGGTGATCAGCAATAGGGCACAAGGAAATGGTGAAGTTGCATCAGGGTAAGTTCAGACTGGATATTAGGAAAAGTTTCTTCAATGAGAGCATGGTTGGTCACTGGAACAGGCTCCCCAGAAGGGTGGTCACAGCACCAAGCCTGACAGAGCTCAAGGAACGTCTAGATGATGCTCTTAGTCATATGGTTCAGTGTTAGGTAGTCCTGAGAGGAGCAAGGAGTTGGACTCAATGATCCTTATGGGTCTCTTCCAACTTGAGATATTCTATGATAACACCTGCAATATACTGATTAACTCATCATGTGGGGCAACACAGCAGAGGATGTGTTTTAGAAAACTTTCAAAATAATCTGGATTATTCTTTTCCCTAGTTTTGCTATAAAACAAAGCAAGGTCAGTGGACTTGCCCAGTAGATTTGGTTTTTAGGAATAAAATTACAAGATGGGCATTGTCATATCCCAATGCATGTGATCAATAAAATAACAACTGTGTCTCCACCAACTAGCAAAAAAAGAAACACAAGCTTTCCTAGGCATTATGGGGTTTTTGGAGAAGGCATATTCCAGATTATAGTCTGACCATAAACCCTCTCTATCGAGTGACCCAGAGGATAAGGGTTTCAAATGGGGCTGTGAGTAGTAAAAAGCCTTTGAAGAAATTAAACACATAATAGTTTGTGCAGTAGCCCTTGGGTCTGTCTGGATAGGACAAAATGTGAAAACATGCTTTACACAGCAGCCAGGGACCATGGTCTCACCTGGAACCTCTGGCAGAAAGTACTTGGAGAGACTCAAGGTTGACCTCTAGGGTTTTGGAGCCACGGATATAGAGGATTTGAGGTCCATTACAACTGAAAAAGAAATATTAGCGCAAGGAGTTTGGGTTGCTTTGGAAGTAGCAGGTACTGAAGCACAGCTCATCTTGGCACCTCAGTTGCCTATACTGGGCTGGATGTTCAAATGGAGGGTCTGACTTCACTCAACTGCTGAGATTTTGGCTAACACAGCTCATGCTAAGGCCTGATGTATTCTGGGAGCAGCAACATTAGGTCAAAGCAAGAGCACCCACATAAGAAGAACAGGTGGCCAGAAAGAACTAAAGGATCATTACACAGCCATTATCATCTGCAGATTTCTGTCTACCGCAGCCATCATACTTGCATATTGAGTGTCTGGCAGTTTCATCAGAAACTGGTAACTTATGGGAATAGCGTAGACCAAAATTCCAAGCAGGAAAATCTAAAATATCATCTTACCCAAAAAGTTTTGAAGCAGATCACAGCAGCTGGATTGCTGAGGGTTTTGTGCTTCCCAGCATGACAGAGGATGCTCACACCATGACCCAGGAAGAAGGATGAGGATTCTCACAGTCAGTTAAGTAGCTATTTGCTCATAGGTGCATGATTTATGACTTGTAAGTTGTGAATTGCAAGTTATGAATTAGAGAACTTGTGAGAAATCTCATGACTTAAGTGATGAATTAGTGTGACCTCACATGATAGACTAGTCTGTTCAAAGCAATTGAGCCCTTTTGGGATGTGTTTGTTTTCTTTCCTGATGAGCTCAAAGTATAATTTACACAGTACATTTTCCTGTAAATTTGAGAGATCAAATCAAACCATGACAGAGTCCCATCTACACATCAAGCAATCAATGCTACTGTGAAAGTTCAGGTTGGCTCTCTGCCAACAGCCAAATCTCACAAGAAAGATTCCCCCCTCCCTCTCCCAAAACGGCAAAAAGCAGCAAGAGAAAATTGAAGGAATATATATATATTTACATATATTAAATTTATATACTAGGCACAACAAGACAGGGACCCCCAAACCACCCCAGTAAGGGACAAGGGAAGGGAAAGGGGAGAGGGAGACAAAATAGGGAAAAAATAAGACAAAACAAATATATATATATACAATCTAAATTCAGAAATTAACTCAGTAAATAACAAATACAATA
>VXBX01003075.1:15713-28655 GCA_013400415.1 Scytalopus superciliaris
TTTTTTTTTTAACTGAAAGACCAATGTATGAACACTGTCTATAATAGCCTTCTAAAAGGTTGGCCTTGTATCTGTTAGAAAACAAAACAGTCAGAAAAACAACACTGGCATATTAAGTGAGGACAAGGAATATAAGCTAAGCATATCAGTGAACTACATCTAAAAAGGTCCAATAAACCTAGACCATTGAATCATAAGATTCATATTCTACAACTAGCCTCAGTTAGCCATTACTTGGTAAAATGGTTTGGCCTTGAAGCTGATAAAACTCTTACAAAAACTTCAAAAAACCTAGAAAAACAAAAAGCAAACAAACCACCACAAACCTCCCCCAACCCACCACAACCGAAATGTATCCCCCACCCCCTCAGTGAACATAGGCTACTTTTCTTCTTCCAAACAATTTTGCATGTCACCCATTAGACATATATAAAATCCTTCTCAAAAGGTATTAAAATACCCAATTTACTGCTTTTGTACAGTTTTCTCCACAGTCTTGCATTAATACTTACTGGAGATTTAACTTTTCAGTGTAAATACACACAAATACACTGACAAAACAGAATCACTCGGTAACTGTCCTTAGAAGTTGTGGCAGTCACTCACAAGTAGTAAGGAATAGTTTTTAAAAGAAACAACTCTTTCTTTTAAAACAACCATTTCTTCTTCTATTTAGACTGTGGTTCCATAGAACTAACAAGATTTGAACAACTACATAGGCATACAATCTTGACTTCTTACATAGTTAATAATCAAAAATCTTGTAATATCCTATCTTAAATTAGGAAATGGAGAAAAAAAAATTGAAACAAATGGAAAATCTAAAATCTGTTTTTAACTAGCTGGACAAAAGAGTTACATAGAATCATAGAATCAACTGGGTTGGAAGAGACCTCTGAGATCATAAAGTCCAACATGCAACATTAGAAATTACTGCAATTAAAAATGATAGACAAGCAGACTTCTGGGCACCCACAGTGGTGGGCTTTTTGGGGACCTTTTTTGATTCAAAAGGTAAACATGCACATAAATTTTTATTAGTTGCATATCATAATAACTAGAAAATAAGCATTCTTTGCTATTTTCAGCATTTGTAAAAAAATATATTACACAAATATATTACACATCTGTTTCTGAAAGTATGACAGGCACAGGCTGCAGACATAAGGATAGTCAATTCAGATTTTGAATGCAATGCAGTAGAATTTAAACCATTGTGACCAGAATATTTCAGGCAGCAAGTTGGTTGGGAGGCTGTGAGCTATGTTTAAAAACAAAAATCAAAATCCTTGCCATATAGATGTATTCTTATCACCTGACATAACGTAACACACAGTAATGATAAGAATTAATGCTACATCTGATCTGCCTCACACCCACATTAGCTCACCCTTAATAACATCCAGATTTTGGGAAAAATGTATGCCTTCCAGCCTTTCTACTTTAGTTTCTTAGTGGCTATGACACTCAGATCCATAGGGCATACTAAGATAAACTATAATTCTACAGCCCAATAAGGTCACAAAAAAAGGAAAGAATTTTCTTTTATCCCAGGCTCAAATCCTCAGCCTCTTTCCAAATGCAGCTCTATATGCCATGATAGCAAAACAAGCTGCAGTTATCAGCTTTTGTTAAGACTAAACTTCCCATCCCCCCAAAGAAAAGGTAAAATATTCATAACTGCACCAACCAGGAAGAGAACTTAAGCAATCCACATCCTAATTGCACCAGAAGCTATACAGATGCTCCTCCAGGAAGAATCAAGAGGTTTCCCTATCCCAAAATCAGTATTTGATACTAACAGCTGATTAGCTCCCTCTTCCAGGTCAAAGATGAAGGAAAGCTTACAAATAAGGGTGGAAAGGTCTCCTCTCCTCTCCTCTGAGTCCCTCCCACAAGCCAGCAGTCTAGTAGGACCCCATCAGGATACATCTTCACTCCCTGTCCTGGTGCAACCATGTTCTGCTTATTCAGCAACTAGTTTCCTCTTGACCTCCATTTCTCCTTTTAATCAGAGGAGGGATAAACAATAAATTTGGTAGAGTATAAATAAGTCTTTACAGTTATATTCCATGTATATCTCAATATTATTAAAATAACCCTGTGCATGTAGTTATTTGTTGAAGCCACTATTTGCAGCTGGACCTAGGGCATTAATATATCTTTATATGTTTCACTGCAGCTTAAAAAGCAGGTGCAAATTTCTCTCATACACACTCAGTCTTACAACCTACTGTCGTCCATTCCTATGTTCTCATTGGTGCATGATTCACACACCAAGTACCCGCCCCAGCACTGCACTCCTAATGATAACAGCTGCCATTGCCTCTTTTCTTTTCAGTTGCAGCATCCTTAGCTGAAAAAAAAAAATCCTTTGAAGCAGAGTATACTTCTACAACGTTACACAGTTTATATGCATCACAGATTATAATATACCCCCAACACAATACACATGATCCTACATGCAGCCATCCGGACTCTTCTACTATTACTCCAAATAAGCCCTATTCTTCCTCAGGAAAGCTTAGCAACTATCATCAGTGCAACATGCAAATACATTTGCAACCGGCAGGGATTGCCTCCTTTTTATCTCCCCCCTGCTCCCATCCCCCACCCCGTACATCTTATTCCTAGTCCAATCCTCCTCCTATCTAGTTCAGCCCTAAAGAGAGCAGACGGCTTATACCTTGACTCGATTCCGCGCAGACTACCTCAGCAGGCAGGACAGCAATTATGACACCAGTGAAATTGACAGCACAAATAATGACAGGAAGCCTAAGAAACAAATCTTTCTTTCAATTGCTGCTATCTCCCATTCCACCATCATCTTTCTCCTCCTACTCTAGCAATCACCAACAGAGCCTGCTCCTCCCTTACCCCGCCTCCCTCCACGTGACCAGCTTTCTCTCTCTCTCTCTCTCCAGCCTTTAACATACTGAGAATAGGGGTGCGGGATGACGAAGAGGATGGTGCAGAATCTTGGCTATTTTCTAACAGAAAGAGCAACAAATATACCAAACTGGATCCTGCTGCTCAGGAAAGGATATGTATGCAGCTTGCTTTAGTCACTATCAGCCCATGCAGGAAAACATGCTACAGTAAAAAGCTTGCTATGTGTGCTTTGAAAAGTTTGTTTTATTTCTCTCTACTAACAAACACAGAACTTAAAAATACAGCAAATATAAAAAATTGCATAACCGTGTAATTGTGCTAGTCTATTCGCTATAGATGTCTGTGCAAATCAAGTAAATGCATCTTGAAATTAATTGTAAGGAGATTAACTATATAGTTATATGCACATTAACCTTATTTGCATGTACAGCTCAGCAGGACTACCTTAAGCCCTTATTGCTGCTGAGAAAGTCTACAGCACCTCAGCTCAACTCATTAATTAGCCCATTTGTAGCTCTAGTTCACTTAAAGCCACAGAGAAAGCAGGAAGGAACCTGCACCAGATACCAAGCTCCATACCATGGAGGGAAAAATATCACCTCTCACCTGGAGAAGCATTTGAAGTAGGAAGTTTTATTGCTGTTTCAATTGCTTTAGTGAAGAAGTGACCATAAACAATGCAGGCAAATCAATGGAGTTTGAAGGCTGAAAGTGACTGGCAGCCAGATCTCTTTTCCCTGCCCCAAACATACCCCTCAAGGCTCAGAAACTTCTTACAAAGTATACTAAAGAGTGAACCTCACATTAAGGCTATAATGTACAAGCAATTCTCTTGATAAAATAGTATTTAATGACTCAAATTCACTGGAAGCAATGTATTAATTGAAGGTTTTAAATTACCATCCTCTTCCTTATGCCTTTGTCAGCAGGGTCAAACAGCCTCACATCCTACTTTCCACATGCCAATGCCCCTATGCAAGGAATGACAGCTCAATCTGTTCTTCTACAAGTTGAATAAATGGACCCCTAAACCAGTAATTTTTTCAGGATTATTTTTCAGCCCCAGATTGCTTTTGTGGTCCTTTTTCCAAGATTCCCACATTTCTTGAAATGTGGTCATAAGAGCTATGCAGCTGACTAGTACAAGAGCAGTCCTCAATGGGATTGACTCTTCTTTCCTCCTTTACATTAGGGCCTACAGCTCTTAACAGGTCAGGTGGTGAGGGGCATGCCTCACAGAAGAGGAACAGCATCTCCGCATGAAGCTGTATGATGGAAGGACAGACAAAGCACAGGCATGTTCTCGGTTGCTGCTAGCCAACACTGTGCTTTCTTTCCTGCCTTGGAGGAGCCAAGGAAAACAATGCTTCTGTAGAACCAATAGAATACCCTAACAGCCAATGATGTAACAGAACAATGGGAAGTGGAGGATGATAACTCCTTTAGTTTCCCTGCATTAACAGTTTTACCAGTGTTGCTTTCCTGGGTGAGGGCATATCTGTTTACTTCTTTTTATGTTTATAAAGATATCATTAGTCCTTACATTAGTCCTTAGTTGCATTTACAGGCTTCACTAGATAAGAAACATTTGCAGCTAATGGTCTTGCCAGTCAGCATGATGTAATCAACAAAGTAGTTGTAAGGAGCACTAGTCAGCACATTCTTTTATCTGAAGGATTTCAGTTGCTGTTATTTATCATATCTTGCTTATCTGGCACAATTTTCATCAAGAATGGGTTGTATTATCTAAAGATATATAAACTCTGTAACTGCCTCATTTGGACAGAGTTCATATCAGCAGAGACTATCACTTGGCTGCTCTGTTCTCTCCTGTAGCTATAGTAATAAACCGTTCTGATCTAATCTAAATTGTATTCTGGTTATTTCTGTGACACCTATTACTTACTATATCTTGTAGGTACTCTTTCATCCTACCACTCTACATGATAGTATCCTATTTCACAGGTACAACCAGAATCCTTAATTTATCATAGAATCATAGAATAGTTTTGATTGGAAGGGATCTTAAAGATCATCTAGTTTCAATCTCCATGCCAAGGGCAGGGATACCGTCCACTAGACCAGGTTGCTCAAAGCCCCAACCTGACCTTGAACACTTCCAGAGATGGGGCATCCACAACTTCTCTGGGAAACCTGTTTCAGAGATCACTAATCTCATAGTGAATAATTTCTTCTTAATATCTAATCTAAACCTACCCTCTATCAGTTTAAAGCCATTCCCTCTTGTCTGATCACTCCATGCTCTTATAAGAAGTCTCTCTCCAGCTTTCTTGTAGGCCCCCTTTAGGTACTGGAAGTGCATAAGGTCTCCCCAAAACCTTCTCTTCTCTAGGAACAACCCCAACTCTCAGCCTGTCTTCATAGGGAGTTTGCAGCTTGCAACCTAAGACTTCAACAACTTTAGCTACTCATGCTAAGCTTTGAGCAAGTTACAATTCCACTTAACACTAAGCAGTCACATAATTAGTTTCTAATGTTCTTTAAGTAAACTTATTTTAATCCCCAACATGAGCAGAGGGTCTGTGCTGGTATGCCCAAGGGAGCTTGTGAATGTGGAGTGACATGGGATGAGTGTGTGAGTGCATATATGTTTTCTAGTGAGCATCAAGCTGGACTAGCTGGCAATTAGGGGACTCACTAAGAAGATAAGAGCGCCTGGGATCTGGGCAGCAGTACTAGAGGGACAGAGGGGGCTGTGCTAGTACTCAGTGAATCTGTGAATGTGTTTGTGAATCTAGTGTGTCATGTGTGTGCCTTCACTATGGCTGTCTATGTTTGTTTTACATGGGTCCTGTATATACTCGCTCTTGAATGGCAGTCTCTATAACTGGCTGTGTCAGTGTCCTCTGTGCATATGTGTCTCTGGGATATGTGCTCAGCTTCACTACTGCTTGGATCTGTCAGCAGTGCACCGCTGCATCAACAAAGGCAAATAGGATCCTAGGCTGCATCTTCAGGGGTATGTATTTGGGCTTGATGTATTTGATGTCTGTGAGAGTTGGTTCTTTTCTTGCCAAGTTATGGAAAACAAGAACTGATAATTGGGACTCTGGCCTTGAAGAAGAAACATCTTATGTACACTGAAACTGTTTTGCAGCCTGGCTAGTTGCCAACAGCCAGTCAAGAACGAGTCAAAGAGAAAAAGAAGAGGAGGGTGATGAAGTAACAACCACCAACCCAAAAAGGGAGACCCTCGATATACACTGTGCAGGCGCAGAGGAGTTTCCAGTTACGTAACTGGGGGAGGGACTGGAGGCCTCTATCTGGGCATGTGCTGGCCACATAACACCCAGATAGACGTCACAGACTGAGTGCATAAAAACCAGACATTTCCTGCTCCAGGTGGAGGTGTGTGCTGGCACAGAGGACAATGTTGCCTCCCACAGGGACACCTGCTAAGTGTGTTAAGCCTACCGAAGCTCAAGGATGCAGCAGCCAGTCATACTGGGGATCTTGAGCACATTGGGGTTGGTATGTAGAGTACCTGTGTAAGAGGTATAGTAACTGTGTGAGAGGTGTATGGGTGTGTGGGAGTTGTCTTGGAATTTTTGTTTTGTTCCCTTTTCTCAGTTGTTTTTTTTTCCCTTTTATTTGCTACTTCTTTGCAATAAACGCTGTTTGCTTGAATTTTCAGCAGTGTCATAGTTTCAGCCCGGAATCCTTCTGAACCCTCCCTGGAACAGGGTGTTACTAACAGAGATAGAAACATGATCATCCTACTCTACTCAGCGCTTGTCAGGCCACACCTGGAGTACTGTATCTAGTTCTGGTCCCCTTACAATTCAAGTAAGATGCAGTCTCTTATTATTTCTGGGTCCACGCAAGTTGTTGAACTTTTTGCAGTTCTTTGTGGTTTGTGCCAGTTTTCTCACACTCCTCTCAATATAATCTATGACTGAGTATGTTGTATGGTTAGTTTCAAGACTCCCTCTCGGCCTTGTTAAAGAGAGAAATAATAAGCAGCTGTTTGAGCTTTTGATAGAAGTACAACTTGAGCTTAACAATTGAAATCACACTATATTCATGGGACATATTCGCTCTCATTCTAAATTGCCAGGACCCATTGCTGAAGGCAATGCTGTTGCTGATTCATTTATTGTTAATACAGTCCAGTTTCAATCAGCTACAATCTCACTTTTTATTTTCTCACCAGAATGCCTCTGTGCTGACAAAAACACAGGCCATGTAGACTGTTCAGTCTTGCCCTGGCTGTCAGGCTGTCTGTTCCTTTTCTGCAGGAATTGGTGTTAATCCACTAGGTTTGCGAGGCAATGATCTCTGGCAGACCGATGTCACACATGTGGCATCTTTTGGGTCTTTTAAGTGTGTTCATGTGCCAGTCGATACCTTTTCACACATGATTTCTGCCTCTGCCCACAGAGAAGAAAAAGCCAGAAATGTTATATGTCATTTTACTCAAGCATTTGCCACTCTAGAAGTTTCTCAAGAAGTAAAGACTGACAATACACCCGCTTATACTTCCCAGTCAGTTGCCCTGTTTTTTCAGCAGTGGGGAGTAAAGCATGTTACAGGCATCCCACACTTGCCTACAGGACAGAGTATCATTGAATGCACTCATGCAGTACTCAAAGCCATGCTGCTTAAACAAAAGAGGAGAAATATGACCCTCCCAGGAACAGCTGGATAATGCAATATACACGCTAAACTTTTTTAACTGCTCAAAACTGGATGTTAACACTTGCATCCCTGCAATACAAAAACATTTTGGGCCACCATCAGGTCCAGCGCAACATGCAAAAGTTCTCTACAGAGAACCACTGGGCCCTCCAAACTGGCAAGGCCCTGTAGACTTGATAACCTGGGGGAGGGGGTGATGCCTAATCCTGAAAAAGGCTTTCAAAACAATATTAGTGGAGATGGATAGATAAAGTAGTCCCTTTATTAGAAGCTTCTAGGTGCACAACAAAAGTACGTGCACATGCATCAGCCAAATGTTACAGTTTTTATAACTTTCAGTAAGTAACATATTTGATTACTATACCCAACCCATGATACCATTTTCCCCTGCTGCTCACCCTCAGAACTCCTCAGAACTGCCCCTTGGAGCCCCTCCAAAGTCTCTGAGATTGCTCTCCTGTTTTGACTACAAGCTATCTTATTGTCTCAGTTGGAGTTCTTGCAGGTGTTCTTCAAAACAGCATGTCCTTGGTAATGTGTGTCTAACAGAATTTCAGGAACGTGTGAGAAAATGTTCAGTAACTTCTAAATGCTGCTTAAAATGTGAGAGACTTAGGAAAACTTATTCAACTTATATAACTCTATGAAAATCTATAAAACACACATTAAAATCCTTAGGCATCAGGGTATGCTTGTGTTTTGCTTCCCTCAGGACCCCAGTGGCTGCCTGTGAAATTTGTGAAACCATATCATGAGCTGGAATGACAAGCTGAAAAATCCAATGCCCAAGATGCAAGAACTCACACTGAAGATGACAGACCAGGAGAGGAAGAGGAAAAGTAGGAACTCAGATGACACAAGTATTACCTGGGGACATCTGAAAAGGCTGCAGCAAACTGCAGGTAACATGATGCATACTGTAGGCACAGAGCCTACTCCTGTAAATACCTTCCTGGCTTATTTAGCGATCATTGCCTCCAACTCCATGGTAATGCTATGCCTTATGTTCTCAATACTGCCACTTGCCTCCAGCCAATATGTGTACTGGGCCCACATCATAGCACCCCCTGTATTTAATCCAGTCACCTGGTGGGACCCAGATATACCCATTTCCAACAGTGATACCAATTGGGTAGAAGGTGTACGGCTTCCACCCAAGGGACCTTTAGTCAAAAACAAAGATTGGTTGATTGTAAATGAAACAGTACAATATGTACTAGACTTTCCTTCTATATGTTTTTCTAACCTCAACACAACACGGGTGTGTGTGCCTGTAATTCTGCAGAATGACTTGTATTATCACCCCCGAGTCCCCACTAGAAGTAAAGGTCCTACTGCCAACATGATATTAATCGGAATTCCTGGAGTTGCTAATGTGCACATACCTTACTGTGTGCAAACAGAAATTGACCAACAAATTTTAGCTTGCTTAGATGCCTTAGAAGCTGTCTTAATTTGGTTTGGTGATAAACAAAATGCATTAAATACATAACTGCAATTGCAGTGCAGTGGGGAACACAAAATCAACAGCCTTTGTGTAACACCTTTCAAATGGAATGCATCTGTTCATTATAAGAATGAAATAAAAAAACACATACAAGGAGCTTTTGAGATTGAAGTCAAAGGCAAAGTGCAAAGCTTGTCTCAAGCTTTATGCAAACAACTTGAGGAGGCTCAGAAGTTAGCCTCTCAATCAGTCTTAGATGATATCTACAGCAGTGTTAAATGGTTAAACCCTAAAACCTGTTTACAAGACCTCAGTTTAAGTATCTGGCTCTCTGTTGGTGTAAGATGTCTGTTATTCTTTTTGTTGTTTTCAGTCCTCTCAATTACCTAGAAACTCATCTCCAGTCTCCAAAGAACAGAGGCCAAAGTACTCACAGCCATGACCCTTCAGAACAAAAGAGGGGGAGATGTGGGAGCCACAGAGTGCTGGGCTCCAGATGCCTGGAATGCCTAGATAATCAAAGAAGAAGATTATAAGAAAACAAGAAGACATATATCACAGTCTTGAGCAGGTCAAACAGGCCTTCTGTGTGCAAAGGAGTAGTGAAAGGTTGGGCTGGAAAATCGCCTGTAGTATGATTGTGTAGAGAACATATCTTGTGACTGAAAACAGTCGCATTCTGTGTGAATGTTTTGCCAAGGATCCTGTTTGGCCTCATAGATTGGTATCTGTATGGTATAAATATAGAAGAAGTACAAAATAAACTTTTCCTGCTTGCACTGCAGAAGCCTGCTCTCAGCTTTTTTCTCAGATGCTGCACAGACAGACTGGAGAAGGCCCAAAAGGAGGGCCACAAAGATTATCAAAGGACTGAAGAACCTGCCCTATGAGGAAAGACTGAAGGAATTAGGGTTTTTTTCTCCCTGGAGAAGAGAAGGCTCAGAAAGACCTCATCATGGTATTCCAGTACTGAAAGGGTGGCTACAAAGAGGATGGAGGCCCTCTCTTCCCAAGAAGCCACATGGAGAAGACAAGGGACAATAGGTACAAATTGCACCTGGAGAAGTTTCATCTTGAAATAAAAAAGAAATTTTGTTACAGTGAGAACAATTATTCACTGGAACAACCTCACAAGGAATGCAGTAGAATTCCCATCTCTGGAGGTTTTCAAGATGCAATTGGACAGGATGGTAGATAACCTCATCTAGGCTCCCTTTCCCATGAAATCTTGGCCTAGAGGATATTCTGTGGTGATGCCTCAGGGTTTTTTTTATTTTTAATTTTATAGATTTTAGAAGTTATTGTAGATTTAATGTACCAGTAAAACAACTTCAGTAGCTTAATGTTTACACATACCAACCCCATCCTATATCAATCCCTCAAAACTCCAGTAGCTGTTTAGTCTCTATTTCAAGGTAGAATTGCAGAAAAGCACCATGAGGCCTGCACCAGAAGATAAAGACATGGACAGAAGGACCTCCAAATGTGGAACTTTGGAAGGCCTCCAAGGACCCAACATGCTGCGAGGAAGATGAGGACGATGAAAGAGGGGTCCCAAACCCCCAGACTTAATTCCCAACAGGGTGTGCCAGGGGACGGAACAGGGCAGAACTGGGGGGAATAGCAGAATGGGATTGGATGGACATTATTATAAAATCTTGGAACCAGGATCATATGGGGGATTCTGTGGATGTGTATTCCTGGAGCCTGGAGGTTCATTAAAGCTTCTGCTCTCCTTATCTCCTACTAAATTGGCCTGGAGTTTTTTTCTCCTCAGTCTTTAAGGCATCAGTGGTCCCTTCCAACCTGGACTATTCTATAATTCTGTGATTCACACTCTTAATGAACTCAGAGATAAACATTTATACCATCCATTCAATTGTGATGTAGTCAGTTGATCCATTCAACTGACATAGCTGTTCATCTAAAAAAAAAGCCACCCTCCCATCCCCTTGACATGTAGATAAAGTCAGCTTTTATTGTAACAGTTGTGATCAGTCATACCCTACCTTATTCCCTGAACTTCATGGTCCCCTTGTCCCTGTCCATCTCCTCTGAGTCTTTGTAAAGTTTTACTGGTAAGTCACATGTGTTTAGTCATCATCATGGCTGGGCTTCGCGAACGAAGATTTGAGAAGGGCTCTACCCACGTTTGCTACAAGCGCGCTGGTGGCTAAAAAGGCCAATGCGCGATAGGCAAGTCCGGGTACAGAAGGCACAGTGGAAAGTCTCCACANGACAGCGAAGTGCTCAGGACATAGGTTTAGTTAGAGTATCCTTCTCATAGATGGATGGCCTTACAGGGCTAAGCCAGCTCCATCTGCCCGGGTTTGGAGTTAGAGTTGTCCTTCTCCTAGGATGGTTGCCAGGGGACTTCGAGCCCATCCTGCCCGTGGACACACTTTGTCTGACCCTTCAGTTGAGACCTGACTAGCGTGGGAGACCCTACTGGAGGCACAAACCACCGCCAGCATAGCTTGCAACCTCATAAGGGCACGCAAGCTTCTCCCCCACGACAAGGGGGTGTCCGTGGAGAAGCATGTGTTTAGTAGCAGCATGTTAAAACACACATCTATAACAAAGTGTCTATTAAAAGACATTTTCTTTGTTCCTGGGTATTTGGGGAGATGGTGGTGTAAATACCCTTTTTAAAGCAGCTGAAAGGAAACCGCCATTATGAAAAGAAAAAAAGTAGCAACCTGACTTGCAGACCAGGATATTTAAGATTACAAAAGGTGTCAAGGAAGCATTTTAAAAGAAACAAAGTTAGTGTGCCAGAGGTGAATGCTCAATAGCAGGCAGATTTGATGGATATGTAAGAGTTTCTAAAACGCAATGTTGGTGTTAAGCACATCTTAATGGTGATATACATATTAACCAAAAATGTCTGGTGTAAAAGGCAAAATGGGTTCTGAAATAACCAATGCTTTTGAAACTGCTTTTAGCAGAAGGCACACACCTTAGAAATTTTAGGCACAGAAAAATTGATTGATATGAGCTCTAAGTTCACAAAACTTCATCTCCATGCTCTCTCATGGACACAGCAGCAGAGGGTTGTCAGTCAGTGTACTAACCTTGCACTTAGTTCTTGTGTGAGTCGACACAGGCAGGCAGCCAGAACAACCACAGACTCGAGGCTAAAATGCAAAGAATAAACTTATTTCCATTACCTCATTAATTAGGGGATCCCCAAAGAAACATCCAGGCAGAGGTACACAAGCAGAGAGATAGGCACCATTAAACTTGGTCCATGCTAGAGGATCACTGACTGCTGTTCACACATGTTTACCAGCTACAAGGTCACTGGAGTGATTTGCAATCCTTCTCAAGAGTCTTCTGTTTTTAACCCATTCCTCCCAGCATTCTACTCCCTTGCTCAAGAGAGGAGTGCTGCAGCTGGAAATGTGGGATAAGGAATTTATAGAGGCAATTCATAAAGCATATGGAAAAAGGAAGCATATAATGCTCTGAGTTGTGTCCCACTGTCCTGGTTCTGGCCACAACAAGATTAATTTTTTGCAGTAGCTGGGAGGGTGCATAGCCAGGACCTGGAGGTTATTCTATACCACCTCATGTCATTGCAAGGGGCGAGGTGAAGGGAGTCCCTTCATGGGAGAAGGGGTTGCTTCAGGTCGAGTAAACATGGCGGAGGGAGCTGTCTGGTATTGTTTATTATCGGGGGAGTTTTCTGTGTGAATTGTTTCTTTTCTTGTACCCTCTGTCATTAGTATTGTTGCTGGTACTGTTCATTTTCTTATGTCATTGCTGTTTCCAGTAAATTGTTCTTATCTCAACCTGTGATCTTTGCCTTTTGTGCCTCCAATTCTCCTCTCTATCCCGCTGCAGCAGGGAAGGAGAAGGGAAAACAGGGGAATGAGAGAGAACAGCATGTGGTTTGAAAAGTCTTAGTGGGAGTAGTGCACTGGGGAGTACCATTCCTAAAC
>VXBX01003077.1:939-16627 GCA_013400415.1 Scytalopus superciliaris
TCATCCCGTTGGATTCAGCCCATCTCTCCAGCCTGTCCAGGTCCCTCTGCAGAGCCCTCCTACCATTCCAGCAGATCAACACTCTGCCCCAATTTGGTGTCATCTGCAAACTTGCTGATGGCAGACTCAATCCCTTCATCTAAATCATCAATAAAGATGTTAAGCAGGACTGGGCCCAACACTGACCCCTGGGGGACACCACTGGTGACCGGCTGCCAGCTGGATGCAGCTCCATTCACCAGCACTCTCTGGGCCCAGCCCTCCAGCCAGCTCTTAACCCAGCAGAGAGTGCACCTGTCCAGGCCATGGGCTACCAGCTTTTCCAGGAGTATATTATGGGATACAGTGTCAAAGGCTTTGCTGAAGTCTAGATAGACCACATGCACAGCCCTGCCCTCATCCACCAGGTGGGTCACCTGATCATAAAAGGAGATCAGGTTGGTCAGACAGGACCTGCCCCTCCCAAACCCATGCTGGCTGGGTCTGATCCCTTGTCCATCCTGAAGGTGTTCTGTGATTGCACTCAGGATGATCTGCTCCATAATCTTTGTCAGGCACCGAGGTCAGGCTGATGGGCCTGTAGTTTCCTGGGTCCTCCTTCTGGCCCTTTTTGTGGATTGGTGTGACACCTGCCAACTTCCAATCATCTGGGATCTCCCGAGTGGGCCAGGACTGTTGGTACATGATGGAGAGTTTGGTGAACTCTTCTACCAACTCCCTCATCACCCTAAGATGGATCCCATCTGGCCCCATAGACTTGTGATGATTCAGGTGGCTCAAGGGGGTCTCTAACTGTTTCCTCCTGGATGGTCTGATGGTCTAGGTCATTTGCAGCTGCCTATTATGCCAGTTTCTTATGTCCCACTGGCAGACATGACCCCTCAGGCTGAGTGTGAAGGTGCTGATGGCTCCCTGGAGGGGAGTTGTCACACCTGAGCCACTGGTGTGAAGACAGAAACACTCCCATGTCTCACAGGGTTCTTTAACACCCAACCTGTAGCCTGAGGGGCCAGGTGTGCCCTGGGCAGCTGCTGCAAATGATCCATTATTAACAGTTCATCAGAAATAACATAGAGGGTGTAGAATACACAGTATTGGTTACGCCCACATAGTGATAATTTGGTCCTGGCCCCTGTAACTAGGATGCATGAAAAACACCCAACTCTCTTCTTCTTTCCCACTAGTCCTTCATTTCCAGAGTTTATAACTTCCCTGTCTCTATCTTTTGCTTTGAAGATTGATGTCATATGTCCTTCTTTCTGAGTAACATTGGATCTCTTTCTGTTGGCAGCAGCCTTACTTTCTCTAGGATAGTTTACTGAAACTCAGAAATTTTTCTCAAACTCTATTTAAATTTGAAATTGCCCAAAATTTGAGCCTGAAGAATGAGTTTTGTGACGAGAAAAAAATCTGATTTTTCAAGTGTATCACCTGCTCAAAGGGAAGATAGTTTTCACACCTTTGGCTATGATCTTAGTCGTAATGATAAACAGATTAACAATATGCTATTGGAAGTTAAATGTTTTACAGCAACAAGAACCATTCTTCTACAGAGAATCATTCCAAAATACCATTAGTTGAAACTGTTTTCAGATAGCCTGCATAGTAGAATACTCCTGTCACTGAAAACTGTTGACAATATCTTAACATCAGGGACATATCATCACCAAGGCAGAAATTTTCTATTCAGCCTTTGCACATGGTGTATTACACTGATAATGTTTGCATTTAGTTTCTGTTACGAAATTCATTGCCATGTTGAAGAGACTGCCTGTTGCATGGAGAAATGTCCCTTCTGTTTTCATTTGTGCTGCAAATGGCTCTTCCTACTAGATGCATTCACTGAAGAGACTGAAAAGGCATGCCTGGGATGATGAGTATATGTAGCAGTACATTCTTTAGTGGCCATTTCCTAGGCTGTGATGGTAAACAGTGGCATTGACACTGTATGTACAGAAAATAGCTTGGTTCAACTGTCCTAAGAAATGTGAGGGCTTTTGATTTTCCTTTAAAAGGCATGCTTTTTCTGTGCTTAAATCATGAATAAAGCAATCAAATTTCCTATATTTATTTATATTGTTATTTTGTATTTCCATTTATGTGTGTCTTTTAAATGTAAATAAACATTTGCTTTCTGTTATGCATTAACAACTATTTTTGCCTCTGTAACAGTACAGTACCTTTTAATAGTGTTTTGCCTTGCAGAATTCCCTTCTTAATTAAAGCAACAGTCTGCTGCTATGGTGTTGCAATGGGAAGTGATAAAGAATGGAATTTTGCGTGGGAAATGTATTCCCGTACTGACTCCACAGAGGAAGAGAAAGACATCCTTCTCTCTGCCATGAGCTGTGCCAAAGAGTCATGGTTACTTCACAGGTGACCTTGATCAAAGTCTGTCTTTGTGTATGTAGAAGTAAATAGTAAGAACATGAATACTGTGCTGTGCAAACCTGGTGGAGGTTTGCCTGCCTCAGAAGCAAGTGTCTTGTTGTGACCACTGGAAGAATCGTAAGTTTTCTTATGGAGCAAGTATAATAAATGAGGTAAACACAAATAAATCATCCTTCTAAAGATACAATATGTGTGTCATGTTTAACATCAGGCCTGTCTTCTGTCAGTATATCTAGTGACCTTTTTGAACTAAAATTAACTATTTTGTGCTCACCTGTTTTTAACTTGGAACCCATGACTGTCCATACCTTTCACACTGTAAGAAACAGTAATTACAATTTTCTTCGACATTTTTCTTATAATTTATGATTTTATATAATTTTCCCAAACACCTTCACCCCTGCTTTAGTTTCCAAACCAAAGTGTCATAGCCTATTATCCTCTGTGTGGAAGTAAACTCACACAGGTTAAACATGAAAATGAAAATAGACTTACTAGCAAGCTTTTCACCATTTGAAGTGCAGACTCAACTGAAAAGTAGGTTCTGTTTAAATATCCAGCTTCACAGTGTGATAGAATCTTGAGTTGGAAGGGATCCATGCGGATCCTCAAGTCTAACTCCTGATTCCATGTGGGGCAACTAAAAAGTTAAGACAGGTATCTAAGAAACATGTCCAAATGTTTCCAGAACAGAGTTTGGAACACTGTGTTTATTTTCATTTACTGGCATCTGTATCTTTATCAGTAACAAGATGTTGAAGTTGAATTTTCTAATCTGTTGTGTTTACATTAGCTAAAGCATTTCGTAAAGGATCGAAATTTGGCAGTGATGGCCTAAAGAATGATCATCCAAGAGTTCACATGAACTCCATGGGTCTAAAGCTCTGGAAGTAGCAGAGATTTTACTCTTCCCAGCCACTAGCTCTAGAAATGGCAGTCATTTGAGAAGACAGAAAAAAAATGCCTGTGAATAAGACAAGAAGTGTTGCAAAGAGGTACCCCATAAGCTGTGATGATTTTTCACTTAACCTATGATCCTTTATTGTTCAGGGTGTCATAATGACCTCCTCCGTTCCTGTTCCTTAGTAGGTGATAAGCAAATTGGGTTTTTTCAAATGCCACTCTGAAAGTTTTTTGGGGTGAGGAATGTTAAGCTCTGCTTTTTCTGGTCCTCAGAATACCTTGTCCATTGTGTTAAGCTCAGTGTTGGCATGCAAAGGGGAGAAACCCAACTCAACTACTCTAGCCATAAAGCAGCTGCCTGCAAGACCCTATGAGAAGAATAACTCTAGGAGTTATTCTAGTGTTCCTTTGAAAGTAGGAGCATGCAAGGTGTAACACTGAGGCAACGAAGAGAATAAATACTTACCTTTTCAAGATATTCAGGCAGTCACTGCCACTAACATCATTGGTAGGCAGTGCCTAAAATACTTCTGGAATCCTGCCTTAGCCCCCATAAAAAAGCTTCTTACTGGGTCTTGTTATAGGGGACCCTATAAACAGACCACCTTTGTGTAACAGTACTGCTGGCATAACTCTCTAGCCTCCATCTGTGTGACAGAAAAGCAAATCTCCTGAGAATGAGAAGCAGCTTTCCCCTCTTCTGCTTGTCTGGTAGCAGTAGTTGTCTTTCCGCAACAAATATAAGAAATGCCCGTATGGTCATGTGATATGCTATACCCTTACTTTATTAAGATGTGAAGAGTCAGTGTGCAAGAATGGGATTTCACCAATGTCAAGGACGAAGCCCAAGCTGAACACACAGCTCAGAGTGACACTAACTTTGATATAACCTTCCACATGCTGATACTTGTCAAGATGGAGATTTTTCCCAGACTGGATTATATTTCCAGATCACCAGCATGATCAGCAGCAAATCATAGGTGCACTTCTTATCTTTTTTTCTAACAGATACTTGCAATACGGACTTGATGATACATTATTTTCTTCCAATTATACTTCAACCATCATCTTAAATGTGGTGAGTAAGGATATTGGGCACCGCATAGCCTGGGAATTTGTTACTGAAAATTGGCCACTGTTAAGTGAAAGGTAAGCAACCAGTTTTAGCTTCATTTTATTTCTGTGGCCTGTTGGCTTCTTCCTTCATCTTCATGTTAAGCTGTAAAATTCAGGTGCAGATTTTTCCATAGATGGCTATTTGTAATGATTGGTTCAATTTCTTGAATGTTCAGAGCACAGTTTTCAGATAATTCAACTCTGATCAGGGCTTAATGTCAAAGAAGAGCTCATGTCAAACACAGAACTCTTTAAAAATGATTATGTTCATGGCTGTTTCAGGGCTTTTGAGTGTGACATTTTCTGGAAATTCTGACTATAGAAATGGGTTTATCTATTAGCATTTCACAAGCATGGGTGTAAAATGAGGAAGTTAGATCATAACCTCTTTTCCAAAGAGAGTATGGATAGAAGGGGTATTAGAGCATGCAGTTGTGCAAGTGCTGGTAGGACCAATACAACAACTGAAGTCCTAATCCATCTCCACCCTACCAGCACTGCTGCAAGCAAACTGGAAGTGAGGTTGGGCTACCTGTCTTGAGCAAAGCAAGTATTTTGATATTTGTTTCAAGACTCCCTCTCTCCTTGGCACCGGTGAAAAGCAGCAAGGCTGTGACAGAGTACATTCTAGCTGCTTTTGGTGGTAGAGGAGGTCATGATGATCTGTAAGTGGCAGAATAACCATAACCAGCCATTTGGGAACATTCAAATGTGTAACTATTGCTAACACTAGAGAAGGCAAGTTGTAGCATATTTGTGTCATATCAACTTGTTCCCACACAGAGCTTTTCTGTGGTCAATAATGATGATTTTCTTGGAAACTGACCCATTATTTTTGAACTAAAGGAATAATGCAAGTGTTAATTTCTACACCATCCTCAAGATACCAACAGAAGTACAGATTTGTTAAAATCAGTACTGGCTAGCCTTTCTAGCTCAGTTTGGCTGTGTGGGTTCACAAAAATTATCCATTTTAGGCAAAGAGTTCACCATAGTAAAAATACCAGACCTTACTGGGAAGTGGAAATGAAGGATAATTATTGTGCTTCATTCTGCTCAAATGTCTAAATTGAATGTTCATGGTATTTCTTTAAAAGGGAAAAAGAACACACAACTGCAAAGTTCAGCTTACTTGGTATTTGTAACAGAGCGAATAATAACTAGCTAGCGTGAGCATTTTCAAATGAGATGAAATTTAGTGTATTTGCTAACATGCTGTTTGAAAGACCTTTATCTCAACATTGCAGATATGGACAGGAATTGTTGAATGATGTATTAAAAGTCATGGGAAGATTTGTCAATACAGATGTACAGATCCAAGAGGTAAACCAGAGAAACTTTATTGCCAATTTTAACTTTATTGCCAGTTTGCAAATACAGGTTTTTAAATCTCTTGTTTCTAAAAGAAATTATAGGACATAATTTTGATGTGTTCCAAACCTTCAGGTTTGGAGCTCAGTCCCAATAAATTCTATCAAAACTGACTCATTTTCCTCTACAAAATCTGTCTGTAGAGATAACTTTTGCCATGATGTCTACAGAAAATGTACCATAATTTGGGCTGCTGCGTGATGTTAGGTTGTCATGCTGGCATCTACTTTATTTCTCCTATTGTTCATTCACCACTTCCCCCTCTATTTCTTTATGATTCTTCAGTGCTCTCTTTTCTTTTGCTTATTAGACTGATGGGAAATATTTCTTGTTCTGTGATTGTAAAAGAGGCAGCAAAAGAGGATTCTGCTACCCAACTAATCCTAGACAGTGTGGTACCACCAGTACCAGTGAAGTTGGCTGCATTTGAAAGGATTTTTAGAGGAACAACAAAAGGGCACATTCTTGATCTGTAAGGAGCTTTCCCACCTTAGCATAAATCAGTAAGCTTGCTCTATTCTCTCTTTAGTCTGTCATCTCTTCCTTTTCTGTGCACTTCTGTCTCAAGCATCTGTCAGGCACTCAGTTGCTTGCTGCAAGTGAAGTTATGTGAACTAAGCTCATGCATTTATTTCTTCAGTTGCAGGTTTTTTATAATGCTACTCTGGAAGAGGATGAGAGAGAGGCTACTACTTTGCTACTGGAATTTACAAAATCTGAAAATATTGAAAGGAGAAAACTACTAATCAAAGTTGCCAGCTGGTTAGAGAAAAATGCAGATGATTGACTTGGAAAACAATTTCCAGCAAATTTTAGAGTGTGACTCAGTTATCATCTTGGTATTCATTTTAAGCTGTAATTAAAGATAAAGCATATTTTTGTGAGTCCCATGGTTGTTTTTGCAACTGGAAAGTCAGGCTAAAATAATTCACACAGAAAAGAAAGATTCAACAAAAGAAAGTATAAACATATTTGCATATTATATCTAAACTAATTTTCTACTGGTTTAGTAGGGGTGCATTGCTAATAATAAACTAACATATAACTACAGTCCTAAATAATTCGGTTTTTCCTAAATATTCAAATGAAAGGTGTGGTACAAGTTTGTGGCAAAACCACATAAGGAAGCTGGGAAAGGTTATATTCTATGTTGCTTTATTTGTACAGTGACCTGTAATGCGTCTGTCTCCACTTCTATTTTTTTAAATTGCAAAGAAGACAGTAATTTAGAGCAGTGCTGTGAAACATAGATTTCAGAACTACTTCAGAGCTCTAGGGAGTAAAGGACTAGATAATCTGCAAATTTTCAATATAACAAATGAATGCCTTGTCATTCAAGCTTTATTATTCCACAGCAGATCTGTATTTGATGTATCTACATTCACATTTGTGTTTATTAGGAATGTGCTTTTGAAGAGACCATCCTGGTTGCCTCCATTTAGATTGCTTCAGCCCCCAGGATGGTCTTGGAGTGTGTGAACTGGATTATTTTTAGATGAAATTTATCTGGGAGATGATGAACTCCTGGTGTGCCACTGAGAGGCACCACCATCTGATGGTCATTTTGTCCATTCCATTAGACAGCAACTAGTCTAAATCAACCCTTCTGGAACATCCATTCTTATTGCACTGAGGTGTTGCTGATCCTAGAATAAGAGAATATGCTATTTAGGAAGGGACCCATCAGGATCATTGAGTCCAACTCGTGTGCTGTAGATACAGGGTCAATCATCTTGCTTACACAGCATTTTGCAGGTGACAGACAGGCGTTGTTCAGTCCATTAGTATCAGGAAACCATACGATGTGCTTGAAGAAGTATGGGATCTTCATCCCATGCAATTTATTTATTTATGGGGTAACAGTATAATGACAAAACTATTGTATTGGTGATCAGATTAACATAGGAAACACTGTTATGCAGGGATGCAGGAGACCAAGTTCAAGCACTGCACTATGAGGAGACAAGGAATTAACCCCAGACATGTTAATACTAAGAATGTTTCACTGGCACCCTCTAAATACATTTATGAAAAACACTGCCATGTTGGCTGCACTGAATCTCCTCTCCTCCCCATGACTGCAAAGAAAAATTGAAACTATTTTGTGACTTATTGAGACTCCCTTTACTGTATGGAAATTACCAACTGGTGCACACAAGCTTGTGCTGGAAACATTTGGCCTCTTTAGCATTTGATCCTGTTAAGGATAATGCCAAAAAAAATTGTGTTTATTCTTGCAAGTCTTCATCAAGTTGATTGAAAAAGAGGAAAATTATCAAGGCTGTGGTGTATTACAGGGATTTTATCACAGAGTGGTTTGGAAGTGACCTTAAATATCATCTAGTTCCAACCACCCTGACATGGATGGGACACCTTCCACTTGACCAGGTTGCTCAAACCACTGTTCAGCCTGGCCTTGCACACCTCTAGGGATGGAAATCCACAGTCTCTCTGGGCAACCTTTGCCAGCACTGAAGCAGTTTTGCTTCAGCATTTCCTGCCTCCCACTAGTCAATCACTGGCTCTGTATGCCTCATCGGGTAGGCTAAGCAAAGCTCAAGAAACATCCCACAAAAACATTTTATCCCTATGCCAAATAGCTTCAAACCATTTCTTGCCAACGATGAGCCACCACTCTTCCTTTCTAACCACCCTCCTATGCTTTTGTTACCTTTTTCTTCTTTCTACTGAACAGGTCTTTTAATTAGACATACCATTATGTAAAAAGCAATAAAGGGATTTTAAATAAGAAGCTATTTTCCAAAAATGTGGCGATGAACATTAACAGTGTTCTCTGGAGATAGGGGATCTGTTCTCCCCCTTGTGCCTCACACAAGCCTTTCACATCCTCTTTTCCTGGGCACCTCGGCCGCTAAAATAATCTCTCTGGTACTTCCTTGTGCTTTTCCTGTGCCTGTTCTGTCCCTTCCCTGCACCCTGCAGAGGCTGTTGCTGATCCAAAAGAAAACCTGAAAGGAAAAAAATAGGCAGAAACCCCCTAGTTGTTTGGAAAAAGTGGGGGTAAGGGGAGGAGTAGAATGAGGGAAATGAGTGATAAAATGGGAGGAACACTGCTGTGGCCTCACTCTGTGTCTACATTTTAACAATGAAGTCATAGAACTCCAAGGAACTGTTTCCCAATAGGACAAAACCATCACACATTAATTTTTACACTGAAACATGTGGGTTTTTTTTCTCTTCAGGTGCCCCCTTTGGCTGCATCCTGCATGGCAGAGTGCACTAAGGTGTTCAAGAAGCAATCAGCTTGACCAGGAAGCTCAACAGAAATTCAACACACATGCTCCCCTCCTCTCCCATCCCCTCTCCCCACAGTAGGGGGACATTTGTATTGTATCTACTCATGTGTATTTACAGTCACATGCTCATGGTGGGGAAGACTTGCCCCTGTAGGAACCCCCAGGAGTTTTACCAGTGGAATCAATCTCTCTAAATGTTACCTAAGAGTTTAATTCTCCTTCCTACATATGCATCCTGGTAAGCCTAACTAACATCCACCCAGTAAAAGCTACACTGAGCAGATTGCAGGCTACATGTTATCATGTATGCCATGATAGACAATCGTAACTCGTGCACAAACAATTCAGGAAAAAGTCAGATACACACATGTAATTAACAAAATGGAAGAAAATATTAAGCGTAATACGGTTTAATTATTATTTGTGTACTTATAGAGTTAATTCTTGTTTTGTCCATCATGCAGAATATGGAGAAATCAGAACCTTGGAAAAATATATGACAATAAAACTGGTTGTAGGATTTTTTGTTTTGGCTTGCTGTTGTTATGAGTACCTTGGAGATTGTGATTTCTCTTTTTCCCTTGAGGGATTACTATTTTATTTTTCACAACAAAGAACTCCAACAAACTATCTGTGGAACTAAATGAAAGTATGTGTAGCAGCATTGACATCACCTAGCTATGGTCTGCTCCTAGAATGCTACATCAGCTTTTGGTTTTAAAAGTGCTGGGAGGGAAAGAGAATAGTATTGTAAATAATAATTCTACTTGCCCTCAGAGTGAGTTGTGAAATACCTCAGAGAACGGGTGGATACAGCTGATGAAGATAAAAAGCCATGTTGGACTATATAAGCCACAACAGGAGAATTTATAAGACGTGACAATTTTAGGTGTTTATTAGGATTTAGGTGTATTCTAGAGAAGCATAATGAGAGCCATTAGTGATATAGCACGCTGAAAATTGGCATCTGGAGGGATCAGGAGGAGTCTGAGTTGTCTGCACTAGTGTAACAATAAACCTGAAAGGCAGCAAGCTGATCCATGAGGCTGCATGTCACTTTAGGTGTTGGGGAGCATTTTATTTATTGACTTTCAGAAACAGGGAATAGAATCCAGAATATTTTGTCTAAAATGGTAAAATATTTCTTTAATGCATCCATGCTGCAAAAGTATCTCCATTTAATTTTTTTTTAAGCAAACAAACAAAAAAAGCAGTAGTTTATTACACATCTTTTTGTTTGCTTACCTTTGAAGAAAAAAAAAGTGGTAAGAAATACATTTGCTTTGTTGTTCATAGATGCAAATGAGAAATAAGAACTCTCATTCCAGTTTATAGAATTTCTCTGTTTCCATTCTTTGTGGTAAATGCTATTTAAAAGCCATAACTAATGAGACAGAAAGTGTGAGGTCCTTTAAGACAGTTACCTGGCACTGACTTCAGCCTGCTTCTCTGGGGAGCACTATTTTTATTATTTGTCTTCCGCTTCAGTCACTCTGGGGCTGATGTCATACTTCCACTAGCAGAGGATTTGTGCAGCAGTAAATCTACACTGTGCCATCCCCTCTCTCCAGTAAGTACAATTTAAATTATGGAGAACCTTCTTTCTCTCATGCTGTCTACTCTGAACTGACATACCCCGTTCAGAACTGCAGGTTTTCAGAAGGTAAGTCTGGCAGGTCTCTTCCGCCCATTGCATGACAATCAGAGGATGCACATGATTTTATAATTAACTCTCATACTTCAACTACAGGACCCCTCACTTCCAGACACAGCAGAAAGTCTCTGAGTTTAAGATGGAAAACTCATGAGGATTTGCTTTATTTTACTGCAAGAGAGATGCATTTGCTCCTCTGGATCCTGTCACAGAATGGACCATTGCTCTGTCACCATGATTGTCAGTTTTCTGGGAAACCAGCCGGGTTACAAGAGATGTGTTTCCTAGCTGGCTTCAAGAGTGTCTTCGAACACACACACATTTGAGGCTTGAGAGAAGGCATAGACTAGATGGTAAATGGTCTTTCCACATCTTTATAGTTCAGTCCATAGCTGATCCTGAGAAAGATTAATTTATTCCCATTATTCATTTGGGTGGCACCAGATGTCCTATAAAAATTTCAAGATATGTACTTGAATGTGCCACAAACCTGAGTGCTGGTTCCTGAGCCCACAGACATCTCTGTAGAACTAGGCTATGACAAATATGGGACTGTTGCAATGGGACAGTCTATTCTATATGGGCCTAGGGGGTTTAAAGGGCCATTTTATCTTGCCCTGGTGAAGGTGATGAACATGCTACATATTTCAGCCAGATTCTCTCCAATGGCACAAACAAATGCAACTTGAAAACAGTGTGCATTCACTCTGGCAAGCCCTGCAGAGACACTAGCTTTAGGCTGCTGAGATCAAGCAGCCTGAAGTATCTGGAATGCCAGTCACCACATTTCAGATTTCACAGATTGCCTAGAATATTCTGAATTGGAAGGGATCCACACACCAGCTGAAATATTTAGCTATGTAATCTGCAAGGATCGTAAATAGAAATATTAAATTCTTGAAAGAGCAGAGGAAAATATTTCTTTTACAAGAACCATAAACAAATGCAGTTCCTTCCAAATCCCACCATCTTCTGAAACTGTTCTCTGAGCAGAAACATCTGTGTTGTGGATAAGACTCTTCTAATATAACTCAAACTCTGATTTTCTTCCTTCCTTAATCTGCTTTTAGCTCTGTCAGCTCTGTTTCAGGGCTCTGTGCTGAAATTGCCAGTTCTTAGCCATATACTGTGGCCACAGTGGCGTATTGCACTGTGGATGATCACCTCCACGAAGTACCTGCTGTATGCAAAAAGCATGAGAGAACACAGATTTTGGTGAAGGAAGAATGCAATTGATGCTTGTCCTCAAGAGTTGAAATTTTTATGGGAGAGACTAGTGTTCAATGGATTATCACTACAGGCAAACCAAAAACAGTAGACAAAAATACTCTGTTTCAGGACTAAGAATATTTTCCTTTGGATAATTGGGTTCTGCAGACTTGATAGTTGATGTCTGAGTTTCCCCCATTTCCCTATCCCCCTTCAGAACACACTATGAAGGGTAATCAGTCCATTCACTAATTTCTGAGTTTTAGTACCTTCCCGGGAGATTAAAATTCAACACTATATATTGATAGTACATACAGAGACAGAAATGTGCACATTCTCTGTGTAGGATATTTTTGCTGAGGTGCAAGGGCATTTGAGACATATTTTTGGAAGATGTTTGCTCTTTTCTGTCAGTATTTAAAATGAGACTTCTGATTCTGAGTGTTTGGTTCCAGATAACTGTTAGTACCTAGTTACCAAAGGAGTCAAATTTTTAGAAGACCAGAGGACATGCAGGAATTCTGCCTGGTAGGTGCTGACGGCTGTTCTGCTCCTGAACCCTGCATGGATGATGATCATGCATACTCATAAAGTGCTTTAACAATTCTAGATATATGGTGGACACAAGAGGAGATGTAGGAAGCAAATCCTTACCAGGGCTCCAATTTAGGTGCAAATGAAGAGCAATACTTGCCTTCTCTGAAGTGGTGCCCTTCATTCTTTTTTCATTTGTGGACCCCTAGCAAATTTCCAGTAGAAATGCAGGCTCCCCCACACATCAAATCATACGTTCCCTTGTCTAATCCTAAAATGATACTTAAGTACCAGGACTAAAAGTGTTGTTACAGGGCACCCCATTGTGAATGGTGTCACATCTGTCATTCTTCAGACCACTGAAGAAAAGAAAGGGAAACTCTCTCCAAAATAGGCTGAAGGCTGTTCTTTTCACCTCGGGGGTGGGGGGGGAGGAAAAAAAAAAAAAAAAGAAAGAAATCCCCTCCTATTACTACAAGGTCTCTCTCTTCTCATTCCTGTTCCCACTTTGATGGTCACCCTGCAGGAAGGGACTGCAACAGAGGAAACTTGAGGCTTGGACTCCTGCTTCTCCTAGAGAGGTGCTGGCCCTTTGTCAGTGGTGAAATGAAGATCTTCCCTGGGACAGGGTTTGGAGAGCAGTCCTGAAGTGCAGGGTAAACTGACAGAGACCACTGTGTTACCCTTTGGAGGTAACGGGAGAGAGTAGGCAGCAACTGGGGAAGAGTTGGAGAACTCCAAAACCCTTAAATATTTCTGGTTGTGTTTGGACTTAAAGTCTGAGGTACTGGGACTGCATATATTGCTTAAAACGTTTTAACTAAGTAGCTTCACAAGATGGGTAAAACGAAGTAGCTAACATCCCTCCTGAACAGCTGCCATCACCATTGCTGTTTTAATGGCAGAGAGGTTCTGGATGGCATTTGTAGGATAGACTCACGGAATCCACAGTCCTCCCTGGGTAGTTTTTTAGCAGTTTTTTCTATTAAACCTAAAAGCTACACTTTCTATTTCAGAAAGAAAGGAAGGAAGGAAGGAAGGAAGGAAAGAAAAGAAAGAAAAGAAAAGAAAGAAAAGAAAGAAAAGAAGGAAAGAAGAGAAAGAAAGAAGGAAAATAAAAAAAAGAAAGAAAAGCCTTTCTCAGAGCCAGGGACAGATTTCAAAGCCAAAAGGTTGCTGTCAGCCCGCTGGTCGAACTCCTCCCGGAGGAAGCCGCATCCGCCGGGAACAGGCTGGTTTCTATGGACGCGGCACGCAGCGCCACCTGCCGGCGAGCGCGGGCACTGCGGCCCCGCCAGGGACACACCGCAGCATCCCCTGCGGCTCCGGGGTTGTCTCCCCACGAGTGATTGCTTAACGAATTACCGAGTGGGTTTGGTGATACAGCTTTTGTATTTGCTCGTTATACTATTTTAATGCCGTTTTAAGGTTGCTGTTACTGAGACACATTTTGTTCTGCGTTTGCTATCGGTTAATAATACATAAAAGCTTAGGATGGATATCACCTGCTTGCCTTAGAACCTTCGCTTATGAGTCTGTGTATACTGTTGTATACGTCTAACATATGTGTACATATTTCACAAAGGTGGTCAAATGAGTGATCTCATGGAAGAAAATTGCAAGAAAAGCTATCCTTCCCAGGAAACACCTGCAGAAGAAAATGCCTCTCCCGCTAAGGATTGCTCAACAGGACACAAAAAATGGGTATGACTTCTCCAGTATTATTTTATTATCAAGAAACTTACCATTGCCTTCAATTTCTTCAATCATTACAAAAATAAAAAGGTGGAATCAAGAGGGAAGTATCAGTAATAACAACAGTGAAATGAGTCAAGTTTGCAGTGCAGTGATTTAGAGGGCTAAGAACACTTCTGTGCTCCAAGGAAACAGTAAGTAGGGAAACAGAAGAGTAATCTTAGAGAAAGGGCCATCTTCATCTCTGGTTATTTGTTTCCAGCTTACAATCGGATAGTTTATGATCATGGAAAGTGATGATGTTGAAAATCTACCCTGTACTCCAGAGCATAAATGTCTGCACAGTGTGGGTTTTCAGGCTGGTTCAACTGAAGGTGCACAGCACCAACTGCAGTCCTGAGGGGAAGGTGGGGGAGGGTGGAAAGAAAGGGACACACACCCGGGAGCGAGGTGTGTGCTGCCGAGGCGAGCATGGAGAGAGAGAGCTTTATTCGAACAGTTAAAAATTAAATAGCGTCGGGGGGCTGGGTCCTGACCCCAGGAGCACCCTGGGAAGGTTTTGGGAAAGGGTCTGGGCCAGACCCAGCCATACAAGGCAAGATTCTTCAAAACTGGCAACAGAGAGCCAGGTGATACCATATAAAGGTGGGGACCTGCTGCAGGTGGGGACCCATCAGGGGTGGGTTACACGGGATGGAAGTTTCCAGCAGGCACACACAGTGAAACAAAGGGAAAACACGTAGAATGATAAAATCCTCAAACTTCGTACAGATTTCAAACTGCAAACAGTCCTTAACATAGTAAGAGTCCAAACAAACACAGCAAACAGTTCTCAGAGCTCAGGCAGTCACAGATCTGCACTGATCAAGCTGTCCCTCCACAACCAGCCTCCCTTCTCTCCTCCAACAACCAAGCATCTCAAAAACAAGTGCACTCAAGTGCATGAGTATTTCTAAATCACTGTATCAGCAAATTGGACAGAACTGCAACTGCTTTGCACATGAGAAGCAATGAAAGTGCTCAGTTGTTTGTGGAACATCACCATGGACTCTGACAGTTGCAGTTGAGAGGTGGCAAGGCAGCTCCATTTATCTCAGAGGAGAAAAGATAAATTTATATGTATTTTTGTGCCTCTACATAATGACATATGTATGGTCAAAGCCCATGGTCTCTATCCAAAGGGAAATTGTTTGACACAATGCTCATCTTTGTTTCCAGTGACCTTAGACATGACTGTCAACTTACATGGGCTATGTGGAATGGCAATACATAGATCTGATGTTTTAACTTCCAAAAGTGTTTAGCAGTTTTAGCTAATTGCAAACATGAATTCGCAGAAAAATGCTTCCTCCTATTTCTCAGAAAACTATGCTGTGTTTTTGTTGTTTTTTTTTTCCTGTTGTTTTGTTTGAGAGGGTTTTTTGTTTGTTTTTCCCATACTTCTCACTTGTACAAATGCTTCCTTACTGCATTAGAAGTTTTTCTTACCCTGAGATTATTTGGATGGTTTCTAGGCATCTGAAGGAGCAGTGAAGATAAGAATGAATCCATTTGAGAT
>VXBX01003077.1:16656-28272 GCA_013400415.1 Scytalopus superciliaris
TGAGATGCTTATAATCATAGTACTTGCTTTTACATTATAGATAAAGTTGAAGAACAAAATACACAATTCTGCCTCTCACAAGACAACTTGCAAACTTCAAGCCACTGTACCAAAGTAATTTACTCAGAGTCATGGTTGCTCCATCTCCTGTCATGATGCACAGTTGGTAAAAGCAATACTCAACGAAGTTAGACAAGCAATTTTAAACAATGTGATCTTAGTTGCTTCCTTTTCCTACCTGTGTTAAGTTATCAAGAATATTGATTTTAATGTCATTCAAAAGCCAGTAAGGACACTTGGCAGCTAATAAATACATTTTTCAATTGCACTAACTACAAACTGTCTGTTGTTTAATTATAGCAAAAACTCGAGAAACAATTGAAGTGCTTAGCCTTTCAAAATCCAGGACCTCAGCTAGCTGACTTCAACCCTGAAACCAGACAGCAGAAAAAGAAAGCATGCATGTCACAGATGAAACAAAATTTGTTTTATGAGTCCAAGTAAGATTGCTAATTTATTCTATACTTTACTTTAAAAAATGGTTAGTATGCTGTTTACTCAATCTAAAAAAAAAATGAATCAAAGCATTAATGTTCTGCAAAGAGATTTCTTATTACACATAAAGCCCTGTTGGGGAAAACAGGATTTTTCTGTGTGATTTAAGAGAATTTTAATATACTTCTTTGGCATGGGTTCTTTTTTTAATACTAATGGCTGTTGCAGTTATGATGTAGTGCTGGTATTTTACTACGCTGTGATGTTGTTAAAGAGTAAATACTTGTTTCTGTTCAGATGTGTTCCATATTTTTTTGGTTTAGTCTCTGAACATGTTGAAGCATTCTCTGAGAACCACTTTTTGTTCTCTTTCACAGATTTACAAAGAAGTATGACAAACATGGCAGGCTGCTTTGTAATGACACCGATTTGTGTGATTGCCTGGAAATGGACTGCCTGGGCTGCTTCTATCCTTGCCCCAAATGCAATTCAAACAAATGTGGACCAGAATGTCGCTGCAATAGAAAATGGGTTTATGAGGCAATTGAGACTGAAGCCGGGAATGTGATCAGTGTGATGCCCTTTTTTGTCCCTGACTGATTAAATTCTGTTAGTTTTTGTGCCTGAGCAACGGTCTTTTTTTTTTCCTGTTTTATTAAAGTAAATCTTGGTTTTATGAATTGTCTTTAGTAAAGTACCTGACAGTGGTGCTTGTGCTTCTTTATTGCTGCCTACCTAGTGAAATTGAACCTTCCCCATCAAATAAAAGTATGTATTTCATTCTTCCTCATCCTTGGAAGCTTTTCTGAGACACCTAGTCAGTCCTTTCTAAATCTTGGCTTTCTAAAATTGAATGTGTCTGTACTGCTGTGGAAAGATAATTTTCTTAACCTGGGAAACTGAACCACATTACTTGTAATGAGGATTTTTTTGCTGATTTCTCTGCTTGTTCATTTATTCAGATATGTGACACAGCTCTTTAGTAAACACTTAGACAAGCGTCTTTTCCTTCTGACACATTTATGCCTTGTATAGGTGAGGCAGGAGTAATTTGAGATAAAATTGTTCTTTGAAACTTGGTCACTACTTTCCATGTTCATCTGTAACTAAAGCAGAGGAGAGTGGAAACAACCCTCTTGCTGCCCAGGATGAAAGACTGAAACCAACATACTCAGTCAGCACTCTCTTTTTTTTTTTTTACCACAGCATTTGGCACATAAAGCCCTGACTGGTCAGTAATTATACAGCTAAACAGATTGGATACTTTTCCTTCTGGACAGAAAAGTTTCTTCCATTTCAGGAGTTTCCTCTCCATGCAAGGCATGACAAATTTCAAATATCATAACTTACACACAGTCTTCTTCTAAGGTAGGTGTTCTGATTCATGATGGCATCCTCACACTTTCTGAGGAGTGAGTGTCCCTCTGGATCATGAAGGGGACAGGTCTGCAGATGCCAGGAGCATGCTGCTAGTGGGGGAATCATTCCTTGGGTCTAGTACTTCCTGTTTTTGAGGAGCCTCTCCCAACTTTGAACGTGGCAACACTTTTCTCCCTTACAAGCAACCATCCTTTGTGGACAAAGATCTCCTGCTTCAAGGCAAAGATGTCTCCCAACAGAAGAAACTTTTGAACAGATCCCAAGAATGTCCTAACACCAAAATCTCCTGAATTGATACCTTAGAAAGATTTGTTTGTTCCTCTCAACTAATGACACCTCAGTACCAAAACCTGTACCATGCAGGTAGCATGGGCAACAAGCAGGAGGAGCTGGAAGTCATTGTGCAGCTGGAAAGCTGTGACACTGTCACCATCACTGAAACATGGTGGGATGGCATGTACTACTGGAGTGTTATAATGTATGGCTATAAACTCTTCAGAAGGGATAGGTGAGGAAGGAGAAGTGGTGGGGCAGCCTTGTATGTTAGGGAGTGTTTCAGTTATCTAGATGCTGGCAATAGGGTTGAATATTTCTGGGCAAGAATCAGAGGGAAGGCCAACAAGGCAGATATCCTAGTGGGAGTCTGTTACAGAACACCCAACCATGCTGAAAAGGCAGATGAAATATTCTACAAGCAGCTGAGAAAAGTCTCAAAATTGCAGACCCTTGTTCTCTTGGGGGACTTCAACTTACCAGATGCTTACTGGCAACACAGTACATCAGAAATGAAAAACAGTCCAAGAGGCTCCCAGACTGTGTGTAAGACAATTTTCTGACACAGCTGGTGAGTGAGCCAACCAGAGGAGGCACCTGCTGGACCTGCTATATGTGGACAAGCAAGGACTAGATGGTGATGTGATAGTCTGAGCCCATNATAATGTATGGCTATAAACTCTTCAGAAGGGATAGGTGAGGAAGGAGAAGTGGTGGGGCAGCCTTGTATGTTAGGGAGTGTTTCAGTTATCTAGATGCTGGCAATAGGGTTGAATATTTCTGGGCAAGAATCAGAGGGAAGGCCAACAAGGCAGATATCCTAGTGGGAGTCTGTTACAGAACACCCAACCATGCTGAAAAGGCAGATGAAATATTCTACAAGCAGCTGAGAAAAGTCTCAAAATTGCAGACCCTTGTTCTCTTGGGGGACTTCAACTTACCAGATGCTTACTGGCAACACAGTACATCAGAAATGAAAAACAGTCCAAGAGGCTCCCAGACTGTGTGTAAGACAATTTTCTGACACAGCTGGTGAGTGAGCCAACCAGAGGAGGCACCTGCTGGACCTGCTATATGTGGACAAGCAAGGACTAGATGGTGATGTGATAGTCTGAGCCCATCTTGGGCACAGTGACCATGAAATGAGAGAATTTTTGATTCTTGGAGAAAAAAGGGAGGGGGATCAGAATAACTGCCCTTTTCAACTTAGGGAGGTCTGTTCAGAGGCTTGGTTGACAGAATCCCTTGGGAGACAATCTTGAATAGCAAAAGAAGGTTGGACATTCTTCAAGAAGGAATTCTTAAGGGCATGCAGCTGGCTGTCCCCATGTGCCAAAAGAGAAACTGGTGGGGAAGCAGACCTTCCTGGCTGAAGAGAGCGTTGGCTGTAAATCTGGGTGAAAAAGAGACCATATCACCTTTAGAGGAAGGGGCAGGCAACTTAGGAGGACTACAAGAATGTTGTGAGGTTATGCAGGGGAAAAAATAGAAGGGACAAAGCCCATTTAGAACTTAATCTGGCTACTGCTGTAAAAGACAACAAAAATGTTTTAATAAATACATCAAACGCTTTCATAAATATATTAAGAATGGTTTGGGCTCATGTTCTCAGGGACATGGTGTGGCTCTTGGAGATGGTCCTGTGCTGGATTCAATGATTCTTGTGGGTCCCTTCCAACTCAGCATATTCTGTGACTCTGTGAGCCCAAAAAAGAAGGGCTACAAGACAATCTCCATCCTTTACCAGGTGGGAGGGAGAAACATAGTGACAAAGCATGAGGAAAAGGCAGATGTACTAAATGTCTTCTTTGCCTCAGTATTTAACAGCAAGACAATTTTTTTTCTGGGTACTCAGCCTCATGAGCTGGAAGACAGGGATGGGAGAACAATGAAGCCCAATCCAAGGGAAGTGGCTATTGACCTGTTACACCGCTTAGACACAGAAGTCCACAGAGCTGGATGGGATCCACCCAAGGGTACTGAGGGATCTGGCAGAACAGCTCACCAAGCCACTTTCCATCATTTATCATCAGACCTGGATAACTAATGAGGTCCCAGATGACTGGAGGTCAGCAAATGGGATGTCAAACTGCAGGAAGGGTCAGAAGAAGGATTCAGTGAACCTGGCAGTCTGGCCTCAGTGACAGGGAGGGTCATGATGCGCATGATCTTGAGTGCCTTCACTTGGCATGTATGAGACAACCAGGGTATCAGGCACAGCCAGTTTGGGTTTTGGAAAAGCAGGTTCTGCTTCACCAACCTGATATTCTTTTATGACAAGATGACTCTGCCTAGGGGAAAAGGAAAAGGCCCTTGACATTGTTTCCCACAGCATTCTGAAGAAACTGGCTGCTTGTGACTTGGTCAGGTGCACTCTTTGCTGGGTGAAAAACTGGCTGGATGACCAGGCCCAGAGAGTGCTGGTAAATGGAGTTACTTCCAGCTGATGGCCAGTCACCAGGGGTGTTCTCAAAGGTGCAGTACTGGGGCCAGGCCTCTTCAATGTCTTTGTCAGTGATCTGGATGAGGGGATTGAGTGCACTCTCAGTAAGTTTGCAGATGACATTAAGTTGGGTGGGAGCGTTGATCTGATGGAGGGTAGGAAGGCTCTGCAGAGGGATCTGAACAGGCTGGATCAAGGCCAGTTGGATGAGATTCAACAAGATGAAGTGGCAGGTCCCACACCTGGGCTACAACAACCCCCAGAAGTACCACTGGCCTGGGGAAGAGTGCCTGGAAAGCTGCCTGTCAGGAAAGGAGCTGGGGGTGTCAGTTGACAGCAGCTGAACGTGAGCCAGCAGTTTGCCCAGGTGGGCAAGAAGGCTGATAGCATCCTGGCTGTATCAAGAATAGTGTGGCCAGCAGGACCAGAGAAGTGACTGTCCTCCTGTACTCAGCACTGGTGAAGCCACACCTTGAACCCTCTGACAGTTTTGGGCCCTTCACTACAAAGACGACATTGAGCTTCTTCAGGGAAGGGCAATGAAGTTGGTGAAGGGTCTGGAGCCTAAGTCTGATGAGAAGCAGGTGAGGGAGCTGGAGCTGTTTAGCCTGGCAAAAAGGAGGCTGAAGGGAGGGACCATATCACTCTCTACAACTACCTGAAAGAAGACTGGAGCATGGTGGGGGTTGGTTTCTTCTTTCAGGTAACAAGTGATAAGACAAGAGGAAATAGTCTCAAGTTGCACCTGGGGAGGTTTAGATTAAATATTAAAAAACATTTCTTCACTGAAAGGATCCTCAGGCATTGAAATAAACTGCCCAGGAAAGTGATGGAACCACCATCCCTGGGAGCATTCCAAAGGCATATGGATGTGACACAAGGGGATATGGTTTAGTGGTGAATACAGAAGTGCTAACTGAACAGTTGGACTCAATGATGTTAGAGGTCTTTTCCAACCTAAACAATTCTGTGATTCTATAAAAGCACCCAGTAACAAAAAACATCCCAGGAATATCTTGCGTGGTGGTTAAAGCACTCTGTTTGGTAGTTGGATCTGGTATGTTCTCTCATACACCTCACTGGTCCCAAAGTATGCTTTGATTTCTTCAGGAGTTCAAATAATCTACATCATCTCTGAGCTGTAATTTTTAACGCAGATGGAAATACTGCCAATGATTTGGGAGTTAGGGGTTGGTTTCTTGGTCCATATGTGCCACAGACTCATTCTGGACTTCATGGAACAAGCACCCCTTCAAGAAGATAAAGTTGATTTAAATCAACAGGAAGATGGCAGCCTTTATTTGACATAACCTTGAGATCTGAAATGGACAGGTTTGCATTAGCTTCTCTTTCTTTCCACTTAAAGGCAAAAACCTAAATAGTTTCTCAAGTGGATTTCAGTGGTAAGGCTAGATGTTACATTTTTTGAGTAATGTGGGTAAACACAGATTGATGTAAATCCTATCATTGAATTCACTTCTGTTACCTTGCGGTTTTTAAAACGGACTATGACTGTCACAGTCATAGCTAAATGTGAAGTATAGGAGAACTCCATCACAAACACACTTAGTGCAACCTTGAAAACAGAGAACAAAGCCTGAAAGAAACAAAGGTGAGAGCCAAGATAAGCATAATGAAATAAAAGCATGGTGCAGAGGCTGTTCTTCTGTGGTTTGAGAGTGACTCAATTGTTGCAATGATCCTGCTAACTTTTTTCTCAATTCCAAATAAGTAACTGACAGTGCACAAGTATAATCCATATTAGGGCAGATGTAAATGGGAAAGAAAAAAACATTTTATATATATTTGTGTATGGATTACGAAAGTTAGTGGTAGACAGAGATAACAACACAGTGCCCATATCTGATTTTTTTTTAGGCAGTTATGTAGTGCTACACTGCAAAACATTGTGGTTTTAAATAAAATGTCTGACGAGAAAAGACAGGAACATTTCTTAGTCTCTTGTGAAATTGGTTATGCTCTAGATGACATCAGATCATCTTACACCTTATAAATCAGTCTAAGCAGAACATGATTTTCCCTATGTAAGGTTTGCTTTAGAAATCTAATATAAGGGCAAGCAGATCAATGAACTATTCCATAAGATCTGTTGGTCCTTCTTATCTCTCTCCCCATCCTGTCCCTCCACCCCAGATTATACAGGTTAAACAGTTTGTTATGCTGTCAATTTACTTTGTCTGTTCTTTCCTTGTCCATGTGGCCGTTTTAATCATGACTACTAGTGATCCCTTTGTGGCTTAAGAAAATACAAGAGTATAGATACATATCAAACTACACCCTAGCTAAGATACCATCACTCAGTCTCTTGCCTAAAAATTGATTATGCTTATTCAATTTTAATTCATTGTGTCTTCCACTATATTTGCCTTGCTTACAATCATTGTCTATCTGGAAGGAGATATTAACTTTTTGCTTTATTAGGTGTTATTACTACAAAGAAGTCAATCACATGGAAAGGAATAGTGTGCTCCCACACAGTTTGTTTTGCATAGATAAAGACAATTCTTTCCCTACTGGCCTTCTATGTGCTTGGGCATTGTCCTTTTGGAATCCTCTTGATTCCAAATACTCTACTGTGCATCCCCAGCCATTTATAAACTTGAAAACTCAGAAAATAAAGTAAGAGCTATGGACAGCACCTAGTTTGCCTTCATTACCCTGAGTTAGGCTTCAAGCCAGAAAGTCATCCACTGAAGACACCCATTATTAGACAATTTGTCTATACTTCTCTATATCTGAAGCTAGCCCTGCTCTGAGGAAAAAAACACAGTAGCTGTCTTTTCCTATTGTATTGGATACTTAGAGCTGCTTCTAAAACAATGGACAATTTCAAGGAAATACTAATAACACTATTAACATGTGGCTCAGAAAAGGCAAAGGCAAGGCCATTAAATACTATGACTTTTAAGACATGAAGGTGTGCTGAACATCCAAGGCTTTATGAGATGAGTTAAGCATTGGGAGTTTTGAATTAGGCAGACCAAAGCTGTATTGGGGCACAAGGCTGACTAGCTAGACAGCTGTAGCAAGGCCACCACTCCCTTATCCATTTTTGTTTCCATGCTAATAAATGGGAAAAATAATGCTGATTTTTCTCTTGCTCAGTGTTTCTAAATCCTTCATGAAATGTTCCACAATGAAAAATTGTATAACATAGCACTTCTGAAGCACAGACTAGAAATACAATAGATCATAGCACTGCAAAACAACCGGCAAAAAAATGGAGACTTTTTTCCCAAAGTAAGTTCCCAAATTTTATATGAAAAGTGTTATGGGATTCCTGTCCAATTGGGACTAAACATTCAGTAACTTCAGTAAACCACACAGTGTACAGTTAACCTTCAGTGCTTTAAAAACAACAAAGAACAGTCAGTCCTGGTAGAATCCAAATCTGTGGTTCCAGAAATTTAGTTACAGCCTAAAACCACTAAACTGTTCCTCCTGGCTTGAAATGAACTTCTCCATATGGCAAGGTGTCATGCAATCCCACCACATCATTAAAGTGCTAAAAAAATGAAAAAAATACACTCTGAACTCTTTTTCACCCAGTTCTCATGATCTTTTTAAACACCTCTTGTAAGAGCACAATTGAACTTTCTCTCTATTTGTCCATAGCAGGATAGAATACAGATTTGATTCACTTCAGGGGAAACCCAAAAGATATGGACTAAAGAAATAGAGACTGATACTTTCTAAATAAACATTCAAATATCCTTAGACAAAGTGCATTACAGTTGCTGCAGGTTTGTTGAGTTGGCATGGCAGGATGGGTTGATGCAGGGAGAGCAGTGGATTTCGTTGACCTCAGCTTCAGCGAGGCTTTTGACACTGTATCCCGTAACAGCCTTGTAAAGTGAGCTCAGGAAATGTGGGTTAGATGAATGGATGGTGAGGTGGATCATGAAGTGACTGAATGGCAGAGCTCAGAGGGTCATGACAGTGGACTAGAATCCAGTTGGAGGCCTGTAGTCAATGGTGTTCCCCAGGGATCAGCACTGGATCCAGTCTTACTCAGCTTGTTTATCAACAACCTGGATGAAGAGACAGAATTCATCCTAAGCAAGTTTGCTGATGGTACAAAACTTGTGGGGAGTGGCTGATACACCTGAAGGCTGTGTTGGCATGCAGTAGGACCTTGATAGGCTAGAGAATTGGGCATAGAGAAACCTAAAGAGGTTCAACAAGGGCAAGTGCAGGGTCCTGCACCTGGGGAGGAACAACCCCAAGTACCAGTACAGGCTGGGGACTGACCTACTAGAGACCAGGTCTGCAGAGAAGGACCTGGGAGTCTTGGGCAGTGACAAGTTAACCATGAGCCAGCAGTGTGGTCTTGTGGCTGGGGAGGGCAATGGTATCCTGGCGGGCATCAGGAAGAATGTGGTCAGCAGGTCAGGAGGTGATCCTGCCCCTCTACTCAGACCTAGTGAGGCCACATCTGGAGTGCTATGTCCAGTTACGGGCTCTTCAGCACAAGAAAGACAAGGAGGTACCGGAGGCCACAAAGATGATGAGGGGTTCGGAGATCCCTCTTATGAGGAGAGACTGAGGGAGCTGGACCTGTTTAGTCTAGAGAAGAGTAGACTGAAAGGGGATCTCATTAAGGCAAATAAATACCTCCAAGGTGGCTGTCCAGAGGACAGTATCAAACTCTTTTCAGTGGTGCCCAGCAAGAGGATGAGGAGCAACGGCCATAAACTAAGACACAAGAAATTTCATCTCAACTTGAGGAACAACTTATTTACATTGAGTGTGGCAGAGCACTGGAACAGACTGCCTGGGGAAGACATTGATTCTCCCACTCTGGAGACATTCAAAACCTATTTGGATGGGTTCCTGTGTCACCTGCTCCAGGTGGCCCTGTCTTGGCAGTGAGGTTGGACTGGATGATCTGTGGAGGTCCCTTCCAACCCTAGTGATTCCATAATTCTGTGCACTTCTTAGCTAGTGAAAGCAGTATTAATTATAGCTTCTTCTTTGATACATTACTCATGATATCTGAACATTTTAAAATAAATTAGGTAGGTTTCAGTGGCCTATTTTGTTTCATCCCAGTCTATTTGGAAAACTGATATATCAAGTCTAAGCCAGCTGAAACTGGAACTGTTAGTTAGAACACTATACTAGCATTTCATTAGCCTTATAAAGATTTCCTGCCTTATCATCTGCAGAGGACAAGGCATCTTCTCTACTGGCCTGGCTCTGTGAAGTATTGACCTGCTTCTAACCCTACTCTGGTGCAAATGTGTGAATGCTGGTTCCTTACAGGATCATATCTGTTTGTGTCATAATGAGATAAATTAAGGCCTACTGTCCACAGATGAATTCTGTCTATGCTCACAGATAACTTTTATTAGTGTAGGCTATGCAGCTCTAATTTGCATTGTGAAGAACACTGTGACCGAAATAAACTGACTTCACTCACATGACTGGTGAATGTTCACATAAAACCACAAAAATAGCAAACAATGAATGACCCTGCCAAACCAATAAGCTAACAGTAACCTGGCCTTACTCCTTCCAAGCAGAATCCAATTGGTCAGTGATTTTAATGAGATTATTCCTTCAGTGGAATGTGAATAATGGCTGATCGTTTCATAATGCTAGAAGTCACAGACAGCAACAGAGGAGTGTTTATTTCTTTTAGATGTAACTTAACTGAAACAATTAGAACACACGCAAAAAAATTTTACTATTTTCAACCAGATTTCAAAAGTTGAATGGTTTAATACTAAGCAAAAGGCATCATTCAATTCCTGCCACACAAATTTATAGTTTGATAACTTCAATTGCTTAAGTGACTTGGAGGCTGCAAGTGAAAATTTACCTGAAACATTCCTGATTTATTTTCATTGATTTGAAGACAACTATTCAGTCAATATACATTGCCAGGCATACTGTGCAAATCAGATCTTGAAGAAGTTCAACATGTTCTTTTGCGTGCAGCTTTAGAAGTAAGAAAAAATTAGAGAGTTGGAAATGACAGAAAAAGGAAAGGCTTGAGCACAGACAAAACAGTGAAAAAACAGACTACATATTTTAATTTCTAGAAATGCAAAATAGGGGAAACTGAGCTTTTCAAGACTGTTGTAAGGCAGCAAGACTCCTAACACTCATCAGCAGCTAAATGCTCTGAAGTATCACTCCCTGATGCCTAGCATTTTTTCATGGGTTGTGAGCAGATTAATCCAAAATCCCATACAGCATCCATTTGCATATCAAGTGGAACATTTTGAGTCAAAATATGTCATACTTAGATAGATAGTTAAAACAATTGATAAAATACATTGCACTGTGTAGTATCATAAACTCACTGCAAGAAAACCATTTTTCACACTGGAAAAATGGATCATGGATACAAGCACAAACCAGTAACAGATGAATGGATGCATGAGAAGTCACAACTTCTTTATAATTCCTTTTAAGGAACGGAAAAAGTATTAGGAAAAAAAATATTAAATTGTGCATTTGACAGCATCTTGTCAGGTTAGTTTGGTTATTTATTATTTTCAATCAGGTGCTGTCTTTCCTGTCTGTCTTCATTGAGGCTCTGAACACAGAAATATACAGGACGGAAGAAGCCTCCAGGGGTCTCAAGTCAAACCTTCTGTGTGAAGCAGGTCCAGCTGGAGCAGGTTGCTCAGGATTGTGCCCAGCCGAGTTCTTAACGCTCATTGTTTTGATTATTCATTTTGAATATTCATTTGATGTAGCAAGACATGAAAGAAAACACTTTAAAGTAGGTCCAGGTTATAAAACCAGAGAATTGGCAGCAAACCTGAGTGGTGCATTCAATACCTGTATCAGCTGGAACTTTATAAAATAAGTAAGCAATCGTCTAGACTTCCAGCTGCCCTTGGTCATTTTGTCTGAACAAACTGTATAAAATTCTGCTCTCAGGGGAGATTTCCTAGAAGAAGAAGAAGTTACATTATTTTTCTTTTTCAGTGCGGAGCAAAACACTCACTTTTCTTTCCCAGCCAAGTCAATTTCTTGTTTTTTTTTTT
>VXBX01003077.1:29618-55568 GCA_013400415.1 Scytalopus superciliaris
ATTTATTTTTCTGCATTTCTGTATGTCCATCAACCAAAGCCACCTGCGGAATTAAGGGTAAAAACAAAGTCCTTTAGCAAAGTGTTTTTAATGAGTATTTTTGTTGCCTTTACAGAAGGTGCTTTGCAGAATAAATAAAAAATAATAAAGTCAGTAGGCAGTTTCATTGCACTGTTCCAAAATGTCAAATGAAGACTTAAGTCTAAACTTTGCACTAAATATTGCAGAGGAAACTGTAATATAAATTTTACACCAGAAATTATTTTGTTAACTTCATTGTCAGATTTTGTTTATTCCCCTGTTTTCCGTCCAGAGAAAATATAGAAAATACAGAATTCGTTTTCTGTAGTCATATACATACAAACTAAATGTTAAAATATCACAGGTTAGAAGCAGTATGGAAAAAAATACGAATGTATTAAAGGTTGTATTTCTGAGACTATAAGGATTCATTTGATTCAATGACTAATTTTTTTTTCCTATCTCAATGACTGCTTTGGACACTGCTGTTATTGTAGGCAGTTTTCTCAGTTGTTTTGCATGGATACTAACTCACTGGTGACTGCAAAGGATCACCAACTCTTTTTGTTGTCTGGCTGGTTCATTCCTTTCTATCTACTCCGTAGCATTTTAGTAGCTTTTCACAGTTTTAATCAGCATTTGCATGAGCTGAAGTGGTCTTTGTAATTTAGTCCGCTCAATCTCATTAACAGTTCAGCTGATTTTTCTAAAGTATCTAACTTTAGGGCAAGTTAAATTGCTGGAAACTTTAAATGAACTGGCTTTCTGTAAAAAAGCAGACACTCTGTGTTTTCTTCTAACAGGCCAAGATTTAAATAAATTTTCCATTTTTATACTCTTGACACAAATGTTGCAATTATTGAAATTTTTGTGTAATTGCCTCATATTTTTATTCTGACAGCTGAGTTGTTTTTCTTGTGTAGCTTAGCAGTTTTGCATTACTAAGTGATCTAAATATGGTGTTTTGTTGTCTGTATTATAGTTTTGTTAGTAATTACATTTTAAAAGAAAGCAATATCTGCATTTAAATTACTATTTAATTTTCTTTAGTGTAATAAGTATGACTGCTGTATTTTAGAAGTACAGCACATTCTCAGTAATCTCCAGTAATGGAGTAATTTATGGACTCAAATCTGACTTTCAAGATAAATATGCACTAGGCCTTTATTTCCTTTATAACAGCATGGGAGGTTTTTAGAAGGATATCCAGAGTGGAAGAAGCATACACAACTAACTTCACTATAGTCTTGCCTTTCGTTTTCTTTGGGGTCTGACCTAAGTAATGCAATTAGTATTTGCCCTATTTTTATTTATAAAAAGTTGTTGAAAATTATCTGATAATTGAAAGAAAACTATTTCTTTAGTGTCTCTCAGGGGCAAAGAGAATTTCTTCCTCTGTATTTCAAATAATTCTGTGGTACTGTTGGCTTTTAATTTTGATTTTCAGTGAGAGGAATTGCACTGTATTTTTCTGTTAGAAAAGAACTTTACTTAGCTATTTCTATTTAGGAATAACTGGATGGACACTGTTTTTATTTTAACAAGTATGTTCTTAATCCTTAAATTAAGTGTCAGGACTAACCATTTTTGTGCTTCAGGCTGAAAGTACCTTCAGTGAAGAGGAAGAAGAAAAACTTCAAATAGCTTTTTCATTGGAAAAGCAGGATCTTCATCTGGTTCTTGAAACTATATCCTTCATTTTGGAACAGGTATCTTGTTTTCATCATTATTCATCGATAAATACATTTTTCTATCCCACTTTAGATTTCAAAAGTATGAAAGGTTAAAAACGAATTAGTGAAAACATGTATCTCTAGTATATTATGTATATTTTGGGATCATGATTGTACTGCTTTTGTTTTCATGCCTTCCTGGTTAGGATGGGACTCATGTCCTTTGTGGAGTGATTTTGCAGCTAATGTAAATGTTAATAGTAGAAGGGAGGTCTGCATGACTCCAGAAGTGATGGTAATTAGGAGATACAGTCTTCCCTCTTACGCATTGTAAACAAGTCAGCCATTTTCTTTTAAGCAAAATACTACATAACATTATTGAGCTCTGCTTAAGTTATCTTTAGAGTCAGTTATGAAAAATCTTGATGCCCAGAAGCACCTGTACTGAGGTGCTGCACACCTCATGCAGCTCTAGCATTTGGATGAGTGGATGACTGCATGGTATAGAGCTAAATACCTTGTAAACAGAGAAGGCTTTCTAATTCTGCAGTTCTGCCTCTGCTAAGGTTGGGGAGCCATTGTGTTACCAGGTAAATATGGTAACTGTCTTAAAAACTGTCAGACCTGTGATGTTTGCCATCCATTTCTTGTAAGTATAGAAAGTGTAGTCCATGCTGAGGGCATATGTAGTGATGGCCTGTTGTGGGATTTGAATCTTACATATGTCAATTTATGATCAGTACACTTAGCACATTCCACCTCATTAGAAAGAAAACAAACAGCCCACTGTGTGGCTCCTGTCCACCAAAAAATCAGAATGTAACGTCCAGACTGAAATTTTGAATTTTCATCTCAGCCAAACATCAGACTTGCCTGTTTATTGCCTGGTCATAATTTCGTCTGCTTAATTTATATTATAATTATTGAAGATGAACAGAAAAAGAAGATAATTGTACTCTAAGACTTGCATCTTTTGCATTAAAGAAAAAGAAAGGGAAGAATATTAATATCTGCCAAAAAAAGATTCCCAAGTGGGCTACATCTTGTATGTGAACTCCTTGTGTTCTTGCTGATAGCTGTGCTTCTTAAATCAGCTGCTGGTTCTGTCAGAGCATAACTTTTTTAGCAACCCTTTGGTTTATGGACGCATTATAGATGTGGTCTTTGCCACATGTGTTGTTGTTTTTTTTCTTTCCCTGGCCTGGTGGTGATGGAGTCCTGTTTTGAAAGTGGAGACCAGCACACTATATAGAGAGTGAAACAAAAAAATTGATGCTAACGGGGCGATAATATCTAACCGCTTTGACAAACTGTTCTTGTATTTTCAGAATATTACCTCATAGTTCATAAATAATGTGAGTTTGGAAAAGATGTCCTTTTTTCACAGTCAGCTTCAAAGCCCAGGTTTTTTTTCAGTGCTGGCTGCTTTGGCATCATGCACAGTGGAAATCTGTATATATACTCAGATTTGGCTTGTATATGTGTTTTTTCATAGTTTGTCTATCTTGAGAAGAGTTATTTGTAGTGTTGCATTTTGAGATGGGTATACTTTTCTGTCTTCCCAGTCAGAGTTTAAGATGAACAGGATGCGACTAGTCCCCGAGTAGAGTTGCTGGTAAAAATCATGTGTGAACATGGTGGCCATCCTTGGTAGAACATATCTGAAATGACTTGTAGAACAGTACTCAACAACAACAGTTATTTTTCCTTTTAACAGGCAGTGTATCATAATTTGAAGCCTGCTTCATTGCAACAACAGCTACAAAGCATTCACCTGGATCAAGACAAAGCTGAAACATTTGCTACAGCATGGGCGGCTGCAGGTCAAGATACAATTGAAAAGTTCAGGCAGAGGGTTTTGACCCCTCAGAAGGTAATGTTTTCGGTGTTTGTTTGGTTGGTGGGTTTTTTAGTTTTATTTTTTTCCTGAGAGAAAAGTTTTATTGGTTTAGTTTTAAGCAAGGTGTTTAAACTAAGGTATAAAGTTTGTGAGCCAGGGTACTTACTAGGGACTTGGTGAATGTGATCACAACAGTGGAGTTCCCTTCCTAAAGAGATGTTACATGTTAGCTGAGCTGCTGCAACTATTTGAAATGGTTGTATATTGTATATGCACTATTAGCGGTGCAAAGTAATGCAACTTACTTACCGTTTGGAGGTGTTTGTGAACGGGTTTTGCAATAGGGCAAAGGGTAAAATGTCCTCATGAACTTGTGATGGTTTAGCTCATCATCCTGTTGATTCTTGTTACTTGTATCTGACTTCCTGCCATTTAATTTTGGAAGCTGTTTGGATGGTGCCTTTTTGTGAGATACTTAATACAGTTTTGAGATACTTTTCAATGCTGGCATAATACTGTTGCTTGCTCTGTGCCTGTTACCAGGTAAAACTTGCTACATGCTGTGAAGTCTCATTGTATCTTTAGCCATAGATGTCTACATCTAGGAAGGTATAATAACATCCTTTTGTTGATTCATAATAAGCCTTCAAATGCATAAGGAATTATATACAGAACATATCAGTGTCAGCCAGGACCAAATGTTTAGAAAGAATTGTGGAACAGTGACTCAATTTTTCTTACTTTATTTTTATCATTGCTGTATATCTTGCTGGGATAAGATTCGGTTTGTTACTTTTTTGGTTTGGTTAGTGACATAGAAAATAAATTTATATATTAAGTACACATGATACACTGACAGAAATAGAACAACATAATTTATCCTGGCTTGTTTACACCTAAATAAACCTTGAATTTAACTTAGGTGTAAAATTCACATTTTGAGAACACAAGATGTGTCTTTAAAACAGTCTAAAGATACTCAGAATTGCATCAAAGTTGACCTTTTTCAAAATGTTTAAACTTGGTCCTTTGTGAAACTGGGTAATTTTAGACAAAAAACTTGTAGAATTCTGGTGTGCAAATTATAGTGAGTCATGAACCTGAGTAAGTGACTGATAGTATAAATACACAAAAAATTGAGTTGAGCCATATACTTTGGGCTTCTGACTTCTTGAGATAATGTTACCAGTGCCAAGCATACAAGTCTCAAAGTTTAAATGGTCAGCAATACAGTAAATATATAGGCAGGTGTGACTGTCCATTGAACGAGGTGAGCACTTTGAAAATCAAGTGAAATCACAAAAAGTTATAAGGTTAACTTTTCAAACTACGGAGTATGTGTGCAGAATGGAAGGCAGCTCTGAAGACAGCCTACAAGGCAGTTTTAAAAATTTTCCTCAGGCAGACTATGCATTAATACATATTTTACTCTAGGTATTCAGCATATTAGATACTAATAAACACACCTTTCATCTTCTTTTATCTGGAGATTGTACCTTATGCACTTGAGGGCCTTCTGTGAACTCTTTTGGAATTATGTTACTGTGTTTCCCATCTGGAGCTTTGTGAGCCCTGCAACATTCAGTGTTTCTGGTGTATGGTACAGTTTTGGAAGTTCTTTGTAACTGCAGCACCATCTTCTAAATGCAATGGTGTTTTCCTACTATATTGCTTCCCATATTGAACTGGTGTTTATAATTAAGCTCCCAGAAAGCAACTGCAAAAATATCATAGTGCAATTTACCTGTTTTTAGTGTAAAAGTATGTTTAAATACAGGTTTGTGCCTCTACATATACTTAAGTCATCATTTTCACTCCTGCCTTTTTGCCCAGATAACAAGCTGAGTATGAGTTTGAGTGTAGATATGCTCATGAACACTTGCAATGGTTTAGCTCATCATCCTGTTGATTCTTGTTACTTGTATCTGACTTCCTGCCATTTAATTTTGGAAGCTGTTTGGATGGTGCCTTTTTGTGAGATACTTAATACAGTTTTGAGATACTTTTCAATGCTGGCATAATACTGTTGCTTGCTCTGTGCCTGTTACCAGGTAAAACTTGCTACATGCTGTGAAGTCTCATTGTATCTTTAGCCATAGATGTCTACATCTAGGAAGGTATAATAACATCCTTTTGTTGATTCATAATAAGCCTTCAAATGCATAAGGAATTGTATATAGTCTGTAATTTGAGTTTGGACTTGAACTTGTCTGTTTGTTTTGAAAGTCTCTGAAGTATTAATCCTATAGACTTCAACTAAGTGAAAAACTTAAAGTTCGTGAGAACTTTTCCTGAAGGACAAAGATTAAGTTCGCAAAACTAGTTGTTAAATAAAATACTTGTTCTGCTAACAAGGCACGCAGAAATTATATATATTAAGAATTGCAGTGTAATCGAAGAGCAATTTGCCATCTCCTTATAATCTTGTGAATCTCCTTGTAATGTCTTACAAGTGCAGTAGATGACTGCGTTGTTTACTTCAACAGTCTATATGTAACTGCATATTGTTGTGTGTTTGCTGTGTTATTATTCTGTACCTTGAGAAATAGTGGGCAAAATATTTTCTTACTTGTGGTATGTTGCCATCGTAGTCAACTTTCTGTAAGTGTTTATCATCATCATCTCTTCAATTAAAGTCAAAAAAAGTTAGAAGCCTGAAAAATACTTACACAAAACTGGTTGCTTTTTTATATGTGGTTAGAGAGTATATTAACATCTTTCCTTGTAAAAAGACATGTGTATTGAATTATTAATACTCTCTGCAACATGTATGTATGGGTACAATGTGTAAAACTATTGATCCTATAATATGCCCTCTAGATTGGTATTTGTTTACATGGCCATGTCTGAGTTCTCATTTTGCATTGTTCACTTCACTTCCAGAAGCAGTATTAGATATGGGAAAAAAAAAAAGGTGACATTTATATTATCACAAGTGCCAGCAACATAATCACAGAATGGTTGAAGTTGAGAGGAACCTGTGGAATACATCTGATCCAACCCCTATGTTCAGGTGGGGTCCTCTGAGGCCAATTGCTCAGGACTGTGTCTACGCAGCATCTAAACATCTCTGAGGATGAAGACTCCATCACCCTCCTGAGCAACCTCTATCAGTGCTTGGTCACCCTCACAGTGCCTAAGCATTTTCCTGTATTCAGACAGAGGCTCCTATGCTTCAGTTTGTGCCTGTTGCCTTTTGTTCTGTCACTGGGTATCACTGAAAAGAGTATGGCTCAGTCTTCCTTGCCCCTTTGCTGCAGGTATTTGTATACCTTGTTAAACTGTCTCCTTTCCAGGCTGTAAAGCTCTCTTGATCTTTCCTCATATGTGCAGTGCTCCAGTCTTTTCATCAACTTTGTGGCCCTAGCTGGGCTTTTGCTGGTATGTCTGTGATTCTCTTGTACGGGGGAGCCCAGCACTGGTTCTTGCTATGGGTGTGTGGCCTCATCATTGTTGAGTATAGGGGAAGGATCACCTTTCTCACTCAACCTATGGGCAATACTCTGCCTAATGCAGTCCCAGATGGGTCACGTTCAACTTGATGCTCACCAGGAGCCTCAGGTTCTTTCTCATGAAGCTCTTTTCCAGCTCTACAGCATCCAGTCTCTACTGGTACTTGGGGTTGTTCCTGTCTAGGTGCAGAACTTTGCACTTCCCCTTGCTGAACTTCTTGAGGTTCCTGTCAGATGATTGCTCCAGCCTGTCCAGGTCCCTCTGGATGGTAGCACAACCATTTGGAATATCAGCCGCCACTCCCTGTTTTCTGTCATCTGGAGAGTTGCTGAGGGTGCACCTACCCTGTCATTTGGCATCATAGATGAAGATGTTAAAGAAGACTGGACCAAGTGTTCGCCCCTAAGGTACTCTCTAGTTACTAGTCTCTAGCTAGACTTTCTTCCTCTGTTAACCACCCTCTGGGTCTAACCATTCAACCAGTTTTCAGCCCATCTCTCTGTCTGCATTGCCAACATACATCACCAGCTTGTCTGTGAGGATCTTATGTGACACAGTGTCAAAGGCCTCCCTGAAGACAAGGCAAACCCTCTCTCCTGCTTTCACCTTGTCTACCAAGCCAATAATTTCATTGTAGAAGTTTATTAATAATTGGTTGAGTGTAACTTACCTCCCCATTGTGAATCTGTGCTGACTACAGCAAGTTGCCTTGTTTTTCACGTCTGGAAATGGTTGCCAGGATTAGTGGTTCCATCATCTTGCCAGAGACTGAGGTGAGGCTGACTGGCTATTAGTTCATGGGGTCCCTACTTCTTACCCTTCTTGAAGATAGGAATGACATTTGCTTTCCTTAGGAATCTTTGTGGGCGTGTTTGGATTTTTTTTTGTTTCTTTGTATGGGTTTTTTAAGACTGTGAATGGTTGACATTGGATTCATAATGAGGTGGTTTTTGGTCAAGTGTACCTTGTAGTTTTGTATGTGATGCAGATTCCAGGAATATGGGAGTTGCATTACTGGATCAGAAAATCTGTTCATTAGGTGTCCCATCTTCAGCACATTCGATGAAAAGATAGGGGTGGAATACTCTAGTTAGCCTCTTTGATGGAAAGTTATACCTCACATCGTGACTTAGAAGATGTCTTGCATCCTCAAAGATGATTGTTTCTTGTGAAATATCCTGCTTACTGAATCTGAAGGTTTCAGTCTGTGTGTTTGTGGGATTTCTAGTTTTCTACCACTTGAGGGAAAACTGGTATGTGTTGATGTTTTTTAAAACCAGTATATCCATTATCTCTTGAATTTTAATGTATGTTCCCTTTTTTCTTGTGAGGAATTCTATAGAGTGTGGTTTTTCTTGTTTTTATGTTAAACAGCGTAGTGTGTGATTTCTCACTCTCATTCCATGGAAATTTTCTGCTTGTCATCCTTCATGTTATCTGTCTCAAACATACTTCTGCTGTATTTTGGGAGAAACTAATGTGAATATGGTATGAAATAGACTTACTGGAATATTAATACTTTATGTGGTGACTTTATAATAAAGGTCTCTGTCAGAGGTTGGGACTGGGACCAACACAACTTAATGTCATGATATAGTGAGATTGTGTGCACTGTCAGCAATATTGTGGTGCAGTTGTTAAGGCAGAGGGAAGGGATGTCATCCAAAGAGACCTTAACAGGCCTGAGAGGAGGGACCATGCGAACTTTATGACATTCATAATGCCAAGTGCAAGGTCCTGCTCCTGGGTCAGAGCATCGTCTGATATCAGCACAGACTGGGAAGTAAATGTATTGAGAGAAGCCCTGCAGAAAAAGAACTTGGAGGTGCTGGTGGATGAAAAATTTGATGTGAGCCCTTCCCTGGAGTATGACATCCAGCTGTGGGGTCCCCAGCACAAGATAGACACAGATCTATTGGAACAGAACTACAGGAGGGCCATTAAAGTCATACAAGGGCAGGAACACCTTGGCTGGGAAGACAGACTGAGGGAGTTAGGGTTGTTCAGCCTGGAGAAGAGAAGGCTCTAGAGAAACATTATCATAGCCGTTCAGTACTCAAAAGAGGGTTTACAAGAAGGATGGAGAGAGACTTTTTCCCAGCATATGTAGTGACAAGACAAGGTGCAGCAGTTTTAAACTGAAGAAGGATGGATTTAGACTGGATGTAAGGAAGAAATACTCAATGAGAGTGATGAGACACTGGAGCAGGCTGCTCAGAGATGTGTATGGCCCATCATTGGAAGTGTTCAGAGTCAGGTTGGATGGGGCATTGATCAACATGATCAACATCCTCTAGTTGGACTAGATGATTTTCAAAGGTCCCTTCCAATCCAAACCATTCTATGAGTCTACAAATACATTTATTTAAAAATAAATACAGGCTTTCTGGTTATCACTGCATATTTAGGAGGGACTTTTACTGTCCTGTTCAGGTGGTGTGTAGCACTGCATACTAATTTAAAATTTAGTTTATGTGTGATTCTTTTGTACTTTTGCCTACCATGTGCTTGTCTGTACACTTAGCAACTCTGAATTTTCTTTAAAGAAGCTTTAATGGGTGTGTGCATGGGATTGCTCACATGGATCCAAGTGCAGAACAAGGTCATGATTAGCACTACTGAGGTCTTCATAGTTCAACATGTGAGGGTGTGCAGGGAAACTGTGTACAAGACAGAATTTACAAAGTGACTGAGTAATCTCTAGTTGAAATTTTATCTTGTGTTTTACTAAAATCCATGTGACAAAATAATTCTGAGTCTCTCCTGACACCTGCTACTTACAAGTTGACTGTTTTGGACGTATTGAAATGCTGTCACTAGGTCTGTGATGTGATGTACATAAGAAGGACCAGACAGTAATCTTTCATTTCTGTTTTATGATAATAAAAAATGGCAGACAGTTTTATTTTTTTTTATTAGGTGTATAGTTTGCACATTGAGCAAACATTGGAACCTGTGGGATGGGTTAAATTTTGGTCAAAACTCTAGCTGAGTGTCCAGCTTTATTATTTCATAATATTACTAAAAAATTTGATTCGCTGCCATTTTTGGGAGAATAGGCCAGTGCATTTTTTGGCTTGCAGAGGTGTTCAGGTTTGGACTCCAGACCATTAGTTATTATGAGAAGTAATTTCTTACAGATAATTTGCCTATATTGATATGTTATTTCTCTTAAAGCACATTCTTTTCTTGCCTGCGAAGTTGTTAAAAACTAGTATTCTGAGTTCTGGATCTGTCAGTTCTATGCAAGAGGTGTAGGTGGTAATGTGCTGGTTGATACCTTCATTAGGATGACAAATCAAGTTGAGTTTGTTAGAGCAACAGAAGAAGTATTTCCTAGAATACTGATTAGGTGCAGTTTTCTGTAGCATGCTGAATGCTACCTCTAATTGTTTGAGAAAAACTGTCCTTTTTTTGAACATAGGTCTTTTTTGTGCAGACTGCTTAGTAGATAGGGATGTTATTGACTTGAGAAATGAATAAAAGCTGTAGAGTTAAACTAAAATTCAACTGTTTATTTCTGTTAGTCTTCTGCTTTATAATACAATCCTAGTTAGTCAAAATGATGGTATTTGTATATTTTTTCCCTTGGAATGCATCTCTAATTTGGCCTCTAGAATGATAGGCCAGTGATAATAGTCTGATATCAATCTGATCCAGTTTTTAAGCCTTTGCTTGGTAATGTATCAGTTTAGAAATGAGGATATATTGATCAGATTATAACGTATTTTGTCCTCTCTGCAAAGAAGAGCTAGATTTTTAGTAGGGTTCACTCTGAATTCTTACGACAATTTTTCATCAATTTCATCAATTCTGTTTGCCCACTTGCCCCTCCCCCTGTATTATATTCTCTGTATGTTTTTTTGTATTCTGTGCAAATCTGTGTTTTAAAGGCAGATCAAACTAAATTCTTCATAGCTTTCTTGTTTTGGAAAACTATTCAGGGTACCCTTAAAATATATATAATGGAAGAGATAAGAGTCCTATGTTGCCAAGCAGGAGAAGTTTTTTATAGCTTTCAGACAGCATTTCTTAATATAATGATGCGTGGGAATGCAACTAGTGAAATTATGTACCTAAAATTCTTGACAGAGCTGTCAATTCTGTATCTTGAGTGCCTGTTTGAAGCCATATGGAAAAAACTCTGAAAGTGGTTTTCTCAGAAACCAGCCTTCTTGCTAATGGATGTATATGTAATGTTGATGTGCTAAATTCCCTCTCCTAAAGGCTGGTGAATCTACAGAAATACTCTGAAACACATGCATGCTTGTGGTGGTTATGATGAAAAGAAGAGGACTGATGTGCTCTGTGTGTGTATGTTGTGGCAGAAAAATGCTTTCAGATATCAGAAGAATGCAAAATAAGGAGAAATACAACTCAAACAGAAAGAATATTGCAATTTCTTCTTAGTGTCTGATCAACTAGTCCTCTCTACAGTGACAGACAGAGGTCACAAATACAGCATTGTACCCATGGGCATTGTCATAATGAATTATGAATCCACTTGCATTATACGATACCATCACAGACAGAGGCAAAGAGAATGCAAATAATGAAATATATAGTAAAGACACAGTTTTATACCTACTGAGGTTTATTTTAATAGCCAGGTACGGCACAACTGAGTCTTACTGTTTCACTCATTGAGCTTTGTTAGTAGAAATTTTACTTGTTTGCAGTTCTCAGGTACTACTTCTTGAGGATTTCTTTTAATGAGTTTCTTCCTATTCTTGCCCTCCTCTGTCTTCTGCCAAGAAAGTGTAAATGATAAAGGCTGAAAGAAGGAATGTTTTGAGAATATTTTAAAACATCTGAAACTTTTGTTCTGTTCCTACATGCAAAATGACATCTTTTACAGTTATAAAAGAGTACCATGCTTATCTGGTGTAACTTCCTATGTAATACAAAACATAATTTTTCTCCAATATGTAAAAGACCTTTTGGAACAAGGGTCTGGTTGTGATTTCAAGGCTTGAAATGACAGGTAGTTTCTGGGGTCTTTGTTATGGTTAATATAAATGTCTGCCTTATCTGTAATTAAAATCTGACTAACCTAATCTTCCCACCATTGAATCTTGCTATATGTTCTTCTGCTAGATAAAAGAGCCAGTCAGCTATGACTTTGATAAAAGTGGTTGTAGACTAGTTTGCATTTTCACAGCAGTTCTGTGCCCACAAGACCACATTTACCTTTTTCACAAAGGGAGTTCTGAAATATTAGGGTTTTGGATACTTGAATGTTGTTTGCAATGTTTGTTATACAATCTCCTTCTATTTGCTTTCGAGCTAGCTGCTTATCAGTAAAAATCAGTTAAAAATGAAACCTTGCAGTAAACTTCAATTCGGGAAAAGTCTTTTGAAGTTCCTGTGTAGCACTAGTCTTACTCTACCGATTTCATGTCATGTTATTTCTTTTGTTTCCTCCCTTTTGAAGTACACTGGTACTTTTTGGTATCTGTCTTTTTCTTTTTTAAATTCAAAGATTAAAGAGATGAAAGGTTTTGGTTTAAATATTGAGCAAAGAAGTCTGAAAATATCACTTTTCTTGACATATGGGCTTTACAGAGTTTGGTGGTTTTTTTTTTTTTTTTTTTTTTTCGTTTTGTTTTGTTTTGTTTTGTTTCCCTGTTTGCTGATGGTCTTGCAGTATCTGCAGATTAAGGCAAAATCTGATTTGACATTGAATTCCAGTATTGTGTCTAGATAGATAAGATTCATCAAGTGATTCTTTACTTTCTTATGACTTCATTACTGAGAAACACTGCAAAACTATTATTAAGGTTTCAAAGTCCAGTCTTAAAATTTAGTAGGAGTCACTGTAGTTTCTACCTCTGCTTAACTTGGCTGTGTGTATGTTATAACTGTCTTTAACTACAGACTTGTGGTTAAAAAATCCAATCTATTTTCCTGAATTTGCTTTATGAATGAGTGGTTATATGTAAGGTTTTATTGATGGTTATATACCATTTTTATGGTGCCTGCTCCAAGTCTTGTGTTTAATTTGAAGATTTGCCTAGTATTGGCAGCTGAAGATGCTGGTCCTTCAATTTGTGATCTGTATCTACAGATAAAATATGAGCCTTATGGATTTTAAACCTGCAATTGGAGAATACTTTTCACTGAAACTACAAAGTGCCTCAGTAATCCATATATGGAATGAGGATACTGAATTGTGTTGAAATTGAATGTGTTTGTGCAGTAGAGGGACAGATTTTTAACTACTGTATACCATCAGGTCTTCCCATTGCTATTAAAAACACGGTAGAAGACTGTAGTCAGAAATTTTATGTAACCAGTGTGAAAATCTGGCTGTTTCACTGCAGACCACCTCACACATGGAGCAGTTGTTGCAGTGAGAGGTGCTGAAAAGAAGCTGCAAGGTCCAGAACTTCCTTCAAAGACATTCATGCTGCCTTAGTTCAACTGAAGTCAGTAGCAACAATAGAGAATAGAGATCAGTGTGTTTATGCAGTCATCTCCCAAGCCCTCAGTGCTCAAGTATCCCATCAGGGGGAAAGTGGTGTTTTTTCTGGGGTTTATTTTAAAGGAAACACTCTCCTCCTCATTACAGATTATTTCTGTGATGAGGACCTTAGCTGTGATGATTGCAAATAGTGTCTGTCAATCACTGCTGTACCTTAAAAATTTGCCCCCTTTTTTTAATTTTAATATTTTTTTGCTATATTGAGTACACTTTTGGCTGGTGTCTCCTCTGCAGTAACATTCTTTTCTTAAGTAGATGGGGAGAGTTTTTGAAGGATTTCACAGCCAGGAGTGTTTTATCATCGTTCTCAAATGATTCCTAAATTATTTTCATCATCACAGCAGGCAAAACTGACATTTTCCTGTCTAATTTTGATTTTTGATTCTGGAGTGCTGAGTGTGCTGATGAAAAGCAGAATTAACATCTTCGGCTGTAAATTTTGTAGAGCAGACTTAATAGTTTCCTCTAGTTTTATGCTGGTGTGATGACACAGGTATGAAGTTAGGGTAGTGCATTGTAGACCAATGTTTTTTTTTAACAAACGAAACATGTTTAATCCTCTCCCATTCATACAAAACTGATAATCAGTATATTTAAACCCTATATACATGCTGCAGTACTTCCTTTAAATAAAAAATGTTAATTTATTTAACTATAACTGTACATTTTGTCTAAGTAATTACTGAAAGATGAAGGGAGGAGAACCTCAAACTTTAAATGTGAGTATTCTGACTTTCTTTTTCTACAGTGAGTTGAGGAATATGTTGTCTTCAGTGGAAAAACTATGGCTGTTACTCTTTCAAGACAAACTGAGTGAAAGGAAGTCCATACTCATTTTTCCTCTAGATTATTTGTTAGAAAACTGAAATAAATGCATTGTAAGTGAACAGCTGCACTAGAAAATTTCCTCTGTCTTGGATTATTTATTTCCTCAAAATACTTTGTTGGTTGGAAAACGTTCTTAAATGTTTTGTGTTAGTGTGCAATATACTATAATAATAATGAAGCAAGGATTTCCTGAATATGTCTTTCATATCCCATGATATCTTACTTCACAGTTCAAAACAGTTTCAGTGAGGATAGTATGGATGTCTTAAATTACATTAACAACTCTTTCAATTATTCCAGGAAATGTTTCATCTTTGAAGTTGGACTATTCCTCTCAAATTAGAGAGAAAAATAACTGAAATGAATGAGTTAATATTCCAGATAAAACCCCAAAATTCTGATTTCATTTGTTAAAATAGGATTTACTTTCTCTCTTTCTGTAACTGTTGTATTTGGGGACAGCAAAGGTATCTTGCTAAGGTACATGTGGACAGAGACACTGAGTTCTTAATTTCCCCCTTCTTTTACTGCTAGCAACTGCATCATGTAGTGCCCTTTTTGAGTTTGTTAGGCTTCATTTTTAAAGTATCTGGTAGTTTTTGTTCACAATAGGGCTATTCAAGGGTAGCTCCTTATTTATTCAGCTATCAAAAAATCTGCTTCCTCAAGAATGAACTGAATGCTGGGTTTTCATCCCCCTATTATGCAGTCTCCCACAGCATTGGTTGCTCACTCCTTAACACTAAAATAGTACAAGTTTAGACTTTGCAATCTTAAGTTGTCAATATTGGCTTTAGACTGTGAATTAAAGTCCAAACAGACAAGTTAAACCATAGCCCATTGACAATGGAAGAAATACCCAATTGGAATAATACTTTTGAAAAACTATATTATTATTCTATAGCTGATTTTCAGAAACTACCAAATATATAGTAATGTTATCACTCTTATTTACCAATTACTTTTTGGTAATACTGAAAACATTTGTTGTTGTTGTAGTAGTAGACTTGTACAAATTGGATGTAAGTGTAAAACTACAGAACACTGCTGCCAATTCAGAGTTGCTTCTGGATCCTCTGCCCATCAGGCTCATTAACAAGCTCAGACCAGAAGTGTGTTTTACTCACTTTTTTCAGACTTCAAGATGAAACTCTAGTTTTGAGAATTCTTTTTCTTGCTCTTCGTTAAATGTTAATTAGTATTCATATCTCTCCCTGTGGAAATGCTTTTGGTCATTTGATTGTCAGAGAGGTTAATAATAGATATGCCAGGATCTTCATAATCTTCCCTTTAGCCAGGGTGTATGTAGTGGCTTGTTGAATAGTGTGTAACCTACAATGCTGATTAGTTGCCCACATGTTCCAAATCATGTAAGTTTTCTGAATATATCATGATCCTCTTGTTAACTGGAGACTATAGCTTTATGGTTTAGGTTTACACAGATGTGAAGTATATAATATTTCATTGTTTAGTGAAGGCCAGGTATTCTGAAACCAGAAAATCTGGTCAAGAGAATGGAATGCAAGAACCTGAATCAAATAATTATATCTTCATAAGAAGTTAAATTAGAACTGTAAAGTAATTGACAGTTTCGTAACTGTCTAAATGTCTGGTGGTTATAAAAACCACAGTCATGTTGATTTTATGTGTCCAAGCAGTATTTCCATGATATAATTCTTGCAGCTTCAGTGCCCTGTTTACACATTGTTGCTCCTACTTTCTCTGAGTCAATGCTTACAGCACTTTCTAAGGGGCAAAGAGATGCCAAATCATGGATTAGCCATGGAGAAGAAATAGCAGTGTGCATGTTATTATGGCACCCTGCTTGTGTTGTGGTGAGAAGTAAGCTGTGGTCCATCAGTGAGTTCTGAGAGCCTTAGCACTCATCTTCTGTAGTTCCTGTAATGATTTGTTATGACATTAGATGATATTTCAAAAGCTCCACCTTCTGGTAGCAGGCAATTTATATGAAAATTCCAGTTTTCTGCTTAAAATGAAAATAAACTGTCAATTTTCATGGGTGTAGCGACAGAGAGGAGGTGTGATCTCAACACCAAAACTAAAAAATATCCCATTTCCTTGCTCAGGTATGAGTGTCACTTAAACCCTTTTTTTTCTGTCTTCCTTTAAAAATACTGGACCCTGCTCCAGAAGTTTTTAATGGCTGAAGTTGAAAGTATTAGGGAAGATATTTTAGGTGCTTACATGTTTTCTGAAATTCTGTTCTCACTTTAGTTTTCTCTATTTCACAATATTTACACTCATTTTCTTTCCTCAAATTGGGTTTTTCCCAACATCTTTTTTGGTGTGAGCTTCTTCGTCACTTTGGCTCTATGCTTCCAACCTGAAGAATGCCTGTTGTGGACATTCAGTCTGCTTTCCTTCTAGAAGTTGTAGTCCTTTGTTTCTGAGTCTTATGGCCTGGTTCTTTTATAGTTAAAGTGATTGTGTTTAGCCTGAATTTATTTGTCAAAGAACATTTATTTGATGTCTCATTAAAGAGTATAAAATAAATATGAAATTGAGAGAACTATTTTTATTTTTTGACAAATAATATAGAAACTTGTTATGTTTATCAGATTTCTTGAATTTGTAGTAAAGGTTATGGGCAGCAAAAAGTGAAAGTAAGGAACTGTGGTGAAAATATGCCAGAAAGAGACAAGAGAGTATGTAAAAGCATAATGGGCTGTAAGTGATGAGGGAAATGAAGTCTGTGGATGTTAATTTTAGCGATATGAAATCTGTGATTTGGTTGGAGATTGTGCTTGAAGTTTGTATCAGTTAAGCTGTGAAAACTGTCTTGACATTTAGTGCACATGGGCTTTTTGCAGAGACTGACTTTGACCCAAATGTTTCACCATGGTTATGTTAGATTGCTGATGATCTTGACTTATTATGTAAAATACTACACTCTACTATTTCGCATGGAGAGTAGTCTGGTAGACAGGACAGTGGGCATGAGTTGAAGATCTCATGTTTTATACTTGAGGAAAATTACTGTGGCTATCATAGACTTTGCCATAGACAGACCAAAGATGATATATTTATGTACCTGTGGAGGTGCTGCTCATCTACAGTTGACGGGTCAGATCCTCTTGTAACAGGGGCATTAGCTTCTTTGTAGTGTGGATCTGCCCTGGGCAGTTGTGGGTAGCCACTGAGAGCACTGTCTGTGTGTGACAATGGAGCTTTTTTTAGCAGGTGTAACACTTCATCTTTTCTACAACTAGTACTGAGTGCTGCAGGGGGGAAGTGCATAAGTGCATGTTTGCATAAGTGCATGTTTGTTAGTCCTTGGTGTCATCATGTCCTCTTCAGAAGCTTGAGTGAAACAAACTGGTCACGGGAACTGAGATTTGCAGGGCTTTTCAAAAGCTTCCTTGTGTCTTTGTTGCCCTGAATCATTTGCCACAGGATTCATGGAGCAGATTTCATGCATGCTTACTATTGGTTTTATGTAGCATCTGTTTTCTTCTTTCCTTGTTTTCCAGCTTGCACTTGTTTTTTTTTGTTTTGTTTTCTAAACATAACCCTGAGGTTAAATAAGTGTCAGAGATACCAGTGAGAAGTTGCAGCACTACATAGAGCATTTTCCAGTGTTTAATGTTGCAGTGACAAGGTAGTGTGCACATTTCAAAACTGCTGATAAGAAATTGTAAAAAGAAGCTGAAGGTCTGCAGTAGCTGAAAGCATGGCTTTCTTTTCCTGCTAGTTATGGAGGAATACTTCTCCCCCTTCCCAGTAAATGCTTTATATTATTATTAGTTAATTATTAGTTAATATATCACAGGTTCTGGCACCATGTAGTTTCTTCCATCATTCTGTTTTCACTTTGGTATGACTTGTTATAGAAGATAATTCTGTAGTCCTCTCATATTTGAAAAAAATTTGCCCTAAAATATGTACCACTTTGTGGCTAACAAATACTGTGCCTTGACAAAAATGTCATTTTCAAAAGGTTAATTGTCTTTTCAGGATGTTGAGTGTCTTCTAAGTAAACATAACCATAGCCAAATACGTGCAAGATTCTTCTTTCAAGAAAATAGTCAGACCATTTTGAAACCTTACGCAGTATGCCATTTATTTATCAAAACTTGTTCTCATACAGTTAAGTTTAAAACATAGAAAAGACATGAATTGTACAGGAAAACAAAGTAATTTTAAGGTAATGCAGTATTAAACAAGGGTTATGACTGCTGTTTAGCTATAAACTCAGGCCACTGTGCTGCCACATATATTGTGTTTGTTCTGAGCCCTCTACAATATTCTGGGATAGATGCATATTAAAAGTGAAAAAGAGGACACAAATTTGATTTTCTTTATCGTGGTGGTTTATTCTTCATGCTGGATAGAGACTATTTAACAATTTCAGAAAAGTCTTAGAAGTCAGACATCCTGGGGTACTGTTATTGTGTAGTGGCATTGTTTTCTAATTCTGGATAAGCTGCTAGCCTTTCTAAGGCTTGGTTTCCATACTACTGTAATAAACTGTTTAAGTAGCTGATAGAAAGTCCTTTCTGAGTAGAGGAGCACAAGGCTTGAACCTGAGAGAGTACAGTGTGAAGAACTGTCGTGTTCAAGAGCTTGCTCCTTATTCCCGTGTTTGACCTAGTGCCCAGGTGTTTTATCAATAGGTGATGATGCTGTCCCTGGTTGACTGCTTCAGCCTGCTTCCACCACAGCTCAGGATCTGAGTCCTTTTCTGTTGACCATTACCAATTTCCTTAACTGAACTAAAATTTTTTTTTCCTGATAAATAGCCTGTCTTTATACTCCTGAGAGAACTAGAGTTAATTTCTTTACTGAATTTTATTGAAGTTTGTGGAAAGTGTTTTCTGTCATTCTGGTATAATTTTCTGGAAAATATTGGCCAGCACAGGGACTTAGCAGAGTTCTCCGTTAGTATGATTGACTTGAGCATGTACACAGGATCCACTCTGGAGTGTTCTCTACTTTTGGGTGGGATGGGCAATGCACTGTTACTTTCACCAACCAAGATGTAATCAAGTTAGCGGAAATCAAACCAGAACTGTGATTAAAAATTCATCTGCTTTCATAATGTATTAAACTTTTCTTTAGAGCCTCTTTAATTCATCAGCTGTGGGCATACTGTTACTGAAGCTGCACCTACCACAAAACGAGCTAGACCAGACTTAGAGCATCTTCACTGAGTCCTGTTGTGTTGTCTCCATGCTTTCATCGGTTTGATTAATATGTAAACTTCCTTATTTTTACCACAAATTGAAGTCCAAATGGGACATTGGTTGCAGAGAAGCTGGCATACTGCAGGCTGACCTGCTGAAGTTCTTCCTTCTGTCTTGTTCCTGTATTCAAAGTCATCCTGAGACTATCTATGTCTTTTCCTTAACTTTGGCCTTGGCTAAACTCCCTAGCCATCTTGAACTGGCAGTGGTGCTTCATATGTCTTGATAATTTTTCTTTTGGTTTTCTTAGTCATATGGCTTTCAGAGTTTGTTATGTAGTTATATTAGGTAATTTCTTTGTGTGTAAATACATTAGTGTGTAAATATAAATGGTATAGCTCCAATGAATTTTGGAAGTTCTGTCTTTGAACTGTGCCCTTGGAAGATGTTTTTGCCACCCTTTCCTATCTTTTATCTAGAGATTACTTTCACTGTAGGATGCAGGGCATGTATTGCTGTTCACAGTACAGGACCTCTGGCATGGCTTTATTCTGTTAATGATTTTGTATGAATTGTTGGACTGGTAAGAGATTAACTGAGATGTGGCACATTTCTGCTTTTACCAAGTCAGCCACAATATTTACTAGCAGAGAGGAGACACTAGATTAAAAAGAACTTGTGTGTAGATTATCTTTCTAGATGGTAAGACTTTGTATTTTCACTTCTTTATTCATGAGGGCCAGGTAGGTTATTTCATAAAAGTCTTGTTCTGTTCTTGCATACTCCATTTATGTGTGAAGTATACCTCAATAATGTTTGAATATAATTTTAATTGATGATTAAAATGCAATTTTAAATGTATTTTTTATAACTTTCTATTAAAAATTCTGTTGCTCATATGCTTAACTGGTTTTTGGCATTTCAGCAGTAATGATTCAAAAAGCAGAACAGAATTATTTTTGTCATTAACATCTGTATATGGTACAACACACATGAGTAGATCTGTTGATTAAGAAATTACCATTTTTAGCTGCTTTATTATTTATTGGTGATTTCTTTCTTTTTCCTAAAAGAAAAATAAATAGGAAACTAAATTGAATCTGCAACTTTGCTGACAAACTTCCAACAGAGGAGGAAACTGCCTTCTTCTGGATTCTTAGTTGTGTTCTGTGGATGGTTCAGTCAGATCTGAGGCACAGGAAGTTGCTCTATATTGAGTGGTTATAGGCAGTTTGAATGGTAAATCTGGCAAGAGAGAAGCAAACCTGTCTTGAAGTCCAGGAGAACTTGAGCCATATGCATTGTGTAGCAGTGCTTAACATTTGTAGAGCCTGACACTGCCTGACACAGACAGCTGAAAGTATTGAAAGTCGATCTCAGTGCTTCTGTACCATTTGATTGTAACCTAAATTTGTGTTTTATAGCTTGAGACAATTGGATGGCAGCTTAATCTTCAAATGGCAGAGTCCATGCAAGCAAAGCTGAAGTCTCCTCAAGCCGTGCTAGAGCTGGGAGTGAGCAACGAAGATTCAAAGGTAAGAAATACCTTTGGTATTGGTCAGAGTTGGAATGAGTTGTGGTGGTGTCCTTGTGTTAAAGTTCTTAGGCATCTGTTGGAACTCTTGATTGTTGTTAGTCTCATCAGTGTTTTCATTTTTACATTTCATAAAGGTTACAGTAAACACTTGGAATTGTGCAGTACTGATAAAATAGCATACATAATTCAGTAGACTGAGAGCTGTGTTACCAGCACTTTTGACCATAGCAGGAGAAACACCATGGAATGTGGTTATTTTAGGTCTCTACAGTATCTTTGTAGATAACTTATTTGTATCACAAAGCATGTGATTGGTACTTTTTAGGCTTTTAATACCTAGTAGCTTGCAGCCTTCTACCATGTGTGTAGTTATGTAAGACATTACTCATCACTTGCAGCCTTTCTGTGCTAATGATGTATTTATATGAATGATTACATGGTATGTGAGGACACGGAAAGCCAGTATTTGGAGGTTTTAAGGTAGAGTTTTAAGTTCAAGAATTTTAGCAACTTGGAGTGTTTCAGTGCCTGGACTCATTAATGAACATAATTTTTAATTCACAAAATCAGGATATTTTTATTAGCCATTGTGTTTCAAATTAGACACATGATTTGTTTTTAACCCTATCTTGCTAATGGAAATTGGAGTCTTTTCTTCAGTGGTGTCTGTCAGAATGTTTATCTGTGGAAAATTCAGTTTAAAAAGTTTGAGGGGAGAAATAAGAACTCAGTTCTGCTTTCTGATTTACGGTGACATAAAAAGAGAATATGCAGCTTATGTTTGTGCTTCTCACCAAGACTCGCAGCAGTTGTATTTTTTCAGCATTTCACTGCAACGTGTATTTTTGAAAGGCAAATACAGGAATCAGACCGATTTTATGCCCAAGCTGCATTGAGCAGCAGTGCATACAAATTCAGTTCTTCTGGCAAAACAATTAAAAAAAAAAATAAAGAGAAAAAAATATCACTTTCATATGACACACAAAGTTTCTTTGTTTCCTGTACAAACAGAATTCAGAAGGTGAATTTTTTTTTTTTTGTTGTTTCCTCTCTTTTTCTCTTTGTGAGTGTGTTTAGATACCAGTATTGGAATTACTTTGCAATAATTGCAAGCTTAGAATGGATTTATGACTGGCGTGTATATAGAATGGTGGAACAAGAAAACTGATGCTGTCACAGTACGGACACTGAAATTTAAAAATCTGGGTTGGTGTGAAGATAACTACAGGCTTTTTTTCTGAACAATTACATCCTAATATATGAGGTTGACTAATAGCTGCTTATATACTAATGGAGTGTGGGAACATAGTTTTCCTGCTGTATTTTACATCTTCATGGTCTATTGGTGCACTGAGTATTGTTATCTGGAAATCATCACTACTAGATACTTCTTTTTTCTCCCCACAATTATGTCTGTGCCTTTTGCGCAGAAACATGGTGTGAATTTACCTTATATGTTATTAATGCTTATCTTAATATTTTGCTCCATTATTTTTCATAATTCATGGATTTAATGAATTTTTTCAGGAAAGACAGAATGCTGTTACAGAGGGCTGGCTCATTAGGGGGCAGTAGTGCTCTTTATCATACNNNNTGTTTTTTTTTTTTTTTTTTTTTATTTTTTTTTTTTTTTTTTTTTTTTTTTTTTTTTCTTTTTTTTTTTTTTGAGTTAATACTCAGAATCAGTTCTGAATTCAGTCATTGTGGGAAGTGTTAAGTGTTTACATTTCCAATCTGAATATGACAATAGTAGTTTCTCTTGTTCATCTACAAAACTAAAGCCTATTAATAAAAAAAACATACTGAGCAAGGTAAATGAAATTGGCCATTATTTTCACTTTTGCTAACTGAAATTAACTATACTAATATGTTAATGTTTACTACAACTCACATCACTTGAAGAACATTTAAATGATTCTTATTCAGAAACTGACACTTAAAATTAGTATTTAAATTATCTCTCCAGGAGATATAATCAGAAAACCTGTGGCTAGATGGATGTTATTTGTGCTTTGTGAAATAAAAAGAAATCTACTGTATGCTGAATAAATATTTATAGAGTACATTTTGTCAGCTTCAGATGAAATGCAGAGTCCCAGACGTATTAATCCACCAAAGTTCAAAATAAGGTGTTCTTTTAGGTGATTCAAGCCACTAGTGATGTTTGCATTTCCCAGGAAATATGCTGCTTGTGACTGATTAATAATTGTGATCAGATCCCGTGATTGTTGGTAAATTGTTTTTTCCTGGTTTTTGTTACAGATTTGCTGTTTGCTTATATTCAGACCTTGAATTATGCAGGAGCTAGCTTAGTGTGGGAGTGGATCAAGTGGGCTGACAGACCCTGCCTTCCAGCCCAAGCTGTCCTGTGATCTAGCATGCTTTGCAGCTTGCTTGCTGCTGATGTTTTGTATGAGGAAGAGAAAAAAGGAGCTTTCAATTAAAAATCCAATTAACAGCGGTTTCTTACAATGATTCATAATTTGGAATGTTTAATTGCATTTCTAAATCTAAGGAAAGTAAAATGTCTATGAACTAGGCACACAAACTCATATAATAGGAAACATATTTTTGAACTACAAGATCCTTTTCCTTCCATTATGACATTTTGATAAGTTTAGGTGATATTTAGAATTGATGTGTAAGATATCAGCTGTGTACAAGGGTTGTTTTTAATAATATAATTTGGTTTCAGATTTTTGGACTGTTGATTTGAAACACAACGATTTAGAGATGCTATACAGACTATCGTTATTTTTATGGCTGTAGGATCAATTAACCAGTAGAGGGAGCACAAATTAACAATCCTGATAATCTGTGTTGCTAATTATGATTTTGATTTGCAAACAAAGGCTGACTGCAAAAAGTGTTGTGTTTATTTAACAGCTGTTTCCTTCAGTACTTTATTTGATAACTATCTACAGAGACACACATTTTCACATTCCTTCCCACCATTAATCGCAGTAATTTCTTAGGCCACCTAGTCCAGATCTTTCTAAACAACTGTGATAATTTTCTGTCACCATAGGAGCCATATAAAAAAAAAAATTATGGAAAAGTGCATAGAAAAAGTCAAAAGGCTTCAGAAATATCACATCATTGTTGCTGAATATCTTTGCAGAGGAATGTGAGAAGTAAGAAAGTTCTTTTAGAGTTGCTTCTAGACCTCATCATTAGGAAGTAAGGCATATTGCTATATGAGGTATTTATTATTGTGTATTTTCACGTGATCTGTAGTTACCATTTATGCTTGAAAATTGTTAGAATAAATAAATTAGTCTTGCCCAGTGTTGTCTCTTGATAGAAATCTAATTTCTACTGTAAATCCATTCTACAGATTTCATTAGATTCAGTTATCTAATTGCAGTTTGTCCTATGTAAAGCTTTGCTCTGTTTCTGGTTTTCCTTCTCTTTATTTAATGTAAGGTTTTGTTCTTAACCATTAAGGACTCCTTGGGGGAGCTCTTTTTTTTTTTGCAGTGAGAGTCCTTGTGAAAAATTGGTATTTTGTTTATTTTGTTCCTTCTTTATAGATGCATTTGAAGAATTTTTGCAGGATTTGGTCTGCTAATGCAAGGCAGAAAGTAACTGATAATTTTGCATGTTTGTTAAATTTGCTAATATAATACTTCTGAAAAAAGACAGATATGCTACCGTATGAATTTACTTTTATTTCTTTTTAGCTAATTTCCCCTAACTTCTAGATGCTTTAAAAAGGGAATATAACCTTGATAATCTTCTAAAGTACTTTTTTTTCTGCAACAGTTTGTTTATCAGGGGGTCATCAGTGTTGGTCACTTTTTAAACACCACCTCCTAAGGGCACAGGAACCAACAATTCCTTCATACAGAAAATGAAGCAGCTGAGGCAGAAGGCTGGCTTGGATAAGCAGGGATCTTTGCTTGGAAATAAGGCAAAAAAGAAAAGTATATGTTCAGTGGAAGTAAAGTTAAGTGACATGGAAAGAATACAGGCATTTGCAGCCACTCTAGGGAGAAAATTTTGTATGTCCAAAGCTCAGCTGGACTTGAAGCTGGCCAGAAATGTGGGGGACAATAAAAAAAAGTTTTTTTAATGGCAAAAGGCAGTATAGAAACATCATCGTCCTGTTACAGAATGAGCATGGTCACCTCACAAAGAGGGAGAGAGACAAGGCAGAGGTGTTTAACACTTTCCTTGTCTTCAACATGGATGACATGCCAAGGGAGTTTCAGTGCCCTGAGCTGAAGGATGATGGCTGCAAGAATTATAAACTCCCAGATGACCTTTGAAATTGTATGGGATCTGTTGCTCCAGCTGGATCCCTATACATCTATGCAGCATGATGGGATTCATGCAAGAGTACTCAAAAAGATGGCTGATGTCATTGTGAGGCTTCTCAATTTTTGAATGGTCTTGGGAATCTGACAAGGTCCCAGCTGACTGGGAGCTGGCAAACATTGTCCCAGTTTTCAAAAAGGGCAAGAAGGGTGATGCTGGAAACTACAGGCCTGTCAATCTCACTTCGGTGACTGTAAAATTATGGGGAAAATTATTCTGGAAATATTGGCAAACACTTGAGAGACAACATAGTCAACACATGGCTTCATTAGAGGAAAGTCCTGCTTATCAAACCTGATTTTCTTTTATGGCAAGGTAAACCACACAGTTGATCAAGGGAAGCCAGGTGATGTAATCCTTTTGGATATCAGTAAAGCTTTGGATACTGTCTCTCCCAGTGTCCTTCTGGACAAAATATCCAGCACACAGCTGGGTAAACACATCATGTGCTGGGTGAGCAATTGGCTCATGGGTCGAGCACAGAGGGTACCACTGAATGGGGTGACATCAGACCAGTGACCTGTCACTAGTGGGGTTCCACAGGGCTCCATCTCAGGCCCTGTGCTCTTCAACATCTTCATAAATGACTTGGATGTAGGACTGGAAGGGAGACGGGGCAAGTTTGCAGATGACACAAAACTGGGAGGAGC
>VXBX01003077.1:55790-66612 GCA_013400415.1 Scytalopus superciliaris
TTCACCCAGAGAGTGGTTGAGCACTGGAACAGGCTTGCCAGGGCAGTGGTCACAGCACCAAGCCTGACAGAGTTCATGAAGGTTTGGATAACACTCTCGGGCACATGGTGTGGTTCTTGGCACTGTCCTGTGTAGGGCCAGGTGTTGGACTTTGATGATCCTTGTGGGTCACTTCCAGCTCAGGATGTTCTGTGATTCTATGAAAATCAAAATGAAATCTGATTATATTTGAAAGTGAGATGGTAATTCATATTCATCATTCTACAAAGTAAATAGAAGTCTGGAAATCTGAAATTACTATCTTTTGCTTGTTAAAATAACAGGACTTTTTTCTTGTCCTCCTAGTTTTTATAGACCTTCTATAAATTTCTGGACTGTGAATGAAATCTAGACTTTTTTGCTCTGTTTGCCTCAATAAGTATGCCAGTCTGCTTTCTAAGTTTGCCGTTATGTTTGCTTTTCCCACCTTTAACTTTACAGCAAAGTAGATGTGAAACAAGTATTTTCTTCTAGCAGAGATAGATAAGTCACTTAATTCACACTGTACGTTCTATGCAGCCTGTATGGTATGCAGGCAGGACCTGCACTTGGATCAGTATTTAAGGAAATATGGTGGTGCTTTCCTTTTCACCTCAGTTTAGCTCTTTGTTTCACTTCGAAAAGAATTTGTGTTTATTGGGTGGGATAACAGTGAGAGTTGGTGGATGCTAGTGACATAATCCCACGTCTGAGAGGTAGGAGGTGGCAGAATTGAGCACTTACTGCTTTCATTTGCCTTCTCAGTCCTCAGCTTTTGTGATGATGCATTTAGGTGCCTGTTTTTTGGGTTTTTTTCCTTTCTTTCCCAAAGTAGAGGTGTAATTTTTATCTGTAGGACCTTGGAAAAAAGAAGACAATTAAAAGTGTCCACAGACCAGCAATTGCACATTGTTTCTCATGTTCATCATCTACCACTCAGCTGCTTTCTTTTCTGCTGAGGACATCACCCTTTTCTATCTCAGGAGTGCAAACAAGCTTGCGTGTACACCCTTGAACTGGGTTTAGTTTCCTCATCAAGCTTTGTAAGTCTGTAGCAATTTCAAAGAGAAAGTAGGACAGGCCTTGGATGATTTGCAGAAATGTTTAAGGATGAGATTCAGAGAAAAGAGTTTTTTCATTCCTGTTTAGAGGAGTTAATAGGAGACCTGCATAGCCTCAGAACAGCACAGGCCTGGTTCAAGGTTTTTCTGTGCTTCTAAACAAGCAAGATTGCTGCTTCTGGCAAGGTACATCATGAAATGAGTTTTGTTGTGAGAATTGAAATCTAGTAAATACTGCTGCTGCTAAAAAAGCAGAAGCTTCCTTAAGTGTAGGTTTCAGAACATTGAGAAAGGTCATTATATTTGCAGGAGCTGTAGTAAGAATGACTGTATAATCTTGAGTGTGTGGAACAATTCAGAAAAGTGAGCCTGAAATTTATAACTGGCTTACAACAGTCACATTGCTACGGAAAAATGACAGAAATTTAATTGCTCTGCCATGAGAGCCAGAAATTCTGGACTTAGAGTGCACAGCAATTCTTGCATTAGAACTGTTTGGTTTCAATCTATCATAGCTATTACCTCTGATTAAATCCATTTAATTAGAGGAAAAAAATGAAGCTGCAGTCCAGAATTTTTAAGATGCTAAGAGGACTTTTTTTTTCTTAACAGCATAGAAATGGACTGCAGAGTAACCCATGTTCTGTAAGCTGTGAGTAGTTTGACATTTTACTTAGGAACCATTTACCAGATGGTGTGACTCCGGGAGTATGCACTCACCTCTGGCAATTGTACTGCAGGGTGTACTTAATTATCTGACTCCATTTGTGTTCTTACATTATTTAATTATTATCCAACTTATAGTAAGGATCTCTCTACAGTTTACTTACATTTCACCTCGTTATATGCACAGTTTATGAATACAGTCTGTATCACATATACTTACAAATCCTGTAACTGGTTATAGCCTCAGTGCATGCTCTGTTCCTACCAAAACATTCTTAGGACTTTGTCCCTGTGTTTCTGTGTCATGGAACTAAAGAAGAAAATGGTCGCAGCTGACTCTGCACAGTTGGTTGCAGCCTTGGGAAACCTTAGTTAGTAATGGAAGTCTTGCTTTGTACAGGAGTAAACTGAGTTGTCTGTAATGTGTAACTGTACCCCTGTCAGTGCAAAGAAGCAGCAGAAAAGTAGCTGAAATAACCAAATTTAAACATGATGACCCATTTCATTGCTAGGCAGAGTTAAACTTTAAAGCGTTGAAGACATTTGAAAAACAGAAAGATCTGGTGAGTTTTTCTCATTTAATGCAGTTGTTCATGACATTTTTTTTCCTAGAAAATCTGCTTCCTGTTTGAAGCTGGTTGTGTAGGCTTGGTCCTTCAGTCTTTTCAAATGAAGAAGACAAATTCATGGGATTAATTTGGAAATCTCAGGCATCTGTATGCTTTCTTGCCTGTTATTCTCAGAAACTGTGCAGTGTTTTAACAGGTGAACGGTTGTCTTCATGTGTGTGTAGCAATGGAAGATAACCCTATTTTTTCAGTACTTCTGCTATGTTTTTGTAGTACTTTCTGACAATACTGTTCCTTCTGCTTTTATTTAGGCAATAAATGCTATGGTCCCTTCACAAATATGTTAAAAACTGGCATCTCTCCCATGTTTGTTTCTTCTAAGATAGGTAGAGATAAGGTAGTAAAAGAAATGGGTGAGGTTATGGATAGGTGAACATGGAACTTGAACTTCCTCTAATATCAAAAATCTGTCTTACCAATGCTGCTTTTCTGTCTGTGTCCTCTGTCACAATAACTGCTGCCTTTGAGAACTGGAGGCAGGTCTTGTGAGGATTGTCTGAAGGTGCTGGAGATGTTTAGCCTGGAGAAAGGGATTGAGAGGGGAGATCTGATGAATCTCTACAATTATGTGAAAGGAGGTTATATCTAGGTGGGGGTTGGCCTCTTCTCACAGGTAACAAGTGACAGGATGAGAGGAAATGGTCTCAATTTGCACCAAGTGAAGGTTTGGATTGGATATTAGGAAATAAATTATCACTGAAAAGGTAGTCAAGCATTGGAATGGGCTGCCCAGGGAAGTGGTGGATGATGGCATCTGGGGGCATGGTCTAGTGGTGAACACAGTGGTGCTATCTTATTGGTTGGACTTGATGGTCTTAAATGTCTTTTCCAACCTTAACAATTCTTTGATTCTATTATATGCTTTTAAAATCTGTTTGACTTCCTTTAGTTTCTGGAAGTTGTCTGTCTTAGTAGACAGAAGAGCTGAAAATAAATGACATTTAATGATTTTGCCTTCTTAAGTTCTTGAAGGACAAAAAGGAAGTTGGACCAGATGGATTAAAAAGTGTCATAGGTTATTCATTGCATTTAAATAACTTTCAAAATCTTGGAATATTTACCAAAGTTAACTTTCATTTTTTCTTCACCTTCTCACTTATAACATCTTGGATTTTGAAGTTTTAAAATTAATTCATAATTTGTTTTACCCTCTTCACTAAACTTTTTATAGAATGTACTGTGGAATAGGCACATGTAGCTGGATTTCAGCAGTCATGTTTGCCTAGAGGGATATCATCTTGAACTTGAGGTTCAGGAGCGCAGTGCTGAAGTGGGAAACCTGAGGTGAGCTGTGTCCTGCAGCTGAATCTTGTGCTGACCTGTAGGAGAGGTAACAGTGAGGTCCCAGTCCTGGAAGAGGGCAAGCCAAGAAGCAGCCCTGGGAACAACTGTCTGCTTTGGGGTCTTGACTAAAGCAGTCATTACTTCATCTTCTCTGCAAAGGGAGAAATACTGGTTGAATGAGCTTCCAGTCAAAGTATCTGCACAGGATGTGGTACACTTGGTCATATCTCTTAAATTTATATAATGGGTTTGCTTTTCTTCCAGAAGAAACAGTACTGAGTGATGGCAAAGGAATAATTTAGGTTTACTTATAGGGACTATAACTGTACAGTGCCATGAGCACTCTTGTTAGTATGAGGTTTAATAGGAGTGAGATTCAGCTTCAAAATAAATGCTTGACAGTATTTTACTTTCAGACTTCCTTTGTATACCTTTCAAGGGTAGGGCTACCCACAGGAACCAGAAATGAACTTATTGAAACATTAGAACACAGTGCCTCTTTTATAATACTAAAAGTGAGGACATTGCATGTGAAGCTGCTTAATTTGAATTAAGAAATTACAGAGTCTATTACAGTACTTTTAATGTGCTGCCCAAAGAAGAGAAACTAATTTATGTCAGAGGTTTGCATCTTGCCAGGTTCAGGTCCCACAGCTTATTTTGGGACCTCTTCAGGGCTGTGCATCCTGCACCCAATCACATTGTCTCTATACACAGCGTGTCATGTATCTTGTGGAAAAACGTGCATGCCTTTTCTTCATAACAATGTCAACACTCATATCAGAAGAAGCTGTTCGGGGGTCAGAGGGTGGCAAGGAGCAGCTGCCAGACCACTTCACATACCATGCAGGTTACACCTTGCTGTTGGCTCATGCACCTTTAGAAAACATTATGCTGAGAAGAACCATATCCAGTTACCCTGTTGGTTCATAACTTGCTAGCAGTTCTGTATTGCTTAGACTGTTACAAACTAATTACATGTTTTATGTGACAAGCATCTCAAAAGGTCTGCTCAGAGTAGTATAGAAGGAGCCCACACTTTTTCATTTGCCTTCAGTTTACATTTGTGTTCACCATTGTGATTCTCCCCTGTGTTCTACTTTTCCTTTGTTGGTTCTTTAAATTCATTGTTTTGTGAGTTTTGGTACAAAATGGTACTGTCAAGGATAAGTAATCTTCTTGTGGTTGGGAGTTTCCAACCAAGCATCTTTCTGGATTAATAGCATGGTTTTGAATTTAAAAGCAATAGGATTGTCCACTTTAGAGAATTGCTGGGCTTGTTTTCTTTTTACTTTTGCTAATATTTTTGTTAGTTTGCAAGTAGTGTAATTGTCAAATCTGGCTTCCTGGAGAGGTAGTATGTATATTCTTGAAAGAGTAAAAAGTTAACATCTCCAACATCACTAACATCTGTCCTGCTTGAGGCAATAAATACACAGTACATGCTGTCAAACAATATCAACATTGAGCATTTGACATCAAACAGGTGTCTAACAATCCTTTCCAGTCCCTCTTCAGGTGGAAGAAGGCAGATCATCACCTCAATTATATGCAGAACAGGCAATTTTCACTCATCTTGTTTCCTGTTGTTTACAAATGACAGGAGTCTGGTGTCTGAGACTGTGTGGCATCTCAATTTGTGCCACTTGGTTTTGTATGAATGTTCAGCAAACTTTAAGAGCTACTATGACAAGTGACCTTTTTCACTGGTTAAAATACGTGAAATATGAACTCTTTCACAGGAAAACCACAACCCACAGCATGGCCTCTGAGCAAATCTTGTTCAGTATGATGGTATAAAATCGCTACTAGTGAAATAACAAATACATATTTCTAGGAATGCACACTCACTGGCAAGGGAGTAATAGAAAGACATTTGAAAAGGGAAAGGACAAAACCACTTTTTTTTCTGTATTGAGACAGATCCTGTTACTAAAAGTACATTTTGAAGCCTTGGCATAATGAAAGGGCAATACAAAACCCAAAAGAGAGCTGAAGCTAATGAAAAATGTGTGTCTCTCTTTTTCAGTAATGCCCAATTTGAGGCTTTTTGGATTACTTCTGGTTCATAGAGTTAGTCAGCAGAGTTTTAAGAAGGCTAAAAATACTAGATTTTTTCTGTCCCCTTTTGCAGTGTCAACAGAAACAAGGAACTGGGAGATGCTTATTCCTGGAAATATGTTATGAGACTGGGAATTCTGCAGCAAAACAAGTTGCCAAGGACCAGATTTGTAGGTAGCTCTGATCAGTGTATATTTCTTTGATTAGGTACTTCAACACTGAAGCACTTGTCTCCTTCATGAGCTGGAGAAATGTATTATAGAATCATTAAGGTTGGAAAAGACCTTCAAGATTATTGAATCCAGTTGTTAACTTAGCACTGCTGTGTTCACCACTAAACTATATCCCTATCCACATGCTGTTCAAATGCTTCCAGGGATGGCAAATCCACGGCTTCCCTGGGCAGCATATTCTGATGCATGAGCACCCTTTCAGTGAAGAATTTTTCCTGATATCTAATCTAAATCCCTGTGTCAGCATAGAAGAGCTGCAGTCTTAAGCATTCTAGTGAAGGCTTGACCCTTACGGGGCTGCCCGCTGATGGCTTAGCTGTACAGTCATAACTAGTAGTTCTGGAGGGTTTATGGCCTGGAACTCAGTATAGGATTCAATAAATGCACAGAGGAGTTCAAATTCATATTGTCTTTACTTCTCTATTCTGAATCATAAATAAAGGAATTTCAAAATCTAGCCATACACACTTGCAAACAAGTACATCTTTTTGTTCAAGAAGAGATGCATAAACATTGCAAACACTGCCTGAAAAATACCTGAAGTCATTACTAGAAAGGAAGTGCCTTTTATTAGAAAATCTTAAGAATACTCATGAGAAGGTTCTTTTGAAGATGCAGTTTAGATGCAGGAAGAAAGGTATCTCTACATTCAAGAAAGTCCTTTTTGTAGCAGAGAAACAGAATTCCTGAGCTATTTTCTTTCTTGTCATTTCAAGATCACTTTGCCTCTTTACATTCCCATTCCCTCTTCTGTTCTCTCATCTCATCTTCATAGGAACAGGTGCATTGTGCTTCTATCAAAGAAATGCAACAGATTCCAAAATATCTTTGAAATTCCTCAAACACCAGAGTTGTCATTGAAGTGGGACAGAATTACTGAGGTTGGTGCTATGTCTATGAAGTTCTAATGCAGGTTTGCAAGTGCTGCCGCATATAAGTAGCAACTTCATTTTTTTATTGTTTCTGTTTCTTTTCTTTTTCAATAATAGTTGATTAAGTAATAGATCACGATAATACTTTATTAGATTGGTTTCCTCTGTTCTTCAGGTCTTAGAGCCCTTTGTGTGCTGCTGGGTATCTTGTTCCTGAGCGATGTGAAGCACAATGTAACATAAATGCAAGAGGTTTAGACAGTCTTTAGACAGTTTCAGAGCTCCTGTGTGGCAGTGTATTGCTATCTGAACTTTTGAATGCTAAACTATAAGAAGTTCTTGCGTGAGCATTGTAGTTTTCTCTTTCTAAATTTGTATCACGTTTAGTGTTAATGAAAGTCCTTCAGATGAGGGCCAAAATGGGTTGTAGATAATATTGATGAGATGAATAATAGCCAATTTTTAGTATTGAAATTGCAACTATTTGATTTCTTTCCAAATGCAGATGTATTGGAGACAGCATACAGGAGGAAACGTTTTAATGGTAAACCTTTTCAGCAGAACCACTTAGCTGCAGCAGCAAGGTGCTGCTCAGTTGGAATGCATTAATTTTCCAAAGGCACTATAGCCAGGCAGACTCAGGTAGGCTGACACAGTGATGTTTGAAATGCAGAAGTGCATGAAACGGATATGGAGTAGAGGCAGTAAGGGCAATGAGCACCACAGAGGAGCAAGGAAATGTTGTTCATTAAAGCTGCCTGAAGTTGAGTTGAACCTGTAGAGGTTTGTTTGAGTAAAACTGAGGAGGATTATCATGCAGGGAAATGATGCACTATTAGAAGAGTTAGGCCACATGGTGAAGTGCTTTGTTCTCAACTTCAATCTGAAAAGTTGTTCTGAAAAGCTCTTGAAAGTTCAAGTGTATCATAATTTGAATTCTTTTTTTTTTTTTTTTTTTCCTAAGTGGAATTGCTTTCAAATTTATGTTACTGTTTCTTCAAACAGCAATTGGCCTTGAGGGAGTCACAAAGCACTTGGAGACATCCTTGACTTTGACATTGAGGCCTGTGGTGCTTGTCTAGGACAGAGTATACCTGCTGTGTCTACTGCTTTCTGAAGAGAAGAACCTGACACATTTTTAGCTGAGGGAGTGTGTTCCAAGGGTGAGCCACAGACCAACAGTAGATCTTTTGAAGATGTGTGGAAATAGTAAGGCAGAGGAAGGATAACAACAACAAAACTTGAAAATCAAAGAAAAATTACACAGAAAAGGCATCTAGTATATCTCTTGTTTATGGATAGACAGGTGAAACTTATTTGTCAGTGCAGAGCATGAGAGGTGCAATGATGTAACTTAAGCACCACAGTGAGACATTGGGTTGTGGATATTAGTTCTAAACCCTTTCTTCCCTTCTTGGCAATAAACCAGTTTGTTTTCAAAACATTCCACTCCAACATAAGCCAGCTTTGAATTTGTTTGAAGTAGCTTGAATGTTTTTATTAATATGAGTATTTTTAAGACGCTCAAAACTTGCAAACTTGAGAGACTACTGGCATGTTATATTGCTGTGGTTTCAGACAGTGGGAAAAAATTGACATTCTGTTCTTCCCACTGTTCTATGAAGCACTTCAGTAATGTGCTTTCAGCATTACCCTTTTTTCTTTTTATCTTTTTTTTTTTTTTTACTAAAGAAGGAAATAAAAATTCTGGACTAAACACAAGTCAGTCTATAAAACTTTAAAAAGAGCTTTGCAGCTCAAAACCAAAATCCTGTTGTTTTATTATGTGTCTTTATATGAAGATAAACCCTTCCCATTTTCAGAGTTATGCGGAATTGGCATGTGTTTAATTCTGTCACAAAAAAAGTTACAGGGGTACGGTGAGTGTCAATGTTATGAAGGCTGCAGGTTATTACTCCCACTGGAAACAATACCCAGTAGTGTGCTGTGCTACCAACAGGTGTGGAACAGGTGCAAAAGTAATCTACCATTGTGTATGTCCAACATATGTTAATACCTTCATATTACCCAGAGCTTGAAAAAATTAAATTATTCTTTGGCTTTGTGGGAATAAAGTTCTTTTAAAAAAGTATTTAGTTACATGGAATCACTTTCCTTATTTGCATTTAATTCCTAAAACTTCCAGTAAAATGGGCTTTTCAGGAGTGCTTTTTAAATTTTTTTTCCTGTGCTTTTTCTTTTTTATTAAAGAATCCTAGCATCCTTACTGAATGCAAAAGAGTTTGGAATATAATGAGAAGAAAGCCTTTGGGGCTAAGAAAAGTGTCTTGTAGTTTGTCCCTTTCAAGTTTGACTTAAACTGTAAAAATTACCATTTAATTTTTGCTGATTGTTTCTTATAGAAGTCCTTGATTTTTGCCTGAACACTAATTGATTATGAACATTCTGATTTAAGGTCATGCTCTGCTGCTGTTAAACACCAAGCAGATAACACTCTTGGGCACTGTGGGGAGCACGTAGTCCAAGTGCTGAAATAATGGACCTTGGAGAAGGAGAGGACTTCATTGGGCTTCCCTCCTGCCTTGAATCTAGTACAGGGAATCAGCTGTGTTCTCTCCACATTCTGAAGGTAGCATGTAAAATCATGTAGAAGATCTTCTCACAGGTAGATGAATGCTCTACAGAAAATAAAAAACTCCAATATTTCCAGAGAATATGAAATAGAACACACTCATATACTAGCAGAAAGATGGGTGAGGTGACCAGAAGGATTTTCTTTTTTCCTTTTTTTTTTGATTGTTAAGAAAAAAATCCCTTAACAAACATTTAATATATATGTGTAAACAGGAGGGGACTGCAGATGTGCAGTAAAGTGACAGTGAAAATGACAGTAAAGTCTGGTCTGCTTTTAGTTCCCTTACTCTGTCTGTAGTCTGCATGAAGCCTGGAAACCAGTTGGAAATGGGGCTGGAAATTCTCTACCAAGGAGGAAAAGATGACCACTGAACAGGCATCAAAGGAAATAGCGCAGCATGGGATTGAATTTCCTTGGCTATTCTTGTTAGAATGGTGGAAATGTTTTTAAGCCTTAATGTTGCTTAACTTAAGTGGGATTCTTTTTTTTTTTTGCATGTGAAAATAGATACTTTTGTCAACAGTTGTCAAGTATCCTTCAAGGCAGACATAAAGCAGCAGAACAAACTGTGACTGTAGATAGCAACCTTGGAAAGAAAAACAAAGCCAATCCCCTTCTGCTGCCTGTGTTGATTCCCCCGCTAAATACATTGAAACCCAGACGTGTGTTTTCGTCTGCAGAAGGTGAAGGAAAGGCTGGTGAATGAGGTTCACCACTCTCAGAGTTGTTCCTTTGTATTTGTAAAGCTAAACTGCAAAATGGAGCCCTGAAATGAATTAGATAATGAAACAAAACCAGTGTCCTGGAGGTTTCTAGCAATCGTGAGTCCTTACTTTTCTGGTGGGATCTGCGAAAAAATTGTCTTGACAACAGAAGGAAATGGACTTTGATTTGCAGGTAGTTGTCAGTTGTTAGCATGAGTAAGGGTTTGACATAGCAAAGAAAATGCAGCTTTAAACCACGCCCTGCTTTTAACATGCCCTCTTTTAACTTCTTTTTCATGGTTGCTGGACTCATGCTTTCAAAAGTAGTAGTCATCTCCCAGTTCAGCAGACATCTTAAGGCTAGCATTTTGCTTTGCAGCTGTAGATAAAACTGAGACTCTTCAATCTGTGTGTTTGTGCCTTTAGTATTTCTACTAATATGAAGATCAGGATGATTTTTTGTAAGCTTGTAAAATGTAGTGTTTTTGGAGGCAGGAAAGAGAAGTTACTTGCATGGAATTTATTAAGGTTGATTCATTTGCCTTTCTTCTTAATGACGTCAGTAAGATGGAGAGCCAATTAAATATTATTAAAATTTCAAAAAGCAGGAAATTGGTAAGCATTTTGTGCTGTGTTTTGGGTTTTTTGTAATCATGTATGTACTTCTTTGTCTGAAGTGCTATTTGATTTGATTGCTT
>VXBX01003078.1:25708-39682 GCA_013400415.1 Scytalopus superciliaris
CCCACGCTCGCAGGGAGCGCCGGGGCCGGGTCCCTAATGCAGGAGCTGCTCCTCCCTGCCGGGGGGTGTTTGCGTAGGAGCAACTGGGTCACGGTCCCTCTTTCTGGGAGAGGACACCTGGGCGAGCAGGTGAGCAGGGGCAGGCTCAGCCCACCGTGCCCTCCTGCACCCACGGCATCTCCTGGCTCTGGAGTGGAACATGGGATGGGCAGGGAACAAGCTGGTCCGACCTGTTCGGGTGTGGGCAGGTGACCTGTCCTGGTGCAACGGGAGCAGAGGTCACTGCTGCCTTTGTCCTCTCGGGTCCTGGGCAGGAGTGGGGCTGAGTGAGGGGGGAGGAATCCCACAGGGATGGACCCCAGGGTGACACCACCAGGGGAAAAGGTTTTTGTGATGCCAGTGCCAGCAGAGTGGCAGGGACAGCTGGAAGCTGGTCAAGGGACTGTAATCAGGGAATCAAGGCTGAAAAAGCTCTCAGAGATCATCCAGTCCAACAATTACCCCAGCACCAGTCAGCACCCAGTTCACCAGTTCCCTTTGCTGGGATGGTGAGTGGCCACCTGGACTGTCCGTGTTGGTTTGCAGTGTTGTGCCCAGGGCTCCCAGTGGGACATCACCTGGAGGTGCTGGACCAAGGGGTCAGTGTGACCGGGTGAAGGGCTCCTGGTGTCACCAGCCCACAGTCTGTGTGTGCAGCAAAACGAGACATTGGCTCCAAACCTGCCCCACGGGAATGGATCTGGAAGGATCCGTAAGGATCCCGCAGGCCCTGTGGGAACCAGCCCAGCTCAAAGCCCCACATCAAAGGCACAATCTCAATGGCAGGAACTGCTCCCAGCACGGGGCTGGGCTGCTCCTGTGTCCTGGGGGAGGAGCAGCAGCAGGAGGACAAGGCCGTGGCTGTTGGAAGGACCCATCAGACAGTGGGGCTGGCGGTGAAGGGAGGGTGGAGGTGAAACAAGGGCCCCGTTGTTCCTTGTTTGTTGTTTGCTCTGTGCGTGGAGAAGGCCCGGCCAGCAGCACCCGTGTCCAGTGGGTCACATATAGTGACCTCATGATGTTCCACACTGGGCTTGTTGTATCCCAGGGGATATTCCCCTGGGAATGCCTGTGACTGTTGGGTGTAACACAAGACTCAGCCGTGGGGTCACAGTGGGGGTTTGGCCACCAAGGGGCAGAGCCTGGTGAGCCCGTGCCTGGTGTCAGGGAAGCTGCCGGGTGGGAAAGGATCCAGGTGTGCCCAGGTGGGTGGGAAGGCCACGGGCACCCAGCCTGTGTCAGCCACAGGGACCAGGGCAGCCCCCTGTGCTGGGCACTGCTGAGGCCGAACCCAAATCCTGAGATCAGTTTTGAGTCCCCAGTGCAGGTCATTGAGGGGCTGGAGCTGGGAACGGAGCTGGGGAAGGGGCTGGAGCAGCAGGAGCAGCTGAGGAAGCTGGGGGGGCTCAGCCTGGAGAAAAGGAGGCTTGGGGGGACCTTCTATATCTTCACACCTGCCTGACAGGAGAGGACAGCCAGGTGGGAGTCCCTGGTTTCACCCACCTGGAGAAGGCTCTGTGGACACACGTGGGACGTGGTCCCTGAGTTGGGATACAGTTTTATATAGTTTTATAGTCTTTTTGCATTTGAAAAATAGCTTGTAACCCCCGTACCAACTCCTTAAGCTTAAGTTAACTGTGTCACATTTTGAAGCTTGCTAAGGGAGAGAGATTATGTTGTATTCAGATAGCTATTAGAACATGTTATAGTCAAAATACAATATTGTTTAGTCATAGTATAAAGAGGGGTGAGAGGTATTGGAAGAACTCCAAATAGAAGACATAATGGGAAGAAGATGAGGGTAAATGAGGAAAGGGGGGGTCTTACCCCCCCAACTGAATTTTAGAAGGGGTGTGTCAGGGGGGTGGTTTGGGATGGGCAAATTAAACATTGGATATGTTTCCTAGATAGGATAATTAAATAGTGTTATGAATTTGTAGATTTCTGTATGCCACGTGTGCGTGTCATTGTAGTCTGATTGCTAAAAGCTTTTAGCCGAACTTTAGCAAAGGAACTTTTTCACCTTCACCCTGTCTTGGAAGTTTTTCCTCGGATTTCAGGCAGCATGGGTGTGGATCTGGCCCCAGCCCAGCAGCTGCTGGAGCAGATAAGAGGGCCGTCTGGCCCCCGCCCAGGCTGGGCTGGGTCTGGGGGCAGATACTGAGGTGGGTCTGTAACGTCCTCCTGGCCTCAGCATGGAGTGAGGCTCCAGTGGGACTCACTGCCGGGGTAAGGCTCTTCCACCTGGATCACATTTTGGGGAAAAGATGGCTTATTGCTGAACTTCAGTGGTTTGTTTGAATGGTAGCTGTGGGGTTTGGTGCTTAAGAAGGAAGGAGAGTGGTGGGGTCAGAGCTGGGAGGTGGTCCCAGGCCAGGCTGCTGGGGGAAGGGTCTGGGGCTGTGGCTGGGAGATGGCAGAAGGTCATGGAATATTTCCGTTGGAAGGGACCTACAGAGATCAAATCCACCTTGGGGAGGTGTTTCCTCCCATTTCTCCCTGCGGCACAGGATGGTTTGGGTGATCAGAGCCTGGAAGGGGCAGGGGGTGTCCAGGGGGATTTTTGGGGTGTCCTGTGCAGGGCCAGGAGTTGGCCTCAATGATTCTTGTGGGAATATTCCAAGATTCCATGACTTCAAGTTCTTGTGCAGAGCAAATGCTCAAGGATATAGCAGGGAAATAACACAACTCCCCTGCCCTGTGCCTCAGTGGGTCCAGCAGTATTTGGGATTCAGAGGGTCCAGTGGAGGCTCCACATTCCCTGGAGTCAACACTCCAAAGCTGGAGCAGGTCTGGGTGCAAAACCAACAGGTGGCTACAGCAAGAAGTGTCATCCCACCTCTCAGGTGACTATGGCAACTTTCAGGTGATTTCAGCACCTGGCTCAGTGACAACCCACCTTTGGGGCTAATTGTGAAACTGGGAATTCATCTTTAAAAATCTAAAATTGGTTCTAATCACATAAACTGAATCCCTGGCTGATGATTTCCTTGTACATCCTCACTGAACCATGTTCCTTTGTTTTATGGAAATCTCCCGTTGAAATCCAGTGGGATTTAAGGAGGCATTAAGTGCTTTACAGGTCAGACTGAGGGACTTTGGTTCGTCCTTGAGGGCTAGGGGGGGTTGAGCTTCCAGAGCCTGGAGGATGCCAGCTCATCCCCAGTTCCCTTCTGCTCCATCCACAGTCCCATCCCAGTTTCTGTTTCCCTCCTGCTCCATTCCCAGCCCCTGCCCATATTCTGGCTCATTCCTGCATGGGTTAGTTTTAAACCCAGGTCATGGTGAAGGAGTTAAACCTGCCTTTAACCCACTTCCCACTGCCCAGGGCGGGCAGGGGATTTGGGGAGTGCTAGGAGGGTTTGGAGGCTGCTGGGGATGCCAAGGGTGCCATAACCATCAGGAAGGGGGGGGATGGGCTGTGGTTTCCACAGTGAGTAAATTCCACCCTTGTTTCCTTGACCAGAGTTTCACAATCAGCTTCAGCTGCCTATGGACACTCCTGCCACGTTGGTGCCTCTCAGCCTTTCTGCAAGGGGGTGGGGGGACAGGGTGACTTTTCCAGCAGGTCCCAGCCCAAATTATGTCTTCCATCCCTGCAGGGATGTTCAGAGCTGGAAAAGGGCTCAGGAAGTGAGTCCATCCCTGCCAGGTTTCTCAGAGTTGGAAAAGATCCTGGGAAGTGAATCTGTCCCTGCCAGAGCTGTTGGCTGTCCCCACTCTCCTGCCAGGTCTGATTCTCCCTCCTGACAGGATTTTTCCCTTTCCCTTCACAGCCAATGTGTCCAGTATAAACCAGTCCCTGGAGCACAGGAAGGGCTCCACCATGGGGAACTCAGACATGGAGCGGAAGGCATCCTATGGTGAGGCTGGATTGGGCATGGGAGGCTGCCCTCATCATCCTCCTTCCTTTTCTTAATTCCAGGCTCATCTGGGGCTGTTGGGACGAGCCCCAAGGTGCTGGGATGAGCTCTGGGCTCCAGGATGAGTCCTGGGGTGCCAGGATGTGCACCAGGATGAGCTCCAGGGTGCCAGAATGAGCCCCATGGAAGGTTCACAGCACCCTGGGGTCTCAGCCTGGCTGAACAAGCCAAACCAGCCCAGCCTGGGCAGGTATGGCCTGGCAGGAATGTCCTGGGCAGGGATCTCTGCACACCCGGGCAGCTCCAAATCCCTTATGTAAATGTAGCCCTGGCAGGTTTCTGGGAGGCTGGGAAAAGGAGGAGCTGGCTGGTGATGCAATAGGAAGGTTGGGCAAAGAGCTGCCCTGTCCGAGCCCTCTGAGCCCAGAATGCTTGGACGTTGCTCCCGGAGGGAAATGTACCATGGGGAGAGTGGGACCAAGAACAGGATTGGGAGTGAGTATGGGATTGGGAGTGAGTATGGGATGGGGAATGAGTAGGGGATTGGGATTGGAGCTCCGGCTGGAGGTGGTGGGGGGTTGGAGTGGAAATGTGTCCATTGCTGGGGTGACCCACACATTTTCCTCACTGCTTACATTTTGAAGCTCCTGGAATTCTCTCAGTTCTGGCTCTCCCTGCGAGGGGAGGTGTGTGGTGTTTCCCAGCTGGCCCTTGCTTCTAGACCTTGTGTGTCCCTGGGATCCAGCCAGGAGAGTCTGGGATAATGGTGCAGGAGCAGCCCCAGGTTTCCCCAGGATCTGGCTCACCCAGCCCCGGTTAATCATTATGGGGACACTGGCACTGCCATCACTCCACATCGTCTCCCAAGATGGGGTTGTTAAAATGAGTTGGAATAAATAAATCCCTGGCTCCAGCCTGGGTCTGGATGGGAGAGGAGATTCCAGGAAAGCAGCAGGCTTGGGGGGTGCAGCAGTGCAGGATATTTTGATTTAATTACCTCTTTATCACCTAATTAGCATTAGCTGGCTCATTCTGCTCTGCCTGTTGGGCTTGCCAGCCCCTGCCAGAACTTCCTGCCTTTCCAGGGATACTCACTTCTCCCATTCCCTGTCTCCTTGCAGAGAATGTCTCTGGAGAGCCCGGGGGACTCGGCGGGGTTGTCAGCACCATCTCCAGCAGCAGGAGCCCCCTGCAGCCCCCTGAGGACACCGAGGAGGAGCCATTCACCACCTACTTCGACAGCAAGATCCCAATCCCTGAGGATGAGACGGTGAGCAAGAGAAACCCACCGGAAAAATCTGCGTCAGGCACCCGCCTGAGTTGTTCCCATGGGCACCAGTTCCCCTTCCAGCCCAGACTGGGAAGGGTGATCTGGAGATGGGGATTTGGGAGAGGAGGGAGTGGAATTCTGGACTAGGAAGGGTGGCTGGGAGGTGGAGATTTGGGAGGGAAGGTGTGGAGACATCTGTGTTTTGGAGGGGGGTGAGGGCTGTGTTAATGATTCATCCCTCGGGATTTGGCTCCTACTTGGAGCAGACAAGGAGCAGGGAAAGGCCTTGTTACACCCCAGGGAGGGACCTGTGCTCTCTGTTCCCTTATCAGGGAGCAGAGGCCTTGGCTGGCCTTGTGACAGCATTGTCCCCTTGTCCCCCCCCAGGGCCGTGGGTGCCTCTGGCTCTTGGCCAAAGCCCCCAGTTTTGGCTGCAGGGGAGGGAAGATTCCACCCCTCCCCTGGGATTCCATGAGTGTGTCCTTGGCTGTCCCAGAGTCTGGCTCTAAACTCTTCAGATTGGGACCAGAGGTCCTAAAGCAGGGTTTGGGATGGTATTGAGGAATAGTCTGGTCTCACAGCACTGCAGAATTTAGGATGGGGTTAGGGATCAGACTGACAGGATTTAGGATCAGGCAGGAGTTTAGAACAGGGTTAAGGATCACACTGCTGTCTGCAGTGCCAGTGAGGGAACTGCCCCAAGCCCTGCCCGTGTCCCCCTCCCTGCAGCATTCCTGCTTCAGCTTCCGCAAGCTGTGGGCGTTCACGGGGCCCGGGTTCCTGATGAGCATCGCCTACCTCGACCCCGGCAACATCGAGTCTGACCTGCAGTCCGGGGCCGTGGCGGGGTTCAAGGTTGGTGCAGAGACCCCCGGGGGGGAGACACGTCCCATCTGGACTCTGGAGTGGGGGGCTGGTGGTGGTGGAAGCACCCTGGAGAGGAGGGGGAGCGGGAGGGTCTTGGATCCCAGCTTTGTGTCCCTTTGGGTCCATCCCACACCTGCTCCTGGTGCATAATTGCCTCAAAAATGTCCATAATGTGGATTTCCCAACAGCCTGTTGGACTGTCCCCAGAGCTGTGGCTTTGGGGCAGACCTGGGGCCTTGCGGGCGGCTCGCTGAGTCTCCCCCCAGCTGGTGTCCTCATGTGCCCCCACCCACCGGTGTTCCCGTGTCCCCCCAGCTCCTGTGGGTGCTGCTGCTGGCCACCATCATCGGGCTGCTGCTGCAGCGCCTGGCGGCGCGGCTGGGAGTGGTCACGGGGCTGCACCTGGCTGAGGTCTGCAACCGCCAGTACCAGAAGGTGGGTGGCATCCACCCTGGGGCCCTCGGGGGGCCAAGGGATACCAGGGGAGGTCCTGGGGGGCTGGAGCACATGGCGAGGTCAGAGGGTGGGTGAACCCCCACCATGTCCTTTGTGGCGCCATGAGGATTTGTTAAGGGCCCGGACTGTTAGTGGGGCAGGTGGGGGGTGTTTTGGGGTCCCTTGGTGCTTGGGAAGCACAGGGAGTGTAGGGAGCAATGTTGACATTTGCCAGCTGGGAATAAAATCTGGGATTTCGGCTGCCTCCAGGACAGGCATACTGAAATAATCCCAAGGAATTATGAGGAGAGAAACAGTCTTTTAAGTCAAAACCACTCCCCTGTTGTTCTGTCCTCTGCTTGGGAATTCCTCAGGCTTTTGTAAGGAAGGTCTGCTGTTGGTGAGCAAGGTTGGCCTGGGCAGGGGCTGTGGGCACATTTGGGATGTCCTGTCCCTGTGCACTTGGATGTTCCTCATCCAACTCCTGAGACTGTGTCACTGCTCTGACCTGGAGCACCTCCCCACACTCATTCTCGGTGTGCCCATACATGGAAATACCATGTTGCACTCTCACAGTGAAACATATTGAGGGCAGGAACTGGGGTGACATAAGTGGCCCAGATCCTTCCTGGGATTGCCACCAGAGCTGGGATTTCAGCTCCAGAGCAGCCACAGCAATGATCACAATGTGTTTCCCACACCAGGGCAGGGAGAGGATCCCATTCCTGCACACAGGATCACCACAGCCTTATGGAAGAAGCTATTTTTCCCTGTTTTTCATGGCGTTGTGTGTTTTTCCCCCCCTCAGTTCCCTCGGATCATCCTGTGGTTGATGGTGGAGCTTGCCATCATTGGCTCCGACATGCAGGAGGTCATCGGCTCGGCCATCGCTATCAACCTGCTCTCTGTGGGCAAGTGAGTTGGGTTTGTGTGGGGAATGAGGAGGAAAGGGAACCCTGTGCTGAAACCTCCATTACTTCCCATAAATTCCCCCAAACCAGCTCTGAGTCACCCCAGCCAGCCGAGGTCTCATTGCTGACTCAGCCTCCGGTGCTGGATTTCCACTGAGGGACCTGCAGGGACTGGGCTTGGTTTTAGCTCTCAGTGATACAGAACTGGGGTGCATCTTCCTGCCAAACTCCACATTCCATAAAGGACTCCCTGGAAGGCGGGAAATGGAACTGGAACAGGCAGGCATGGGGTCTCCCTCAGGATTCAGGGGGGCAGGACATAGCCCTGCGCACCCCAACACCTGCTCAGGCTGGGAAGAACCCCCAGACATGCAGCTCCATCCCAAAAGAGCCCTCAGTAAAAGGAATTTGGGCCTCTGGGTGTGCACTGACCCCACTCTCGCCTGCAGGATCCCACTCTGGGGTGGGGTGCTCATCACCATCGCCGACACCTTCGTCTTCCTCTTCCTCGACAAATACGGTAATTTCTTTTCCGGAATTCCGGGAACTAAATCTGGGATTGAGCACTTCTCAGGTTGGTGACACTGGGCCTTTTCCTCCTCGCAGGCCTGCGGAAGCTGGAGGCATTTTTTGGATTCCTGATCACTATCATGGCTCTGACCTTTGGATATGAGGTACGTCCCACCTCCAAGAGACACCGAGGGGCTGGAGCATGTCCAGAGCCAGGAGTGGAGCTGGACCAGGAGTGGCTGAGGGAGCTGGGGGGCTCAACCTGGAGAAAAAGAGTCTGGGGGGACCCTCTTTGTTCCCTGCACATGCCTGACAGGAGGAGGCAGCCAGGTGGGGGTTGGACTCTGCTCTCAGGTGACAGGATGAGAGGAAATGGCCTCAAGGGAAGGTTTAGGTTGAATACTGGGGGAAATGCCATCCTGGAAAGGGCTGTCCAGCCCTGGCACAGGCTGCCCAGGGCAGGGAGAGGTCCCCAATCCTGGGGGGATTTAACAGCCACGTGGGTGTGACACTGGGGGACATGGTCAGTGGTAGCCTTGGCAGTACTGGTGCCAGTACCAGACTCAATGATCTCAGGGGCTTTTCCAACCCTAACAGTTCCCTGATTCAATTCTACGATCCCAAAACAGCACCAAACACAGCAATGGTACTCCTAAAATTAAGGAGATTTGAGTTTGCGTCGTGGTTTCAGTTTTTAGCCAAAACAGCCACAAATATGTGCTATGGAGCAGCCAACGTGTCACACCCAAAATTCCCTGTTTTCCTGTCCCCTTGCCCAGTACATCACAGTGAAGCCCAACCAAGAGAAGCTGCTGCAGGGACTGTTCATCCCCTACTGCAAGGACTGTGGGACACCCCAGCTGGAGCAGGCCGTGGGCATCGTGGGCGCTGTCATCATGCCCCACAACATGTACCTGCACTCTGCCCTCGTCAAGGTGAGCACCTGGGCTGGGGTGGGGCCCGAGGGGTCCCACCCTCAGAGAGAGACACAGAAACCCCCCCAGAGGAGCTCAGGGACACGTGGCCGTTGTGGGGGGTGGGACCAGAGGGTGTGTTTTGCCCACGCAGTGCCCCATGTCCTGCCGTGGCTCTCATGGCCTCAGTCAGCTCTGATTCCAGGGATAAGCAGTGAATTCCCACCCCCCCGTCCCGCCCCCCAGTCCCGGCAGGTGGATCGCACGAACAAGCGGGAGGTGCGAGAGGCCAACAAGTATTTCTTCATCGAGTCGTGCATCGCGCTCTTCGTGTCCTTCATCATCAACATCTTCGTGGTGACCGTCTTCGCACAGGCCTTCTTCAACAAGACCAACGCGGACGTGGTGGGTGGGACTGGGACTGCTGGGGTGGACTGGGACCAACTGGGGACTGTAGCAGGGACTGAGGGACCAAGGCACTGCCCATTGCCCTGTGCTGGGCACTCCCTGAGTCCTGCGGGGATTTGACCCCTTGGAAGACCTTGAGGAGTTGGAGCATGTCCAGAGCTGGGAACGGAGCTGGGGAAGGGGCTGGAGCACCAGGAGAGGCTGAGGGAGCTGGGAGGGCTCAGCCTGGAGAAAAGGGGGGACTTCTTGCTCTCTCCAACTCCCTGACAGGAGGGGGGAGCCAGGTGGGTGTCAGACTCTGCTCACAGGTGGCAGGACAAAAGGAAAAGGCTTCTGGGTGAAGTTTAGGTTGTTTTTTAGGGAAAGTTCCTTCATGGAAAAGGCTGCTCAGGCCAAGGGTGGAGTTCTCATCCTTGAGGGGTTTTAAAAGGTGTGTGGATGTGGGACTTGGGAAAATGGACCCAGTGATCCCAGAGGCTTTCCCACCCCAACCCATTCCCTGATTCCTGCCCCTCTATGCCCTTGCAGAATCAGGTCTGTGCCAACTCCAGCAGCCCCCACTCCTCGCTCTTCCCCAACAACAACCAGACACTGGAGGTGGACATATACAAAGGGGTGAGTGTCCATGGGGGGAAGGCTTGGGGGCAGTCCAGCAGCCTTGTCTGGTGTCCCCAGGGGGTACAGCCACTTCTGGGGCAGCTGATGATCCTGTCTGGTGTCCCCACCATGGGTACAGCCACTTCTGGGGCAGCTGGTGATCCTGTCTGGTGTTCCTGGTCAGGGGACGGTCTCATGACCCTATCTAATGTCCCTGGGATGGAGCAGCCACATTTTGGGCAGCTGGTGGCCCTGTCTGGTGGCAGCTGCTGCTTCTGGGCAAACTGGGAGCATTGGTAACTGGGACCAGTAAAGGGATCCCTGAAAAGAGAATCAGGGGGAGGAGGCCCTGGGGGTTCTTGAACCTGCTGCTCAACCAGCTGATGGGGCTGCCCCACCTTCCTGTTGCAGGGTGTTGTTTTGGGGTGTTACTTCGGCCCCGCCGCGCTCTACATCTGGGCCATCGGGATCCTGGCGGCCGGGCAGAGCTCCACCATGACAGGCACCTACTCGGGCCAGTTCGTCATGGAGGTAACGCAGGCCCTGCTCCTCACCCCCCACTCCCTCCTTGCTTTGTACTCCTGACTCTGGATTCCGGACTCTTACTCGCTGGAGTCCTTATTCCATGCTTCATACTCCTTACTGCTTAAACTGTACTCCTTGTTCTGTATTCCTTACTCATCTACTCTATACTTAATACTCCTTACTCCTCACTCCTAACTCCTCAGTCCTCACTCTGTACTCCTTACTCTTTACTCCTCACTATGTTCTCCAAATCCCTTGTATTTGTACTCATTACTCATCTGTATTTCTTGCTCCATATTCCATACTCATCTACTCCATACTAAGTAACCCTTGCTCTGTACTTAGTACTCCTCACTGTGTTCTCTATACTCCCTGCTAAGTATTCTGTACTCCTTACTCATTACTCCTCCGTACTCTTCACTTACTCTTCACCCCGTGCTCCTCATTCCCTCCTCAGCCCTCCCTCTTTGCCATCTCACCCTCCCTGTCCCCTCCCAGGGATTCCAGAACCTGTGCTGGTCCTGTACACCACACTCCTCACTCCCCCCTCACCCACTGCCTCCCTGTCCCCTCCCAGGGCTTCCTGAACCTGCGCTGGTCCCGCTTTGCCCGGGTGCTGCTCACGCGCTCCATCGCCGTCACCCCCACCCTCTTCGTTGCCATCTTCCAGGATGTCGAGCACCTGACGGGCATGAACGATTTCCTCAATGTCCTCATGAGCCTCCAGGTGAGAAGGGAGCAGCCAGGTGGGATCCGGCTTCCCCCAACCCCCAGGTGTTCCCACCCAGGTGGGATCCAGCCTCTCCCAGCCCCCAGGTGTTCCCACCCAGGTGGGATCCGGCCTCCCCCAACCCCCAGGTGTTCCCACCCAGGTGGGATCCAGCCTCTCCCAGCCCCCAGGTGTTCCCACCCAGGTGGGATCCGGCCTCCCCCAACCCCCAGGTGTTCCCACCCAGGTGGGATCCAGCCTCTCCCAGCCCCCAGGTGTTCCCACCCAGGTGGGATCCGGCCTCCCCCAACCCCCAGGTGTTCCCACCCAGGTGGGATCCAGCCTCTCCCAGCCCCCAGGTGTTCCCACCCAGGTGGGATCCGGCCTCCCCCAACCCCCAGGTGTTCCCACCCAGGTGGGATCCAGCCTCTCCCAGCCCCCAGGTGTTCCCACCCAGGTGGGATCCGGCCTCCCCCAACCCCCAGGTGTTCCCACCCAGGTGGGATCCAGCCTCTCCCAGCCCCCAGGTGTTCCCACCCAGGTGGGATCCGGCCTCCCCCAACCCCCAGGTGTTCCCACCCAGGTGGGATCCAGCCTCTCCCAGCCCCCAGGTGTTCCCACCCAGGTGGGATCCGGCCTCCCCCAACCCCCAGGTGTTCCCACCCAGGTGGGATCCAGCCTCTCCCAGCCCCCAGGTGTTCCCACCCAGGTGGGATCCGGCCTCCCCCAACCCCCAGGTGTTCCCACCCAGGTGGGATCCAGCCTCTCCCAGCCCCCAGGTGTTCCCACCCAGGTGGGATCCGGCCTCCCCCAACCCCCAGGTGTTCCCACCCAGGTGGGATCCAGCCTCTCCCAGCCCCCAGGTGTTCCCACCCAGGTGGGATCCGGCCTCCCCCAACCCCCAGGTGTTCCCACCCAGGTGGGATCCAGCCTCTCCCAGCCCCCAGGTGTTCCCACCCAGGTGGGATCCGGCCTTTCCCAACCCCCAGGTGTTCCCACCCAGGTGGGATCCAGCCTCTCCCAACCCCCAGGTGTTCCCAGCCAGGTGAGATCCATCCCCCAGGTGTCCAAGGTCAGACTGGACGGGGCTTGGAGCAACCTGGTCAGTGGAAGGTGTTCCTGCCCCTGGCAGGGGGATGGGATGAGCATTAAGGTCCCTTCCCACCCAAACCAGTCCAGGACCCCATGATAATCAGAGCAATTCCCACCCTTCATTCTGCCCTGTTTTCCTGCCTGTCCCAGCTCCCCTTCGCGCTGATCCCGGTGCTCACCTTCACCAGCCTGCCCAGCGTCATGCACGACTTCGCCAACGGCCTGTGAGTACCGTGGGAATCTCCTGCCCACACCTGCCCTCAGCTGGAGCGTCCCCCCCGCCTCACCCCGCTGTGTCTCACCTTGCCCACAGGTTCTGGAAGGTGGCCGGGGGCCTCCTGATCCTCCTCATCTGCTGCATCAACATGTTCTTTGTGGTGGACTATGTCAGGTCCCTCCACAACCTGGGCCTGTACATCGGGGCCGCCGTGCTCAGCGTCGTCTACCTGTCCTTCGTGGCCTACCTGGTGAGTCGGGCTCCACCTGGGCCCCCTTCCAGGTGGGAGAAGACTTTGGAACAGCACCCAGCTCCTCTGTTCCTGTCTGTGTGTCACAGAGCTGGAAAATCACGGAGTGACCATGGAGCTATGGGATAGATTGGACTGGGAGGGACCTGAAAGGGTATTTCCTCCAATGCCCTGCCATGCACAGGGACACCTTCCACCTGACCAGGCTGCTCCCAGCCCCATCCAACTTGGCCTTGAACACTTCCAGGGATAGGGGATCCTCTGGGAAATCCATTCCAGTGCCTCTCCCACCTTCACAGAAAGGAATTCCTTCCCAAAAGCCTCCTCTGGACTTGCTCCAGCAGCTCCATGTCCTCCCTGTGTTGGAGCCCCAGGGCTGGAGGCAGCACTTCGGGTGGGGTCTCACCTGAGCAGGTCAGAGGGGCAGGACCCCCCCTCACCTGCTGCCCATGCTGTGGGATGAGCCCAGGCTGTTGGGTCCCTGCTTTGGACTGTCACCTGCCCCACTCAGCTCTGTGTCACCTGCACGTGACCCCACTGTCCATGTCCCCAGTGAGGCTGTTGCCGGATACTGGTCCCAGTATAGACCCTGAGGGACCCCACTCATCACCTGGGCACAGAACCATTGGCCACAACATGTTGAGTGGTACATTCTGGTCAATTCCTGATCCAATGAGCCATCCCCCAGTGGATCCCTCTGTGGGAACCTCTGTTAGTGGAGGTTCACCCCCACCCCAGCTCAGGTTTGGAGTCCCCAGTGCAGAACCCCGAGGGGCTGGAGCGTGTCCAGAGCTGAGAATGGAGCTGGAGAAGGGGCTGGAGCACCAAGAGTGACAGAGGGAACTGGGGGGCTCAACCTGGAGAAAAGGAGGCTCAGGGGGATCTTCTTGCTCCCCACACTTGCCTGACAGGAGGGTGGAGCCAGGTGGGGGTCGGGCTCTGCTCCCAGCTGACCACACCAGAGGAGATGGCCTCAAGGGGAGGTTAAGGTTGGATATGGGGGGAAATTTCTTCCTGTTGAGGACTATCCAGCCCTGGCACAGGCTGCCTAGGGCAGGGACAGGTCCCTGTCGGGACTTAACAGCTGTGTGGGTGTGGCACCTGGGGACACAGTGGTGGCCTTGGCAGTGCTGGTGCCAGGGCTGGCCCCGATGATCCCAGAGGCTTTTCCACCCCATCCCATCCTGTGATTCCGTGACCCCATGACCCTCTGGCCCCCGTCCCACCCGCGGTGTCCCTGACCGTGCCCTCCTGTCCCCGCAGACGTGGCTGTGCCTCATTGCCCTGGGCGCCTCCTTCCTGGCCTGTGGGAACACGGTAAGCGTCACCCGGACCCTGCACCTGGAGCCGCCGCCCTCCCACCCCCC
>VXBX01003079.1:0-16603 GCA_013400415.1 Scytalopus superciliaris
GTTTTAAAATAAATCTGTCTCATGCTGGTCACTCACTCTGAACCCCCCCAAAGGGATTTATTAACAAGGACTTCGGTTACCCTGCCTCACAGGTGGGTTTTACAGGAGGGGAGTTCTGTGCTTTCTTCTTCTGAGCTGTTCCACAAGCCTTATGGTAACTGGGACCAAGAAAAACTCTTTTCTTCAGCTACCACCAAGCTCCTCATTCCTGGACCTTTTTTGACTGCATCCTCAGGCCTTGCAGTATTGCAACAGCTCCCCATCTGCCTTGTTGAATGGCAAGGCAGGAAGGCTTCATGCCATTTTAAAGGAAAAATAGTAGTCTGTCCCAGGTGGAAGATGGCTTGAAGGCCACCCAAATCACCCATTCTGTGGAAAGAGGGAGCACAGTGGGATATCTGTTGCTAATGGGGTGCAAACAACATGGTGGCACACCTGGCCTATCCCCACTGCAAAATGATGGTGAGGTTGGGAATGCTGCTGGAAAGGATTATTGCCTTTCCCTTGTCTCTGCTCTCTGTGGTATGCGTGCTGCAGCTTACAATTATGTGACAATTTTGAAACATGGCTGGAGTTTAATTCCAGCTGGTTAGGTGTTTTTATCCTATGTTTTGTATTATCCTATATTTTGTGGTTTGTTTTGGTTTTTTTTTTTTTATTCCATGCACATTCTATGATACTCCATTAATAATAATTAAATAGAAATAGAAGAAATCAAAACTAAAAAGAATTATAAATCCTGACATTCACCTCAGTAAAACTTTACTTCTGAATATTGCATTTTTTTCAGATATGCTGAACCATGAAAAAAAAATCTACTCTGGTTTAAAGTTTGGTACCTACATACAGAGAAGAAAACAAGATTCCTTTGAGTCTTCAAAGTTCATTGCTGCATTAAAAATAAAATAAAGCCAGAAATCCACCTTTTATTTAGACATATGTATGACCTGAATTTCATAACAATTTTAACAGCAACAGAGAGTTGAGAAATAAGGATAAAACTAAAATTATGCACTAAATTTATTTTCACTGTCAAAGACTAAAGAACAAAATGTGTCCTGTTTAGCTGCAGCTATGTCATGAAAAAGACTGCATTAAAATAAAGGGATTTTTTTGTATTTAGTTCTAGATGCATGCAAGTTGCTAGACAGATGAAGAGGATAGCCAAATAAAAGAAAGGAGGACATAAGCAAGAGATTTGGTTCCCATTGAAACAGAAGATATTTTCTTTTTTACAGTATATCCATACTGTAGCTATGAAGGCCTGACAGAGTTCAGGAGTACACTGCTATACAGCTAATCAAAACACAAAATTAGACAAGTTACTGCCAGAATGCTTTGATTTCCCTTTTTCTCCTTTTCCTTCTTTTTACTAGAAAAAAAAAGTGATTCAGTTCCCTGGGTTTTTTTTGTTTTTTTTTTTTTTTTTTACTGTTCCCCAGTCAGAGATCAGTCATACGTGTATCCCCTGAGATTCATCACCTCATTAAGCCCCTTGTTCTGCTGGTCTTGCAGCATGATGTAATGTCCTAATGAAGCTTGTCTTACTTTTCTTACATCCACTTCTAACAAACTCTTATATTTATAGAGATACCATTAAGGCATGCAAGCCAGTAAGTGCTCAAAATCAAATTTACAGTGAGAGTGTAGTAGTACCCATTCACAGGCACCAAGCTTGAGATAAAAAGTGAAACCGTGTACTCTAGTTATGTGCTGCCTGCAGGTACTCAACAGGGGATAAATTTAATGTACCTAAATCCTCTCCATATCACTGCAACATCTAATAAAACCTGTCCTGCTCCAGAAAACACCTCAAAGGAAAAAAGCATCATAGTCAACATACTTCTATCCTAAGTGATTTAACCCTTGGGACACTTAATAATCTGCTGGTGTGTTGCCTTGAGGAATAATTATTTCTCCAGTATTTTGTCCAAGTCTCTAGAGAGTGAGCTGTTACAGGGAACAGCTGGTAAGAAACAGAAAAAGCTGTTCTCTGTGACAAGGGGCATCCTTCCTTCCCATTGATAACTCCTCATCTCACCTGTGTCTGCATTTTGATATCCTGGTTCCATTTCCCATCAAATTACTTTACTGTGTCCAGAGACCTGTTGATCACAAAGTGCCCTCTACTTGGATGAAGCGATTCCATAGGAATGAGAGAATGAAAAAAAAAAATTACTATTGCCTGCTTATTGCTTGGTAGGTACTAATTTTATGCATTTGGGTCAGGAAGCAATATAGCAAGGTAGGGGCAGTTAGAGAAGAATAAAACTTACCAGCATTGCAAGTTTATTGGGACAGTTCAAGGTGGGGAAGTATAAAGTTTATACCTGTGGAAGAATATCTCTATGCACCAATATATGCTGGGGTTCAGTGTGGTGTTCCACCCTGAAGGGGAAGGGAGCACACAAGATTCATATATGCCCATGATCAAGAAGCAATGACAAAAGCCAGAGGGTGCACAAAAATTTACAGAATGTTATTAGTAAATTATACACATGGCATGGAAATTGATATTAATTAGTCCCTGATCTTATAGTATAAGCAGACAGTGGTGGATTTTGAATAAGGGGGAGAGTGAAAGAGAAGAGAGAGAGAGCGAGAGACTAAAGAGAGCGAGAGAGACAAAGGAAGAGTGAAAGATCAACAATTCCAGTTCCAGTGTCAATCCAGCTGATGGAGTATCCAGGATCCTAGGGTTGCTGCCTGGGCTTTGTGGGGGTACCTTTTTATAAATTCACTTAGCTTCCCTGGAAGATCAGTCCACTCTTGGTTGGTCAAAGGTTGGACTTGATGATTTAGGAGGTCTTTTCCAACCTTAATGATCTATACTTCTATGACCTTTGCTCAGTATTCCACACCCGCTTCTCAACCTCATTCCTGCACTTGTGTTATACTGTGTTGTGCTTATCTCCAAAAGCCAGAATAAGGAAATTTTTTTTCCTGGGAATACACTGCCCTACCTCCATATGGCCCCTTCTCCAGCCACATCCTGTTCTTTCTTGCCTGTTTGCACAGCGTGTTCTTGCCAGAAGTCTGTGGTTGGCTCCATGGCTATCTGGCTATTGGCGTTGGACACACACACTAGCCCCTTGTCCTCTGGGCTTCTACAGTCACCCAGCTGTAAAGCGACTTGGCAGAAAAGGATCTGGGAGTTGAATGTGAGCCAGCAATGAACCCTTGCTACAAAGGAGGATAATGGTGTCCTGGGCTGCATTAGGAGGAGTGTTATTCACAGCTGGAGGAAGCTGATCCTTTCCTTTCTTCCCGGCGCTGGTGAGACCTCACCTAGAGCATTATGTCCAGGTGTGGGCTCCACAGCACAAGAGAGACAGGGGTATAGCAGAGAGGATCCACCAAATGAACACAAAGGTCTAGGTCACCTGTCCTATGAGAAGAGAGTGACGGAGTTGGGACTGACTTCACAGACATCCTTGTTTGTCTTACATGGCAGCAGAGAATATGAGCAACTCCACTGACTCATCCAACTGTGTTGCTTGTAACTTAAAAGGCAAGGTCAGTCAGCACCAGATTGTTTGCATATCATATTTTCTTGTCAGTTTTGAGTCTTTAGACTTGGTTAGTAATAAAGAACAATGTAGCAAGAACAAGATAATCAGTTAGTTTCTTTAAAAGTGGCTAAAAAGTTCAGAACCAGATTAAATTTAAAAAAAAAAAAAAGTTAAAAAAAAGTTGAGAGGGAATTGTAGTAACTAATTCAGTTGAAAAAAGCTCAGAAGAGCAACCCAAATACACAAACCAACAACATGAATAAAAAAGCAGAACTGGGAAATTTTTTTTGAAACTGTTCTAAAGCCTAATTTCATCTGTAGCAAAATAGAGCTTTGGAACTGTTTGCTTCAAAGTAGCATTATCTCTTTTAGAAATTATTTTTCTTTTTAAGAAGAAACCAGTTTAAACAAAAAGGTTAAACAAACTCAAAATGACAGGAGATCCTTTTGCATCTGGTAAAGTCAATGTCAAACAAGATAAAAATTTTACTGCATTTTCCCCTCAAAACAGTACCTATTTCACTCCAAGTCTAATACAATTTTTTTTTGTTGACATTTCTATTTCTCCTGAAACTAAAAAAACAGAAAAAACCCCACCATACAAGTTTCCAAAATGTGAAGTCAACCTAAGTTGGTCACCAGGAAATCAAGTATATGCATTTTTTCTTCTCTAGCCTATTTTAGACTGATGCAATGTTTCTACACAAAAAAAAAAAAAAAGCCACATTCTTTCAAAGGCTGTACATATACATATTTCTGTCTATATTGACTCTCTGACTCCCATTTAGGAAAGTGTAACTTTTCTGAAAGAGGGAAGGGAAGGAGAAACTAAAATATAAATGCACATCTCAATCTGCTGAAAAGTGATACCTTCTTCTTCCATAAGGTTCCACCCCTAAAAAAAACTACTGTGCCATAAAATAATTCTAAGCACTTATATGACCTTGGCAAGTGCCCTCAATTTTACACAGAGGTGACCAGAAATGCAGTGACACATAATATTCTAAAAGAAATAAGGATGACTATAGTTTTTTTTAGCTGTTGTTAAAATAATAAGAAATTTTACTTAAATTATAAAGTTCTGCAATTATTTTACAGGACACTCTTATAAATTGAACTAGTCTTCTTGCCTTTTTTTTTTTTTTNCACACCACATGGAGAGAGGGAGGGCAAGGGAGGGAGGATACCTCCCCCACTAGATTTATACTCGACTTGATGTCAGGTGAAATGAAATACCTCTTTGATTGCTTCTGTCAGGTGATACTTGCCCCTCTGAATCTATGGAGTGCCCCATGGCCCAAAAAACTGAGACTTGCTAAATTTGGTTTCAGGCCTAACTAAACTAAGGCCTTAATCTAAGCTTTTGGGGGTTCTATCCAACATATCACAGAGATCTATCAAGCTGAAGCTTTAGATTTTGCTGGAAGATGTTAAGTTGTTTATCATAAACACAGTCCTTGTCTTTTATTCTGGTATCAGCAATCTATGGTCCAAATTCATCAATAATGTAACTCCTGTAAGGGAATGTAAAGTAAAACAAAACAAAATAAAAAGAAAACAAAAAAAAAGGCTAAACAAGCACACGAGCTAACAAGAAAAACTCTTTTTGAGTGGGGTAAGTGTTACATTGCTCTTGAATCTCAGTGAGTATTGACAGGGTTTGATTAAAACTTGACTTCACCTTTCTAATGCACAGAGCAGCTTCAACCCTCCAGAAATAATGGGAATATAAAATAATTAAGTTTCACCTAATTTCTGGGTGTCATGGTTTAACCCCATCTCATCATTTGTATAGCATTGGTGGTAACAAAATAAAAAAACCCCAACAACATGTTTGGCATTTTTTTTTATCCAATCTGTGAATTTACATGATGAGGTTGTAATTTGTAAGCCAGTTTCTAAAGCTGTCTGAAAGAGTGCTTTTATCCTTCATTAGGTATTCTGTTAATGGTGGCATGCTTGTTAGAGAGGGCCAAGGTCAGGTATGCCACTCCTCCATTACAAATTAGGCTCAGCAGTGATTTTGGTGCTGCTATTGATTTAACTTGTTGAGGTATGACCTGTGCCACTAAAATATTGTTAATAATTCCATGCATCTCCAAGTACTGACAGCACCAGCAGTTCATCTAGTATTTGTCTGCACAATGAGTGTTTATTTGGTTTGACCGTTATCAGTTTATTTCATCAGGTTATTCATCTAATAATTGAACCTCATAGCTGCCAGAGTAACAAATACCCTTTTTTTGTTATTGTTGCTACTGCTCCAAATTAAATGATTTTTAATGTTTTAAGTCCCTGGAGGAGTCCCTGGCTGTCATGAAATAGTCTCTTTCTTCTTTAAGGCTCATTTGTAAAGCAGTGAAAGTCAACTATCATCTTCACTTGAATATGCTAAGGGGAAACACAGAATTATTCTTCATCCACAGGAGATGACGAATTTGCATAAGGAAAGAGATGGACTGGGAAGTTGCTTATTTGCAAAGCACACAAAAATAAGGCACTGGAACAGGCTGCCCAGAGAAGTTGTGGATGCCTCATATCTGGAAGTATTCAAGGGTAGGTTGGATGGGGCTTGGAGCAACGTGGTGGAAGATGTCCCAGCCCACGGCAGGGGGATTGGAATGAGATGATCTTTAAGGTCCCTTCCAAGCAAAACCATCCTATGATTCTCTGAAGTCTTCACCTAGCATGTGTAAGTAGGCACAGGATACACAGTCGTGAGATAGCTAGAGTAGATTAGATGGTACATCTGGACATCACTGAGTCGATCTCCCTATCCAAAGCAAAGTCAACTAGAACAGATTGCCAATCGTGTGTGTCCAACCATGTTTTGAATATTTCTAATGATAGAGACAACAAAATCTCTCTGTATAATCTTTTCCAGTGCTTGTGCATGCTCACAGTAAAAATATTTTTTCTTATGTTTAAGTATCATTCCCTGTGTCAGTTTTTGTCTCTGGGAACATGGGATCACACAAACACATTAACAATATCTAAATCACATTTGAACATCTAGAGAACACTCAAGTATTTCTTAGGGCAAATGTAGTCATAGGATGCAGTTGAGCTTAAAAACACAGAAAAAACATATTTTCCCCTTTCCTCAAACACAGTCAAGTCCCTTCCCTGTCTCTGGAATAGTTTTAATTACTTATATACATTTCTATGCAATAGCATCAACAATAAGAAACTGAAGGCACATTAAAATGCAGTGGTTTTCTGACCAATTCCTGAATTAATGTTTTTCTTTTAAGTAATTCTTTAAATAGCCAAAGGCAGATATTTTTCTGAAGCACCCAGACAATGCTAAGGGGCTTCATGACATCAGGTAATGACTTTATGTGGTTCCCTCTTTATATAAAGGTGATTTTTTGACTACCTCATCATATGGGCTTGGCAAATAAATGAAGTCTGTAAATATATTTCTAGGTGAGCTGCTCAGGAGCACACCAGTGATAGAAGTTTCAGCTGACTTTTAATTTTTCAATATTTACTTGTCATTAAATATATGTCTCACAAGTTCCTGTATTAATGTATTATTTTAGAACATATTTTTTTAACTTGTTCAATTGTGGTTTAGTGAGTTTTTTGCTTATACAATCACATACTAATTTAAAGAATAAGTGATATTTAAAATATAAGACTTGAGAATGAGAAACACTTTTGTCATCAGTTCTAAACTAGAACTATCTCTTGTGTTAACCAATAATTTTTCTTAAAATTGAGCATTTGGTTTAACTGGGACATCTTGCAAATCTACATGAATCACAGTAAATTGAAATGTTTAACAAAGTCTAAGGAAATCAGAACATACTGTTTTCTTTATTTTGTAAAAATAAAGCCTGATCTCTGTGTTTTAAGTAGGTCTTTGATTTCATTATTAGCAGAAAATATACATCTATGAAAAAACTGCTACAGCTGTAATAGAGCAAGTTATTTATGAGCTGAGGTGGATATGTGGTACTGGCTGTATTCACCATTATTTGGTATAAAGAAAGGAAGATGATGCTTGTTATCTGCACTCACACACAGGGTTCACAGGGTTTTAGCAAGAAATGTGACCAAGGGAATATCTACTTTTTGTTATTTTGATTCCAGCAGATAATAACTGAAACCCAGAAACTTTCTTCTAATTACATTTAAAATACCTCGTAAATGGTCTGGTTTAAAGTCAGTGTTTAAAGGGAACTACATTTGGTATGAAAGAGGACAGAAATATTGTGAGTAGTTAACAAACACAGAGGTATTTCATTTTCATCTCTGGAAACTGCTTTGAAGTATTTAAAGAACATAAACTGATCTCTCATTTATGGATTAAGTAGTATAATAATTGCTGTGGTCTAGTTACTTTGAGCAGCTTGTTAATGATATTGTTTAAGTCTTGGGACACTGTAATTAAATTTGAACCCACTTGAACTTGGCATAGTGGTTTATGTTTTAGTATTAGAGATTCAGCTTGGATCACTTGTACCACATGGAACTGACTTCAGGCTGGAGCCAAGTCTCCAATCAGACAAAGCATCTGTTAACTCTTTTAGGGTTCTTAGTGTGACTTTAGGATCAGCAACCTTAAGGTGAGTTTGGCTCATATTCCAAACAAAACTTAGGTATTCTCTTCCAACAGATTTTGAGCTTTCTGACCCTAAACTGTGCAATGGGTGCTATCTAAATGAAACCCTTCATATTTGCTCTGTTTTGGCCTCTCATCTCTTCAGTCTGTGTTGTTACACTGAGAGACCTCTACATTGACCACTTACTTCTGATAAGCTCACAAAGCTCATGTGGCTCTAGGACACTTCTCTGAGGGACCCTCAACTCCCAGATTCACCAGGTTATGATGTAGCTTCATGTGATGGAACCTGTTCTTCTCTTTTCCTATATAGTGGAAATAGGCACGGTTCTATACCATTTGATCCATAATGCAATCAAAATCTCCATGGGGAAAAAGAAATTGTAGAATGGTTTGGGCTGGAAGAGATCCTTAAAGGTCGCCTAGTTCAAATTCTCTTCAATGAGCAGGGACATCTACTAGATCAGGTTGATCAAAGCCCTGTCTAAGTTGACCTTGAATGTTTCCAGGAATGGGACATCTACAGCCACTCTGGGCAATCTGATTCAGCATCTCACCACCCTTGTCATAAAAGAATTTCTCCCTTATATCTAATCTAAACCTAAATGCTTTTAGTTTAAAATCTTTACCTATTGCTGCGGTCTTATTAAAATGTCTGTCCCCCTCTTTCTTGTAGGCCCCCTTTAAGTATTGAAAGGCTGCAATAAGGTCTTCCTGGAGCCTTCTTTAGGCTGAGCAATCCCAATTGTCTCAAGAATTACATAATCTCCTGCATTTTTGTTCCTCTTGAAATATGCAATCAGCCCTAATAATGCAGTTCCATGTTTCCTTGACATTTGGTATTTAGGCATGTGACAGAAATAGGAACTGTTATTTTCATATTCCTTCAACATCTGATAGGTCCATTGTTTTAAAACATACTGGGCCCTAAGTATGAACCACTGATTATGACATATCCCTAACATGAAATAACAGTCATTTTCTACCACTGACATAAAGTAGAAGTCCTCAGTTTAAGATTGGTCTTTTGCACTGCCATGTCCAGGAAGATAGATGTTTTCAGGAATGAAAAATGACATAGCAATTCAAATATTACTAATTTCTTTTAAAATTATTAACTTGTCTCAGCAATATTAGATATTTCTTTAAAAGGTTTACGCTGATTACCTTTAGGCCAGAGGTATGAAATCATTAAGATCTGTTTTCTGTCACTATAACTGCATACTTTCCCTCTCTTTTAATTTCACATTCTAAGTTAATTTAATGTTAAGAATATTACATTAAGCTCCAGGGTACTGAGTAGATCATGTGCTAAGCCAGATAGATGGGCAGTTTACCACAGCTAATGCTCTACTAGCAGTTGTCTTGTAAGTGGCAGAATATAAGACTATCCCTTCTCTGTCTTTCCTGGTTGTTTTCATTTCACATAAGTGAAATAAAAATAAGCTAACCTTTATATAAACCCAGCTCGAAGGATGACTGTATTGCTGATATGAAAGATATGTTTACCCTGCCAGACAGCTTAGCTCACAGTTCTCATCCTCCAGATTGCAGAAATTCTAGTGTCTTCTAGGGCCATCTTTTGGAGTAAATCATTCAATACCATCTAAATCAAAACCTGTTTCCTGTAAATAATTTGTTTTAGGGGCCTGTCCCAATAAATGGTAGATGAAAGGTAGTTTTGATTCCCTTTGTCCTCAGCAATCCTCCAGGTCATTGCAGTGGGTTTTATATCCACAAGCATGTTACCATATTTTCTCCCTCTACCCATAGATAGCAACTCACATCTTCAGGTTTCAGGGATAAAACACCAACCCTTTACAAGGCTGCAACACAGCCCTCCTATTACTGCTGCACCTAGAACCAAAATAATGCAAAATGCCATGCACATAGACACATATCAGCACATCTTAGAACTTCTGGGACACTGCCTGAAGTACAGGTGCTGTTTGCTGTGTGACCAGGCATCTTCATAAAGGTCTAGCACTGAGAAATATGGAAAAAACTATTCTTTGATTCTTGGTTTTGAACCAGGGATTAGTGACTGCAGGCATTGCAATTAGCAATACAGAGTAAATCACATGCAGCCATTTGAAAATACATCACTTCCAACACACAAGAATGAGCACCCTCTAACGTAAGCATGCCAGCAAATTGTTACCCCCAGCACCACTCGAAAGCTGTTTCAGACCAGTGAGCTCCATCTCTGAAGTCAGAAACTGGTGAAGAATGTCAGTGACAACAAAAGCAAGCCAATTCAGTGTTTCACTGTGCATGAGGCTTGAAGGTTTGACAGAGGATACTTGTCCTGGAAGCAGCAGAGTGTTTGAGGAGGGCTGAGGGGAGGAATATAAATCACAGAATCCTAGAATCATAGAATATGCTGAGCTGGAAGGGACTCACAAGGATCATCAACTCCAACTCCTGGCACTGCACAGGAACACCAAGAATCACATTATGTACCTGAGAGCATTTTCCAGATGTTTCTTGAACCCTGTCAGGCCTGGTACTGTGACCCCTTCCCTGGGGAGCCTTTTCCAGTGCCCAACCACCCTCCTGGTGAAAGAACCTTTACCTAATATCCAGCCTAAACAACTCCCAGCAGAGTTTTGTGCTGTTCCCCTGGGTCCTACTACTGGTCATCAGACAGAATAGATCAGTGCTTGCCCCTCTGTTTCCCCCTGCAAGGAATTATAGATTGCAAAGAGGTCTCTCCTCAGTTTCCTCTTGTCCAGACTGAGCAAGTAACCTCAGTCTCTACTTGTATGGCTTCCTCTATAAATCCTAGTCTTATAGCTGCTGCAGCTCTTACACAGTTTTTAGCTGCATAAAAACATGAATAACTAACTCCCCATTTCATGATGTGATGTCTGTTATTTTCTTTAATTTTCTTCTAGGTCTCAGATACTTGTGTGCTATAAAGTACTCCAGAAATTGAGATCACAGATAAAGCAATGAATATGAGGAGTCAGCACAATCTCAAGGTTGAAAAGACAATCAGAAGAGTACTGTTAGAAAAACAACAAATGGCTACTGACATTTTACTGGCCTCAGTGATCAGCTCTGACTTGTGATTTTTATTTTTTTTTCAATTATATTGTAAGTGAGTCATACATTAGGAAGTTGCTTATGTGCTTCAAGTCATTTCACTTCAGATGAAGTCCTGCAGGTTGCATGTTATGAAGAATGGATCAACTGTACTTTTTAGCTGCTATTAAAGATACATCTGTATTCAAGACAAAGTTTTCTCTAATTATCATTGTGCTACTGAAAGCAGAAGTCAAGAATCAAGCCTCTTCCTTTCTCTCCTGGTCCTGCATTGCTATTCTTTATGCCCAATTTTATCTTCTGGAAACACTCAGCTCATTAGAAATCCAGCATGCTAAATCTGATGCTGATAATGCAATGCTGGTAACTTTTTCCAGCTCACTGAAGGTCTGGAAGAAAAAATAAAAAGCAATCATCAGGGAAAATTTGGTCACCAGTCACTCATTCCTGTCTCCTGTCTAACATAGGAAATACATAACTTATACCAACATGTCTTCTTCATGCAGTTTTTTCAGTCAGTAGAAAATTAGGTCAATATGTTTTCATTTACTCTGAATTGACTGCATTTATTTATTTATTTGCTTCTAGTGTGGCACAAATGCTTTTCTTCTAATAATTTCTGGCAGTTGTATTAACATTCTGCTATAACTAATGGCTGAACAATTATTTTTCCTGGAATGCAAATTGAAAGGTTAACCTTAGTATTTATTTTAAACATTTTAAATTGCTTTCAGTTGCAGGAGTGTTTATGATACAGTAGCAGCTTAGAATAGAAAATAAATTAAAAATTAATTACAATTTCATCAGCTGTATAAGGAAAGTGAAAATTAAACTTCAACAATGAGAAAATTCACATAGGCACATGGTATTATTGGTCTTTGGTTTGTGCCTCAGAAAACCTCACACCCTTTCATAGCATGTATTCTTCTGTAATCTACACACAAGTGTTGATTTCTAAACAATATGAACAGGTGTGTCCTGTGGACTGATTTTCTTTAAGTTTACTTCAATGTGTTTATACTAATGAAAGAATCTGAACCTGTAGCCAAGTCTTTTTTAACTTAGGGCCTTTCTTATTAAAATAATTGATAATTTTCCCAATTCTAATAACTGGGGAAAGTCCCAACAAAGTCCAAAACATACATAAATCTTCATAAGATTGTGAACACAGGATTAAATAAGAGATATATACTACAAAGGAGCAATGACATTACTGGCCTGATTTCTTAATTACTGTAGAATTTAGTGCTACACACTAGAAGTGGTTCCTAATTCCTTCCAGTCAAAATCTTGGATTTGTTTTAGGAAAAAGAGTACATTTCAAAATTTTGGCAAATGAAATATTCTGGATTTTTCTTTACAGTTCCTCAGGTTTACAATCCCTGTATTTCCTGAGAGCAAACAGCATTGTCTTAAAGCAGCAAGTAAGCCCTAATGACACAACAGTGTAGACCTTTATTGTTTCTCAGTAACTATTTGCAGGCCAGTGTTGACATTTAGTTGTGTAATTGCCAAATGGTGTACATGAACAATATCAGCCTAGGGAATGTCCACAAAGTGTTTATCTTCAGTGATGTGCTTCAGTATTTACAATTCATTATGTTTTCTTTTCATTTACGTGCTTGTTTGCCTACATCTTCTTAGCATTTCAATGAGAAAGCTAAATAATGAGTGAGTAACACATAAGGCAAAATCTCATTTTACCAGATGATAATTCATAGCAATATGTTTAGGGTTTTTTTGTTGTTTTTTTGTTTTGTTTTGTTTTGGTTGGTTGTCTGTTTCAGGGTGGGGTGGTGTTTGTTGTTTTGGGGTTTTTGGTTTTTTACTAATCAAATACTTAAATGTATTCAGATTTTTTATTTGTCACAAAAAGAAACTTTTAGATTTTGCTAACAAACATTAAAGAACAATACTATAATTGTCAGTGGTCCTGCTCCAGTAATTTTATAGACAGCATATATTCTCATTGATAAGTAATTATAAGTTTATAGTTAGTATTATATAGCATATAATATATACTATATAATCTATAGTATCCAGTCAATATAATAAGGCTAGTGATAATGATAGTAATAATAAAAATGTGGAAATCCAGCTCATGTAAGAATGAATGGAACTCAGTGATCCTAAAAATATTAGGAGTGTGTGGGAAGCCAATTTATAAAAAAATATGAAGACATATAAAGAGCAAATGAATAACCATAGTGAAGTAGTAACTATGTATATTTGGATGAGTATTGCAGCTCTAAATTATTAAGAGGCTGAGATTATTATTAATTTTTATTGATTTTCTTCACACACAAATCACTTTGAAATATATTTAAGGATTTAACTTTATGTATTAGACAATTATTTGTGCTTTACAAATAAGAGCTGGATGAACAGAAGATTATCATATACATTTTGTGCATTGGGTTTCAACAAAAGATGTGAATTTAAATATTTATTATTTTGCAAATGGAAGTTAATAAAACCAGATGCCCAGAAGATTAAAAACTTATTAGAAAACATTTTTTAAAATAAGTTACCAGAGTAGTAAATGTAAATTTATTTATTTTTTTCTTACATAGGAAATTTCCTCTGAACTATCATCCAATTGCTTTGAAGAAACTTCGAATTAGTCTGTGGTTTGGTAATAAATTATTTGTCAACTTGGAAAGATCATAAAACTGTTATGAACACATTTCTAAGGTTCGATTTTACAAAAAATTCAGTTAAAACTGACACTGGGTTTGTTAATGAGTGCAAGGATACTGTACATTATGGCTCATATGCTCTAATGGCTCACTCCCACCACAGAAGAATTAATTCTCTGCCCTGTCATTGCCTGCTCCTCCTGTGTGCTCCTGACACCACATTTCTACTCCCTCCTTTACACCAGCTCTGACCACTGACTGACTGACTGACCATTTACACCAAAACTGTGATATTCCTGAAGAAATCTCTCTAGAGGAAGAGAGGGGGGGATTATTCAGTTATCAGAAATCAGAACCTGTCTGATTTGAGTAAAAGGGTAAAACCACAGGGTTGGGAGCTTAGGTAGATCAGCAAGATTGGAAGGAGTGGGATAAGGTTTTGAGGGAACAGCAATTTCTTTACATGTGCTCTGGTAACATTTATGTCTATGATGTGCAAGTGAACAAATTACTGACATTTTGATCTTGACATGTTATCAAAGAATTCTAAAAAGATATGATATAACATGATGTAAATATAAAAGGAAACATGGAATTCTTTACTTACGTTGGGGGTATTCAAAAGTTCTCCTAATTTGAGTTTTTCTGACTTCAATGTCCAGTGATGAATTCCCATGCCTTATCAGCTCTTTAAAACAAAAATGTCAGTCAGGAGTTAATTGAAACTACTTTAAAAGTGTCCAAGTCACCATCCATTATTCTATTTGATAAATTGCACAGTTTTAATTTTATTTTTTTTTTTTTTTACCATTTCAAATAATCTCTCATCCTCAGATACTTTGTCTTTTTTTCATGTTCTCCAGATTTATAAGATTTATTTTTCGTTAGTCTGAACAAAACAAGCACACATGTTCTCTGGTCTCACTCCCATTCTATTGAGTCATTTGATTCTGTGGTCTCTCCTGCATTGAAGTCCCTTGTTTAAACATCCAGGACTGCATTAGCAGTTTAAAATTACACTGGAAAGAGAGCGTTCATGTCCCCTGTGACCCTAAGCCCTTTTCCAGAACCACTACCTTTCATTTGGTGGTCACAACCTGTTTTTCCTCTTTCAAGTGGAACTTCACATTATGTTGTAGTCAGATTTGTCTCCACATGTCCAAATAAGATGGTTATACAAATCTTTATGCAACAGTCTTGTTCTTCTCATCTGTAACTCCCTGTGTTTCAACTGTACAAAAGCACATGGTCAGGAATGTGCAGTTCATTATGTTTCAGGCCAACAGTTGACCCAGTCTAGTTTTAATCTAATCAGAGATTTTAGGCATGACTGATTTGCTAATTTGGTAATACTGTTTAATGTTATTGGGATAGTTAGGTTGTTATAAAATAAAATAAAAAAGCATCTGTTCTCTTGCACAACTCAAAATGTAATTATGGAGTAAAACCTACCGAGAAAGGTTGCATGAAAATCACTTATAATAGAATGGTTTCTTAAATCACAGAATGGTTTGTGTTGGAAGGGACCTTAAATATCATCTAGTTCCAACTGAAATGCTGAAAAGTATTGGATCTATGGGACTCTAGAATAACCAGCAAAACTGCCCTTTTTTTTTAATATTTGTGTTTTAATATACAATAAACTATATATCCCAAGTCTATGAAAAGTATCCATAAACTCCTATATAAGTAAAGAATGATTCTTGCCTTAGTTGTGACAAAAGGCAACAAAAATCTTTTGTCAGAAGTAAAATAAGTGAGACAATAAGTAAAATGAGTGAGAGAATAAGGTCCTAATAAAACAAACCATTTTGCCATTTTGTTTTCCTCAGCCCTCTTCAGCAAAATGCTTAACTTTAAATGGACATCTGAGTAACACTGCACACAACGAGACTTAAACACTGTAGTTAACTCTCAATGATTTGATGATTTGAGGTCTTACGGGATTGGGGATAGTGGAAGAGATTTGTGTAACATAGGTTTAAACATTTGACCAATGCACCTTTAAAGTTGTTGAGTTCCTTGCATGCAGTGGAGAGCATCAGGTAAATTACACAGTCTGCTACAGATTACAGACAGGCTGAAATAACCATACTCAGCATTGATTATAGAAGGATTGATAGAGAAATTATATCTTAAATGACATACCTTAAGGAAGGACTTACTTAAAAGTTGGGTGGAATTAGCTGATCACCTCTACAGAATGCAGAGCACCTTCTGTTTTCCTGAGAAAACAAAGAGAGCCTGTTCCATTGCACGTGTAAAGATGTGGAATCTAGGCCTGGGAAGTACTGAGCATCTGCAAGTTGTCTTGACCTCTATTATGAAGTTACTCAGGCTTCTCAGTGACAGACATCTACGCTGTTCACATCTGCTTCCTTCAACTGCCTAGTAAACAAACTTGCGAAGAAGAATTTTAATTATGAGTAATTACTAAAATTAGGAATATTTGCTTAGGTAAGCACCCAGAAAGGTGAATGTGAAAAAGGCATTGTATTGGAAGTATTCTCACAAGATGTCCGGAGTTTTTGTAGTGCTGAAACAACTCAGGAATTGGTAATCAGGAATTGGTAAGGGAGAGGAAATGTAAAATGAGGAGAATTATTAAGAATTACCAATGGTTCACACGTATTATATCAGGAGCTTGTCATGGTCACAGAGATAAGGAGAACAAGAACACCTGACTAAGTGAAGCCTCCTAGTCCAGGTCTGTGTGACTTTTTCATACTGTGGAGTGAAGCAAGGGGATTTAGTTTACCTAGAAAATCCACTAAAAAATGTACAGGTTTACATGGGATACTTGAGCCATTATAGAAACTTAATAATTCAGATTC
>VXBX01003079.1:39144-71368 GCA_013400415.1 Scytalopus superciliaris
AAAAAAAAAAATATTAACAATCATATTGTGGTGTCAGGGCACAATCACAGATGCTATTTAATTTATTAGTAGAGCCAAAATCAGAGAGGATATAGACAGTTCCTAATACACATACTGTGTATCAGGTAGAAGCTGGCAGAGACAGTCAGTTCCAGATACTTGTGAGCAATATTAGTATTCTCTGTCTATCCTCACAGATATTCTCAGGAGGAGCCATACATGACAGCAGCTTATCAGGTTGGTGAGAAACTATCTTCATAACTGCAGAGCCATAAGTATCATCTCTACAGAGAAATTCCTGGCCAAAAGAGAGAGCAGGTGTAGTCATGTTCTAATTTGTATTCTTTATCCATGCATTTCTTTTTATTTGACACATAATAAATGCATAACATATACACTTTATTGTGCCAAATAAGAGGGTTATCTGGTAAGATAATATCTCTAATTTCCCATGGTTACCTGTACTGCACATTGTTATTATTGGATTTCATACCTGACCTGAGTTTTATTTTTATTAAGAGTTGTATTAATTTGACTACAATGATAAAATTATAGATGAATGTGTCATCTCCAAAATGGAAAAAAGCATATAGTGGTCAAAATGGGTTGAATATGAAATTCCCAATAATTTGATATTTACAAGGAGAGGGGTGGGAAACAAAACCAAAAGAAGAAAACAGTTCTAAAGAATAAATCAAGCATATAGCACTAGAGTTGCTGAGCAGGATGCCTATTAGAAAGTTATGGAAGTCCAAATGTCCTAGGCAGGAACATAGGGAAGGCTTGAATATTCACAGTGTAGGCAATTGCTCCATGAGCCTGCACATTACATGTACCTCCCTGAATCACGGAGGGCATAAAACCAAAACAAAACAGCAACAAAAACTAGCCAACCAAACAAACAAATCAAAAACAAAACAAAGTAACACTCACAAATAGAAGTAGCTAAACACTTAATTTCCATATTAACAGCTCTGCATAATTATGTCTCCTCAAATAAGGTCAACATAGTCTTTTCTCCAGAGCAATGAAGAGGTAAATGCTGCCATCTGGTTCTGCTCAAGGCAGAAATTTTGATCTATGGCCTAAGCCTGACAGTCTCTGAAATAGGCAGTAGCTTTCCCTTTTTCTTCAGTAGTTATTCCAACATCCTTCTCATTGGACTGTGAGCATTTGACTGAAATATATAAGACAGGAATATAGTCAGTTTAGTCTTCCTCTAAACTGTATAGAAAAAGAGATTGATGTTACCCACTCAAACTCTAAATAACCTCTGGAATGTCCTGTATTTCTCCATTGATTTCCTATCTCTCTCCATTCATTTTAATGAATGTAGAGCAGTTACATTCCTAAATTAGATAGTTCAGATATGTGCCAAAAGTTATATGGCCCTTGCGCTTAACCTTGCTTGAATCAACATACTGAATAAGAACATGTTTTTTTCCTTTGAGAAACTGGACCTTTTCTGTTTTTGAGCAAACATCTGTAGTTGTAAGTCTCAAAAATGTTTTTCATTATTTCTTAAGAGACAAAATTTAACAATCATGTATAGTTTTGGTTAAAAAGAAGTTTCTCATTTGCACCTAAAAATGTCCTGAGTATTGTAGAGAGACTTCAACAACTGCTTGCAACAGTTCTCAAGAATCATTACAATTGGAAGTAGTATATCTTATCCTGGATTTGTATCCCTAATGACAGTATTAAAATAGAGAGAAAAAAAAAAAAAAAAGAGAGCATTTGTTCTAAACACAGAATTTTTACCTAGAATTACCATGTGCATGGAGTAAATTGGCAAATTGCTATGCTGAGACAACTAATACAACAAAGAAATGCCAACCTGTTTGTGGTAAAACTTGGTTTCCTTCTCTTTCTCAATTACTGCATGTTCTCACACTGCCTGCATCAGCCAGATTAGAATTACTTTAATGACTTGGGTGAATGGCATACAGAGTTAGCAGAGCTCACAAAGTCTCCAGTGAGATTGTTGCCCTGCATTTTGCTTGTGTTAATAAAATTAGATATGAGTTACCTCTGTGTGCTCAAAAGGGTTGTTTCTTGTATACAGGGCTTGCCACAGAATATAAAAGCAAGACAGCACTTTTCAAGAATTGTTTCATAAGTGACAAATTACACAGATTTCTTTAGACTATTAATCACTAAATAACTTACCCAGAGGATAATGAAGCATACCTCAATAAAAGATGTTTGATATAATTACAATCACATTCACAAGCCACTCAGCTTATGTTCACTGAAAGTATTTCAGTGGGTATTTTTCCCCAGTTACTTTGATTTTCCCCACTCTCTTAATTCTGAACTTTGCTGTCTGTCGTTATAATTGTTCATGTGAAAACTCTGGCTCTGGTTTGCTGGAGTCTTCTGTATCATGATAATGACTGAGGATAAAATGCTTTTCTTAGGTCTTGATATTGTTCTGATTTTTTCTTTGACAAGTAGAGCTCTTAATGTCCTCACTGGGTAATGTCTAAAAGTGATGGCTTAGATACCATTTTCAGTGAAATTGTAACAAAGTGCAGATAAGTGTTTACTTTTGGAGCAGAAACTTTGCTGCTGTGTTGAAATTAGTGTTAAAACTCAATGATATTAATAACACATGGGTTCCAGAGGACAGGCTTGACATGATTGTCAACTCTATTTGGCCATTTGATCCCTGCATGCTCTACCTGAATGTTCTTACAGAGGTAAAGAAATCCTAGATCTTCAGAAGAGACCTAGTTTGAGAAAAAAGTTTTTATTGTCATATTAAAAGCAGTTAATTTGCTCTTGCCGTTCCAGAGACATATAATCTGTATTCTAAGGGTATTGACAACTGCAAGACCTCCCAAAAAAGATTTTATGGAAGCTGAGCATGTTGGGATAAATATTTGTGAAGAAATATCTTCATAATAGCCTAATGGTTAGGACATAGGTCCCCAGAAAGGAAAACTTACTTTTCACTTATCATGAATACAAAGAAGTTTGCATTCAAGATGTTTATGCATTTTTATTAGGAAGAAAAAGAAACCAACAAAAACAAACAAACAAAAAACCCCAAAATCAATCAACTAGAGAAAGGAAAACCAAATAGCATTAATAGATTAGTGTGTGAGTAGCAGTGAGCTGTAGGCTCCTGAACTAAGCTGAAATATTTTTTTTTTAAACGTAGTTCAATTATGTTTTTATTTTTGACTGAATGAGGATTCCACCTGTCAAGACAAATTAAATCTTGTTTCTCTTACTTTCAGTTGTTACTCTACATGACCTTCACCTTTGTGATCAGAGGGCTCTCTGGAGATGTGGGTTGAAGTCCCTAAGCAGAGCAAGGTTACGCTCTGGGCATGTGCTTTAGCCAGAAGACCATTCTGCAAAACATCAGTACTGCCAATTCCTCTGCCCGCTTTTTTAGTGAACTCATTTCTATCAGTATCTAATCAGAGCTGACATCCTGGTGTGGGTTCCTCTGCTTGAGTCTGAATTGCAGCAGAGTATTAGTGTCGAAGTTGAGTGTTACTGAATGTGTGCACATGTGAGTGAAGACATACAAGGACTATTCAGACCCACCAGACAGGTACCAGGCTGTTCTCCGTGCACCAAGAATGACTGTGTCAGTTGTTAGACCATCTGGAGTACAAATTTACATCAATTCTTAAACCTCAGATTAAGCATCTGGATTTCTCAGACTTCAGTCACAGGCAGTGTCTAAAACTGGGTGCTGTCAATGGAGGCACTGATGGTGGGTGGCAATAAGTTTTGTGTGAGTTACAGCAGGCATCTCTTGAAAACCTGTAACTGAATAAATTCAATACATTGAACATCTTCAGTTCAATGAATAAAGTCCTGCTGTGTGTGAATGATTTTAATTTCCTGTTTGAGGTCAGCTATTTAGCTTAGTGAGCAAGTTGCAAAATTATGCTCTTTGACTGATTTCTAAGCCCAGAACTGACACTGGACTTGAATATGTCTGAACCAGTGATAGCTTTTTGTCACTGACATTGCTGTTTTGCTTTTTGCATCCATCTATGCTTTCAAAATTTTTAGATGGTCACATACACAGACCTACTCTAGAGTAGATAAATGCTAATATAACACAGATAAAAGTCAGTAATAAAACACATTTAGATTACACGTTACTCATTTTTTTGAGAGGTCATTGCAGTGACTGCAAAGTCACATGCAGCATAGTCAACCTATATCTTTTATTGTTTCAGATATCACTGTAGTATCTCAGGACAGGAGTAATATGTTTGTGCTGATTCCATCTGAAAGCATCTTGTACCATAGTGATTTATCTCAGTTGTTCTCAATAATGTCTTGCAAAAAATTCTCTTGTGAATAGAAGATGGAGGGTGATAAACATTTCCAAACATGTTCTACACTTGGAGGGGGGCAGAAGGAGCAATGGGAGGCGGGAAAGGGAGACTGCTATAGGGAGAAATAAAAATTGACCGGTACAGAGAAATGGGGAAAAAAATGTGGTCTGTTTTCAACAGGCAGACATAACTTGCATGCAAAGACCTTCATGTACGGCATTTAACACACTGTAAAATAACATTATTTATATAAACTTTATCAGACATTTCATCTTTCAAATTTTATTTCAGGATTAGTCTTGAAATATCCCTAAGGTATTGTCTTACTTGCAAAATGTTATTTCAATTAGTTGAATATCATTCTTTACAGGATTCAGGTCAAACGAGGGGCAAAACTAAATCCAAACCAAACAATATGTGTCTGCAATAAATTTCTGTTCCTGAATTATTCATACATAATGGCATAGGTGACTCTTCAAGCATTTTGAATTAACTAGAATTGATTTCTCACTTTTTTATGCCTAGTTGTACAAGCTTTTTTGTACTTTTACTTCTCCTTAACAAATAAAGTATTGATTCAACTCCACTGAACATGTTTTATTTAAACTTTGCCCTTTGTCAGCAACTTAGTCCTCTACCCAGAATTCTCCTCTGTGACTTTCTATTGTCTCCTGATTTGGAAGGTGAAATATACTGGATAGGTTTCTTGGAATGACACAATACATAAAATACATTCCAAATTTGCTGGGAACAGTTACAATACAAAGCACATACCATGCACTTTGTAGCACTTAGTGCTGCTTTTCTCAACTAGACCCTCAAACTGCTCCCTGGGAAATTCAACAGTTTTAAATTCAAAAAAAGCAGACATATAAACTACAGCCATTTTTTTCCATTTTGTTTTTCTTTTGGCTTGTTTGTTCTTATTTCAATCTAAATCTAACATTACATGCTGAACTCACGTGCTCTCACTCTCTCTCCCCCCTCAACAGGATGGGAAGAAACTAAGATGGAAAAGTTCCTGGGTTGAGAAAAGGCAGGGAGATCACTGGCCAGTTACCATTGTGGGCAACATAGACCCAACACATGGAAAATTAATGCAATTTTCTTCCAATTAAAATAGGGTTGGGTGGTGAAAAATAAAGACAAACGTTAAAACATCATCTCCATGACTTCCCTTTTCTCCAGTCCCACCTTGTCCCCTTAACTCCAGACTCCTGTAACATCTACCAAAGTTATTAGAAAGTCAAGGTAAGGTTGACTTTCAAGGTAATCTTGACTTTTTGACAAAACTGAAAGCTTTTGGTTCATTTTTCACCTAAATTTTCATTCTGCATATACCATGCTATCCAAAATATCTCCTGTATTCCATATAAAACCTTTTAACTCTGCAAAACTCCAAATATGAACATAAATATATTTCATCTGCAAAAATTTCCTGATTGTAGAACCAAAGACAAATGAGGAAATAAGAAGATACCACATTGACAGGAACACAAAGTACCTGTTCTTCACATGCCAGCTCTTTCCCTTTAGCAAGTGCAGCTGTAGAGCATTACCTCTAAACAACCCTCAGTAAAATCACACTCTGTGTACATGTCTTAGTGACACTGAAAGAAGAGTTGGTCTTTACTGAGTCGTGGTAGATATGATAAGTATCAAGTGAAAGTTTATGTTAATTGGTGGAATACAGTATAGATATAAGTAAAATTTCATTGTATATACATAGAAATGTAATAAAATTATTTTAGAGGTAACCGTTATTCAGTATGAAGAAAAAATGGGACCTTTATAATTTCTTTTAGAACAGCAAAGAATTGATTACAGAATACATTAGGTCTTATGTTGTCCACAGTGTCAGGCTCCAATTTAAGATTCAAGGTGATTTTATGCTCTCAGTTGTGAATTGTCTGAAAATGTAAATAAGGAAAGCAAGAAATTGAGTAATTTTTTTCTTAGCTCCCCTAAATGAATTTGAAGTATATATGATTTTTAACTAATTTAACCATGTTGAATACCACAAATCTGTATGAGTATTTCCCCTATAGTTGTTTTAATGAAGCCCTAAGAACTCTTGGAACTCATGAAACTGGCCTCTTTCCCCAGGCATCTGTTCAGTAAAATCTTTCTATTCTTACAAAAACTTTCCAAATTTGATGCAGTTTTAGTACCTGACACAGTAACTGGAAGAAAAATGATTAGATATTATAGAAAAAGGAAAGAGCTGCTTTGATGGAGCAACAAATCCTGGAAACCATTTCCAGTCCCTTTAAGGATAAGAAGATCATGAGAAGGCATCAGCATTGCTTCACCAAGAGGAAGTCATATCTGACCAACTGATAGACTTATATGATGAAGTGACTGGCCTGGTAGACAAGAGGAGAGCAGTGGACATTGCCTCCCTGGACTTCAGAAAGGTTTTTGACACCATCTCCCATAATATCCCCATAGAGAAGCTGTTTGATGGATAGTCTGGATGAGCAGTGATGTGTAATTAAAGCTGTCTGAACGATCAGGCCCAGAGGGTGGTGATCAGTGGTGCAGAGTCTAGTTGGAGGCCAGTGACTGGCAGTGTACCCAGGAATCAGTCCTGGGTACAGTCCTACTTGGAATTGTCATTACCGCACTGGGTAATGATGGAACAGAGAGTGCCCTCAGCAAGTTTGCAGACAACACCACGCTGGGAGGAGTGGCTGAAACACCAGAGGGACACATCATTGCCTTCTGGGGAACCTCAGCAGGATCCAACGGGAACCTCATGGTGTTCAACAGGGAGAAATACAAAGTCCTGCATCTGGAGAGGAACAAATTTATGCAAACTTATCTGCTAGGATCCATCCAGCTGGAAAGCAGCTTGGCAGGAAAGGACTTCAATGTCCTGGTGGACATAAGGTTGAACAGAAACCAGTAGTGTGCCCTTGCTGCAAAAAAGATGAATGGCATCCCCATTAAGTGGAGTGTGGTCAGTGAGTTGAGGGAGGTGCTGTCGAGGCCAAATCCTCAGGAAGACCTTATTATGGTGTATAAATATCTGAAGGGAGGGTACAAAGAGGCAGACCCAGGCTCTTATCAGTGGTGCCCTGTGACAGAATCAGAGGCAATTGGCATAAACTGAAACATGGAAGGTTCCTTTGAACATCAGGAAGCACGTTACCATGAGGATGACTGAGCACTGGCACAGATTGCTCAGAGATGTCTTCCTTGTGGAGTCTTCCTTGTTGGAGACATTCAGAAACCATCCAGACACAGTTCTGGGTAACTGGCTCCAGGTGGCCCTGATTGAGCAGGAGTGTCAGACAAGAAGACCTCTAGAGTCTCTTCAAACCTCAAACATTTTTGAATCTGTGATTCTCTGATAAATATTTTCTCTATGATTTTTGTCCATCGAGTCCATTAGACTGTAGGATTCAGACATGCATTACTGTACAGTACATATGTTAAAATTTGCCTGAGGCATTAAAACCAGTTTTGTTGTTTCCTGTGAAAACTGCAATATGTTTACTCTTCTGCTATTCTCTGTAAAACAATCCAGCATGTACCACCACAACTGCCAGAGGAAATCTTGAAAATTCATGAAGTTTATGAAGGAAAGCATAGTCATCTCCTCTTTTACACTTGGCAGACAGAAATGTATGTGATTTTTGAAGCTGTCAAACATTGTGGCTTTCTAAACTAATTAACCACCTCACAACATGAGGGTTTTTATAATCTCACAAATTCTATTTCAAAACTAGGTTGGCCTGTGGCCCCTATACACCTTGTGGAAAACTATTTAAGATATCACTTAGATTACCTGAATCCTTCTTCTGTTTTCCAGTTTAAATGCGCACCATTTCTTCTCGTGTCAACATTGACAGTTAACTTAAGTAGTTCTTTTCCCTCCTTAATTCTTAGCCCTCTTGAGTATGATCCAATCCCCACCTAATATTAATTTAGCCAAGGTAAAAGACACTTTTCCAAGGCTCACTCTCTGTAGCAGTATTTTGTATTCTTTGGGTGTCCCTAGCAGCCTTTTTCTGTACTCATTCCTGTTGTAATATATCATTCTGGACTGCAGCTGATCAGAACAGCAGACATGATTCCTCTGGGCTATTCCCATTGTTTTCTGCAATCTGAACCTGGGTACCCAAAGTGATTCTTTTGGAAAGTAATATCCATGTTCCAGGACATTTTGCAATTCAGTGTTCAAGAAAGTGGTTACAAGTCTGCCCACTTTGTAGCAGCCTATATCTATGTGTGATGCCTTGGGGAATGAGGATGCTCCCAGGAGCAGTCTGTCCTGTTTTTCCTCCATGGTAGTCCACACCAGTTGTCCAGTCTTCATGATTGGAGTGAAAACCCCAGATCTTCACTGCTAGAGCACAGCAGAAATATGAGACCTTTTGGCAGTGGAAATGTGGGACTTTTGTGACTTTTTGTCACAAAGAAGACAAAGCCAAACAAGGTATCTTTTCCCTGAGGCAGTACAGGTCTGGCCTTCTTCTTCCCAAAGCAACTTCTCATTAGGGCTTGTGTGCATAATGATGTCCCTACAATTCTTTCTCATGAAGGTAAAAAAGAGGATTTGTTTCGTTTTCATTCATTTGTTTTTCAAATCACCTGGTGAATTTCAGAAGAAGAATCATCCTGGAACAGGAAATCTCACATCTCATATTAAATGATATGTTTGAAGTAGACATTGCTGACACTGATCAAACATACAATGATTTGCCTCAGAATGGTAATACTAATATTCACACTGTGTGTTTCTCAGTTGCTCAATATTGAAGCCTTGTTTCTTCTCTTTGTGTGTTCGTCGTGGACAAGAAAGGAGCAAGATGAAAGTTGTGTGGGCAGTTCAGGTATCCAGTACAGAGACAGATGAGGTTGGTAAGTAGCACAGTGTAACACTGAGAGATGGAGGGAGAAAGCAGAAATGTGGTGCTTATCCCTTTCTCCTTTCCATTTTATTCTCTGATGTTTTGAAATTACTGAAATACAAAGAAAGTGCTGCTAAAAGCTGTCAAGAGTGTACTGAGAAAACACAAGATAAGACAGCAAGTAGCAGGCAATCACACAGAGTTGTTAATCAAGTTGAACCAGCTTAAAATAAACTCTGTACAATGGAATTAGCCTCCTATGAATATTTTCTCCTTGCTGATGGCAGCCAGGTACAGTAAGAGACCTTCCCCCATATCTACCTGATAAAACTTGTCCTCTGTTGGACAGTGCAACTGCCTTCCTCTCACAAGTTCTAACCATTAAATTTGAATCCACATGGTGTTAAATTAAAGGCCTGATTCCAGAGCAAGAAGAAAATAACTGAATTTTTCCTGTTTTCTTCATTTGGCTCAGGATCAGTGTTTCACATAATAACATCTCCTGGTAAAGATTTAATTCTGTTAATCAGGCTTTGCAATTATTTCTTGTTGCATGCTTCAGTTTCCAGAATATACAATGAAAGGCTGAAACTTACCACAGTTGGTTGTTAATTCATTTTACTTTTTTTTTTTTTCTCGAATAGAGAATACTGATTTGTCAGAACCTGCACTTCTGAAGGCAAAAACATGCTTTGGTTGATATTGTCAGTCAAATTTAGAAAAATTAAATACTGGATACTACCACATGTTTCTTCAGATTTCTTGTCTCTTTAATTTTTGGAAAAAAAAAAAATTTTATTTAGAGTTTCTGATTAATTCATATTGTCATACATGCCAGATTGATAGCAAATCCTTTCTAATTTTCAAACTGAAATGTTTTGACTTACCAATTTATATTTCTTCTTTCCGAGGGTTTCAATTTCGTGAATATTTTGACTTTTTTTGTCACACCATGACTAAAAGATCACTGCACTTCTAGTTGTGGAAACTTTCGGTGTGTTAAGAAAACTTGCTTTTAAAAATTCAGCTCTCACAGTTGCCTTCTCTTTAAAATTGCTGTGGTGGGTTTACTTTGTCTGGTACCAGATGCCCACCAAGTTGCTTTATCATTTGCCCTCCATCAGAAGGAAATAAGTACGTGTTGGAGTAAGGACAGGGAGATCACTCACAAACTACCATTTATCGTGGGCAAAACAGACTTAACTTGGGGAAGTTAATTTAATTTATTGCCAATTAAATGGAGTAGGACAGAAACAAAAACTAAACTAAAAGTTCTTTCCTCCACCTCTCCCTTCTGCCCAGGCTCCACTTCAGTCTTAATTCTTGTACCTTCTCCCCAAGATGGGGAATGGGAGTTCTGTCAGATATGGGGACAGCTTTCGGTGTCTTCTGGCAGAAGCCACTCTTGCAGCCCCTCTCTACCAAAATCTTGCCTGGTAAACCAAATATAGTTGCTTTGAGATCCATAAATGAAGAAGTCTGAGTAAGAACTATACCTTTAACTGCATACTGTGAAGGCAGCTCCAATCCCTTCTATTAAATNCCACATGTTTCTTCAGATTTCTTGTCTTTAATTTTTGAAAAAAAAAAAAAAATTATTTAGAGTTTCTGATTAATTCATATTGTCATGCATGCCAGATTGATAGCAAATCCTTTCTAATTTTCAAACTGAAATGTTTTGACTTACCAATTTATATTTCTTCTTTCCGAGGGTTTCAATTTCGTGAATATTTTGACTTTTTTTGTCAAACCATGACTAAAAGATCACTGCACTTCTAGTTGTGGAAACTTTCGGTGTGTTAAGAAAACTTGCTTTTAAAAATTCAGCTCTCACAGTTGCCTTCTCTTTAAAATTGCTGTGGTGGGTTTACTTTGTCTGGTACCAGATGCCCACCAAGTTGCTTTATCATTTGCCCTCCATCAGAAGGAAATAAGTACGTGTTGGAGTAAGGACAGGGAGATCACTCACAAACTACCATTTATCGTGGGCAAAACAGACTTAACTTGGGGAAGTTAATTTAATTTATTGCCAATTAAATGGAGTAGGACAGAAACAAAAACTAAACTAAAAGTTCTTTCCTCCACCTCTCCCTTCTGCCCAGGCTCCACTTCAGTCTTAATTCTTGTACCTTCTCCCCAAGATGGGGAATGGGAGTTCTGTCAGATATGGGGACAGCTTTCGGTGTCTTCTGGCAGAAGCCACTCTTGCAGCCCCTCTCTACCAAAATCTTGCCTGGTAAACCAAATATAGTTGCTTTGAGATCCATAAATGAAGAAGTCTGAGTAAGAACTATACCTTTAACTGCATACTGTGAAGGCAGCTCCAATCCCTTCTATTAAATACATCTGGGGATCAATGGTACACTTGTCTGACACACTTGCAGAGCATGTCTAAAACCTGCAAACCACTTCTTGCTATGATCCCTGACACAGAACTTCCCAGCAGGACAGGGAGGTTTCCATTCATTCTAGGTGTCCAACTGTCCAGTCAAGCCAGCCTTGCCCATGTTCTTTATTGGGAGTGCTAATATCTGAATTATGCCTAGGAATTGTCTGGGAGTGCTGCCAAAATCGTGCCAAGGACTGTTCCCTGAATTTGGCCACATGGATGATTGAATTCCTGTGCTTGGCATTGAGGCCACTGAAGCCCCACTCAGGTCACCAGCTTATTAATTGCCTTGGAGATCTGTTTGATCTTCCACCATCTTTTACTAAATGTTCCTATTGCCTTGGTGTGTGCAAGTTCACACTTTAGAGGTGAGAGACTAGTATATCACATACAAAAGTAATGAGACCTAACTTCAATGGATAGGATTTGGTCCCATCAAAATCTGAAGTTAGGGGACTTGACTGTGTTGCAGAGTGGTTTGTCAGCTGGGTGCAGAAGGAATTGGGATGCCTTATTTTTGTTGATAACTGTACTGGGCTGTGTATAAGCAATGTAGTGGAACCACGTGACCTTTGTCATCTATGCGTTATGTAGTGGCAACATCCAAGACACCACACTAGTTTCTGCACCTTAGTACTATCATTGAAGGAACACAATCACAATATCTAGCTTTGACAGCCTTAGTAGGAATCCTGGATATGTTCTCTTTGTTCCAGCACTGAACAGACACAGGCTCTGTTCGGTGAGCCTGTCTCATCATTACCCGATGCAGAAAATGTACATTTCCTCCATGTATCCCAGGTGCACATTCACACCCCCTGTCAATACTGGCTGTTACTTGTTAGACCACTCTGTGGTTTGTTTCAAGTCATTAAACAGGAAGGAAAACAAAGTTAGAATAATGATCTGTCAGCAGTTTTTTTTCAGAAAATGAGAAGCCAGATGGATGCTCAAGTCACCTTAAAATATAAGTGGAGTCCTCAGCAAGGAAGGGAGGAGGATAAAGTGCCATGGGACTTCTTTGAGCATCAGCAACCACTTGTATCACTTTGTGTCTCTCCTGGCCACACTGTCTAGCAGTGACAGCCTGATTATCACAGCAGTTGCCACAATCCTTTTGGTTGGTAGCTGAAGAAATTCTCTTTGCCTCTTTTTGTAGTTATAAGCCTTTATCAAACAAACAGTAATCACTTAAAGCAACTTATGATTGCTTTTTTGAAAAGTCATTTTTCTAGTCACTTAACTCCCCCCTTTTTAGGGCTCTGAACATGGTTAGATGGGATCTGTTCAGAGAAGGGCTTCATCTGGCTTCCTTGTTATGCATGTCCAGCTTCTGCCTTGACATTACCTCCCTGACAGCATTTCTCACCTGTCTCACAGAGGTGTTATGTGATGTAATTAGTTTTATTATTACTGTAATTACCCTGAAATCAAGCTGACAAAATGAGACTGCTTCCCCATGCTTTCCCCATCATCTTTTGCTGAGCTTTAAGATTATTTTAGCAGCTAGAACTTTCACCTGTGATAGTTACCCATTCTTGATACTTCTTTCTTTTTCTTTTGTGTCATTTGTGATAAAACATGCTGACATATTTTGCTGTATCATTTTCTGCAGCTGGCTTGAAATCAAAAGTCACTAACGAAGCACTGTTACTAGTAGGACCCTGCTCCCATTCTCTCTTTGTATATAGAGAACAAATAAATTTTTCTATTCTTTTTTCCCCCCAAGGAAATTGAGCACAGTGGACACACATAATTTGCACACTCACAAAGCCTGGAGAATTAATTGAATGATTTAGGTAATGTTTTGATTCAAGTTCCCTGTTTTTATCCCAGTTTCACAGAGAATTCAGGTGTTGTCACACTGAGCATTTCAATGCTTTACTATAGCATGTTTTCCTCCAGGAGGCAAATTCACAGTTCCCAAGGTTCACTGTGCTGGAAATGATCATGAGTAGGTGTTTCACACAGAAGAGGCAAAAGGCAGCATGCTGAGCCAGTCTGTGCTTTTCACAAGGGGAATGTTGGAACTGTGTTTCTCCCAAACACACTCAGGGAGAAAACAGAAGTTCACAGGTATGTGTTATGCAAAATTTCTTTTTGGAATTCTGGGTGTGCAAGTGCAATAGAGCAGAGATTGCTGTGTGCATCAAGCAAACAGCGTGTTGGCTAAATTCCATTTTCAAGGATATCAAGGGCTCAATTCCACCTTCCTCACATCCCAAAAGAGTACTGCAGATGACCATCTTTAACTCAGGCTCCCCAAATCAATCTGTGTATTTACTGGGAGCTAGACCTCAGTTTATTTAACTTACCAAAAGTTAAAAGGAGAAAGAAGGGGATTTTGGAGGGATAGTGTTTACAGGTGCAGTCAAGCAGTTGTTAGTAATAAATATACTGATAGAAAAGGTAAAGCAAAATCAAATGCTTTAAAGATGATGCTGGAAATAAACTGAAAATGCTAATTTTTTTACATTTTTACAGATCTGTAGAAAAATCTCCCTTGACCCTGGTGCACATCTTCTATTTAATTCTTTCAAGTAATTTTATATGCATTCCTAAAAAATAAGCCTTCATTTTTCTATGTATCTATTTCTTTATTGAAAATATGTTTTGAAATACTATTATGTGTAGTTAAAATATGGTTTATTAGTTATTTTTAATTTTAAAGGTATTTTGAATGCATTATTTCTATTCATCATAAATTAAAGTGTATTATAAAATAAATCTTTATTTACCATTAAAGACTATTTTGAAAGTTTTGTCTATGGCAAGTTATTGATCATGCAAATGATTCTTTCTAACAATATTCACTGTGTTTTGATCCATCAGTTTTGGCACCAGAATTTCACAATCTTCCTCTTCTATTTTTTTAGATTTGTATGTGGAGTTTTTTTGGTGTGGTGTGGTTTTTTTTGGTTTTTGGTTTTTTTTTTTGTTTGTTTTGTTTTGTTTTGTTATTCCAAAATCCAACTTTCATTAATATATACTTAATTTCTGATATCAGGCTCTCTAGGTGACAAATGCATGACTCTACTTTCTTGTTTGGAACAAGAGCAACCTTACCCTAATTTTCTTTAAAGCAGCTAAATAGTTTTGTGATTTCCCTAATACGTTGTTTCATATTCCACATAACACAGTATTTAATTTTCCAGTGAGTCTATTCAGTTAACTGCATTGTATTCCCTCTCAATATGTGACAGAGTGAAGCAATTCCAGAAAATTCCGATCTGATTCTTCAAGATCTGAAACCCAAAAACTAGGAAAAAACTCTGCAAATGTAGCAGAAAATGTAATGTGGTGTCCAAGCCTGAACTGAAGTGATCAGGAGACCCTGATTGTGAAGCAACTCTTCTAAAAATCAGGATTTGAAATCCCTGGAAAGCCACTATTATAATTACAACTGAAAGTCTCTTATCAGAAACTTGAGTGGAGTGTATTTTTGTTTCTTTCTTTCTGCTTATTTTTAACTAAATCTTCAGAGAATGTGTGTGTAAGGAAGCCTCTTCTAGGTTTTTGGGTTTTTTTAGTATTTCCTCTTATTTACAGAAGTACTGAATAATGTCCACATTACTTGTCCTGTCTATTATCCTGATGGAAAATGAAAGGTTAAAAACTGGTTGTCTTTATTCCAGGTATTGAAATACACAATTCAAATGGAGAAGGTGTAAAACCATATGCAGTTGGCATGTTGTCCTCTTCTGGAATTGAATATGGATAGATCAGATTGTGTGCATGATTTGAAAGAGAAGCCACTGATCTCCTCTTGTTCCCTACTTATTTTGGAGGGAGTGGAGAAGATAATGGGGAAAACCTTTGGAGGGGAAAATGGAAAAGAAATCCAAAACACAAAGTGAGGCAAGTCACATGAACAGGGCTGTTTGGGTGTATCTGCACCTGTAAAGCAGGTGATCACAACACCCAGGAGCAGAGTAACAGCCCTGTCACTGCTCTAACCATGCCTGTGTCTGCTTTAGTCCTACTGCCAGGAGAACCTGGGTACCTTCCCTGTCACTGAGAAGGGAGCAACTAGGTGGAAAGAATGTTTTCTTGCCAGCACAAAGTTCCTTGATTTCACTGCTGCATATTCTTTGTGGCACTTGGGTTAGCCATGCTGGTCTGTCTTCTGCTCACATATATGAACAGAATAAAATTAAATAGAATAGCGTAGAATATAATAAGACTATTTCAGTTGGAAGACACCTATAGCAATCATCTGGTCCAACTGCTTGACCAATTCAGGGTGACCAAACATTAAAGTTTGTAGTTAAGGGCATTGTCCAAATGAGCTTTAAACACTGTCAGGCTTGGGGCATCAACCACATCTCTAGGAAGCCTGTTCTGGTGTTTGGTAAAAAAGTGCTTGTAAAATATAAGTGTAATTACTTTCAAAAACCATGGAGGACACAAGCACATTGTGAGGCAAAGAGACCTTGGGTGGCCTGAACTCACTGATGATACAGAGTGTCTGGGAAAGTTTTCCAAGAGTTAGTGCTTCAGCTGAGTGTCCAGGACTAGATATGATTGATTAAGGACTCCTGTCTCTCCTGTCTCCATGTCTTTAGTGTTTTTTTCCATGTGAAAGTAAAAAAAAAAAACTTCATTAAGGATTGCATGGAATTTGAACATTACTTTGAGGAAAGCCAGATAAATATTCCTTCTAATTTCTTTATACTAAGAGGTGAGAGTCCTGTGGGTGTTAACTACTGAGTTGCTATTCTGTTGAGAGACTTATCTTTGCAGGTGCAGCTGTGTCAGTGAAAAGCCTTTCACCATAGCCTACTACAGCTTCAAGTCACTGCCTCCCTACCAAAATGTCCGTTTGATCTTTGTTTTATGTGCTTGAAGTGTAGCTACCAAAATTACTTCAATCTCCATGACTCAAATTAGCAAAGATAAACTATTTTTAAACTCACCTGTCCCATTTTTACTGAACTGTGTTAGATCAGGATCAAGGAAAAGCTCATCCAGCAGGTCAGAAGCGCTGGTAAGCCTTCTGAGAGGGTGATAAGAATGGTGATCTTTATAAATGGCATGATATGGCTAAATAGGACAGCAGAAGGTAGTCTGAAAAAATATCTGTGAATGTATAATGAGCAAGATCGGTCCTGGCCTTTGTATAGATACATACATGTGACATTTTGTATGCAAGAATCTTTCTTTTCCTTTACAGAGGTTTCAACTATGATAAGGGATATTCTGCTACAGGGATAACAAAGATTACCTTCCTGAGAGCCTCTAGAAATGCAGATCATCACAGCTGGTGGAGAAAGATCCTGCAGTTTAATTCCTCCTGTAATCTTGGGAAGTCTAGTATATTACAGAATCACAGAATGGTTGAGTTTGGAAAGAACCCTGGAGGCAATCCTGTTGAACCCCTTGCTCAAGCAGGGATACCTAGATCTGGTTGCCCAGGACCATATCCAGATGGCTTTTGATTATCTCAAAGGAGGGAAACTCTAAAACCTCTCTGAGCAACTTGTGCCAGTGTTTAGTCACCTTCACAGTAAAAGGGTTTTTCTTCTATTCAGAAGGAACCAAAACTGTGTTTCAGTTGCATGTTTTGCCTCTGGTTCTGACACTGGGCACCACTGCAAAGAACCTGTCTCTGTCCTCTTTTCACCCTCTCTTCAGGTATTTATATACATTAGTAAGGTCTCTTCTGAGCCTTTTCTTCTCCTGGCTGAACAATTCCAACTCTCTCAGTCTTTCCTCATACATCAAGGTCTCCAGAATTCTAACCCTCTTCTGGGCCCTTCACTGGACTCCCTCATGTATGTCAGTGTATCTCTTGTGCTGGGGAGTCCAGCAGTGGACACAGCACTTGGTCTAGGCTCACCAGGACTGAGCAGAAGGGAAGAATCTCCTCTCTCAATCTGCTGTCAAATATTCTCATGTGAGCCACACTAGCTCCCAGATAAAGCAACTGTTTCTTGTGTCTTAACATGTAAAATGAGTTTTCAAGTGCTTGTTGGACATGAAACAACACTATTCTGTAGTGAACAAGAATTGTTACTGATGGATCAGATTCCTGTGCTATTGCAGAATTGTTAACTAAATGCTTCTATACCTTAGCAATATAATGTAAGACAAACAAATACCCTATTTTGGTTTGAATTTGGTCAGTGAAAAAAATGCTTTTTAGGCCCAAGCTTTCTGACACAAACATGCAAGTGTGTACATAGATTATCCAAACACAGATACTCTTTTCCACAAACTAAGACTGAAAATAAGTCCCCTGATCTTAGTCTGAACACTCTAATTAATTACAACTGTGATTCACAATATGGCTTTGAATTCATCCTGCCTCAAGAAAAGCCAAGAACTTCAACTCATCAGTAGTTGACCTGGACAAGATGAAAGGCTACACAAAAGCAAAGAACTTTCAGTAGTTGATACTCCTGGTGCAATTTGGTTCAGGTTCAATCAGTTTTTTTCTTTAGCTGGTAGAATTCTGGCATGCCAGCAGCTAAGTTTCTTCTACATCCATAATCAGTTTGAACTAAATATTCTCGACATTACCATATGTGGGTGCTGTTATTCCAAAATAATGTTATTATTCCAAAATAGATTTAAATAGCAAGTAAGAAATTTGCCTTCTGAATCAGAATATATATTGATATGTTAATATCAAATGATCATTCCACTTTAAATGTATATCTTTTTATTCAGAGTTATGTTTCATGGTAATAGATGCTGATGCAACAACTTTTTTTTGCAGTGAAAAGTGGAATCAAACTTGTCTTTATACTTTTTGAAGAAATTCTAAGGAATATATTTGGGAAAAAAATCTACTGAGAATCCAAAGCTATTAGATCACTAGGTCAGAGCGTTTGTTTAATTGAACTTCAAAACAAGCTCCAGTAACAGTACTGGCAATGGAGTAAGGTGTAAGAGGAAAGGAATGTATGAGGAAAGGAAAGGGAAAGGGAAGGAGAAAGATAAGAGGAACAAGAAAGGAAAGGGGAAAAGGTAACCCCTTTTAGCCACTTCTTAAAGGAGTGAAAAAGGAGTAGCAGAGAGAGAATTAAGCACATGTAAGCATCTTTCTTTGCCTCTCTTTCAGGGTTGTTCCCCCTGTGTGCTGGATTGAACCCATCATTTTTGTTTAATGAGGTTGTAGCCTTGGACACCAACCACATTGGCTGCTTTGTTGCTTGCTTATAATATGCAAACCTTTCCTCTAACTGAGCGTGTGTCACTTGAGAGTGAATTCAGTAATGGGCAAATAGTTTATTTCAGAGTTTAACTCATGCTTGTGATCTCAGGATTTGGCTTGTCATGGTGCAGCCCTCTCATAGCCCCACTGAGTGGCAGAGCAAACTGCACGTGTCCTCCAGCACAGTGATTTATAACAGCACACAACTTCTACAGAGACACTGATGCCTTTATATTGACAGAATTAGATCATCTAAAGCAAGAGCCTCCCAAAGGGATGGGTTGCAAGAGAGGGCAAATTATTCATGTAGAAGGTAACAAGTTATATTTTTTTCCTAAAATACTCAGATTTCTGTAATGTAACTAGAATAATCACATTGTTTCTAATAAACATGAGATTCTGAGTGATTTGAGGATACTATCATAGGTTTTTTTCCCCCCAAATTTCCTAGAAAAAAATTCAGTCTGGGTATTTTTCACAAGGATCAAAACAAAGAAAAAAGTGTTATACTAGTGCTAATGGGAAAGAAATAAGCAACTCTAAAATATATATTTTTTAATCTTTTTTATTCCTTTACCCTGACCAATGCGGGCAGGTTTCAATTAGCAATAAAGGATGTACTGCAATTACAATCTGATTATTCTTTGACATTATGATAGAGAAATGTGGCCTTGAAAAAATGTCCCCTAAGGACATGACTATTTTGCTGTAACTGGAATAATGCAATGTGTAAGCATTAGGTGTGAGAAATTTATTTCCAACGCTCCATGCTAGCATGTTAATCTTCTACTGAAGATTATTTTTCCAAAATCAACTCAGAAGAACAATTCCTGCACTGATCTGCAAAATCACAGGTGTGGTTATTTCAGCGTCTTCTTGCTGTGGAATGAAATGTGAGACTTACTCCACAACCTTGTGGGTCAGCAAGAAGAACGCAGAATATCTTGAGGATGCAGTGCTGCCTCTTGCATGAGTTGCTCCAAGAATTCCCCTCAACCATATTTCCTTTGTGGGCTTAATGCATAAAGAAAAATGATGCAGTGGTAAAACTTTAGGCCTGAGAATCAGAATTTAGTTCCTCACTGGTGCTGAAAACATAAATTCACTGCTGTTAAGGCATTTGCAGTGTGGCTGTAGATCTCAGCTCTTTTTTTCAGCCATGCGTAGCAGTTTATTATATCAGTTCTGAGCAAAGTACATCAGCCTGCAGTGAGAAAGAGTGCAAAGCTACCTTGGTATTTGAATGCCATGTATGGAAATATCCATAGGCTAGGAAAGTTGTTTTGGGAATATTGCTCCCTCTGCTGAGGTAGGGTACATTACCCCTCACTTTGCCAACATCTATATCTGAGCTCTCTTATGGTGAGTGAAAAAAAATAAGCATTTCTGGTGTAGGAGTCCTTTCATCTTACACGAATTACAGAATAGCAAAGATTAATTGCATCCATTTCTCTCCATTTTCTATATAGAGAGTTCTCTTGACCAACTCAGATGGAGAGTGCTTCATTACAGGGGTGATAAAGTAGGGGAGATAAATCCCACAGTTAGCGAGTTCATTTCCTATCTGCTAAATAAGAATAACATTTTCCTGACAGATACTGCCAAGATAGATAAATAATAAATCTTGGTGCATCTTGTATGTGTGAGAAAAAGAAAAAAAGATGGAATGAACCAATTATTGATGCAAAATCAAGGTAAGGCATGTAATAAAAGTGGACTTCTACTACAGTGTTTGAGGTCAGAGTCTAAATGACTGCTGGCACAGCAAGCCTGAGTTTTTTAAGTGATCAGATCTTCTTGGTGAGGATGGCAATAGATTTGCTCTGCACACAGCACAGTGGTGTTTCTATCCCGAGAGTCTTGTCACTCATCTTTGTAATTTTACGCAGAGTGTTTTCATTACATCTGATACTTTTTCCTTTGATTTTAAATAAAGGTATGTCTGTAAACATCATCTTTTCCCTATGCAAGAGAACTAAAAATTTGGAGTTAAATGTAAGTTAAATGGTCAAAATTGGAAAGTTGAACAGATACACACACACACTCCCCACTCCCAAAGCCCTGAGACACAAGATAGAATGAAGTTTGGGGAATTTTCTCAGTTTTCTTTGGATACATAGTTTCATCAATCCTACAGAGGAAATCTTAGGATGCCACCGAAGAGTAAACAAGTACTGCTGTAAGCTCTGTCAGATTGTTGTAAAATACTGTGAACTAGAAGTCTCTTACATGATCACAAACTTTAAAACAACAAAAAGCCCTACCTGGAGTTGTAGTCCTTACTCAGAACTAACCTTCACTTTCTTTTGCTGTAGGGAAAAAGTACTGCTGTTCCATCTAATCCATGTGAATTCACAGGAGACTGCACTGATCTAGGTATCACTCTTTTTAAATTAAGTGGATGCTGAGTAGGAGGCTGTAAAATTGGCAGAAGAATAAAGCTGCTTGTCTAACAGCAACATTTGAGAAGAGACTTTTTTTTGGTACATATTGGGCTCTGAACTCATTAGCATGATCCTTGGTAAACTTTTCTGACCCGTTTTTTACTTTGCACAGGACTGGCACAACTGCATCTCTCATTATATCACATCAAATGAGTCCCACTGACATGAACCAGGCACCAGCTTGTTAGGGAAAAGACAATAAAGGCAAAATTCTCCCAGCAGATCTGCATGACAGGTCCTGATTACTTATACTCTGCTTTCTAAAAATGTGTAGTCTTGTCTTTGACACGCAGTCAGGGCCACAATATCAGAGGCAAAAGATTTTCCATGAGAAAATGAATTTGCCAAATGGCATAAACAAACTTATTTTTAAGAATATTCTATTTTTAGATTTTTTTTAATACTGTTCATGTAGAACATCTCAATAACAAAAGGGATCACTGTTTAATTACACAAAACAACAAATCATGTATTCCCCTCAATTCACTGTACAGGAGAGGAAGAAGATCAGTATTTGGACAAATACATGCAAATTCAGCTGGTCACTTGGAGATCTAGAAGGACCCAGCAGGTATGTGGACTGTGGATTATCTCTGGTTTCACCACAAGGCATCACAGAGAGAGATGTGATTTAACTGACAAGCTGGCAAACAATGCAGGAAACTTCTCCACACAAACTATCAAAATCTTCAATTTAAAACACTTATTAACAAAATGAAATAAAATCCTGGGCAGCTAAAGGAGAGGTCCCAGAAGTGCTCTGAAATCAGTTGTTGTGCTTTGTGTCCTTACAATCAATACATGGAGATTGCACTGTCACAGCACAAAATGATGGGAAAATCCCATTCTGGGGGTAAAGCAGTGTCAGAAGTTTTTCTGGGACAAGCCCACTGCTTCTCAAGGAGGCAAATTTTCTGCTTGATTCCTTCTCTGTAAAGAGAGATAGGACAGTTTAGTTCTTCATGCTGTTTGCATGGTAAAATAAGGAGGGCAGGTGAGGCAAAGTAGGAAGGATCATTGTAGGCTCTGTAGAAGCTGAGGGTCATCCTTGGAAAAGTCTCATGGGTTATTCCTGTGCTAGACCTCTAGCCATTCCCACAGTCAAGAAGCAGGACTCCCCATAAAGTCAGGGGCTGTCAGGAGGGGGTGTCCAAAGAAGATTGCAAATTGCCATGAAAAAAATCTCATTTTTCACATTTATTGTACTTGAGGGCAATTTCTTATGATTATCACACCTTTGTTCTTGTATTTACTGCCCATAATACATTTGACAAATTCCAGGTTTCAGTTTGATAATTAATTTCCTGATCAATAATTCTCTACATTCATTTTATGACTAGAATTTCCCTGACAGTATCTTAGTATTTCATTCTCTGTAAAATTATAGGTTTAATATAGAAAAATACATATTGAACTGGTAAAAAAAATCATTAAACCCTCCCAATTATCAAATGAAATCTGTCATGTTGAACAAGAAGAGTGTACATTTTGAAGGAGAAAAGTTTTCTCAACAAATATATGAACTGAACAGACCATTCAGCCTAATTATGAGTTTAAAATTCAGCATTTCTGTCCTTATTCAAGTTCTCTGTGGCACTGGAGAGTTCAAGAGAGATTTTTAATCATGCTATTATTTATTAATATTTTGGGTGTTATTTATGTAGCCACTTTGACTAACAATGTACTCTAGCCTCATCTATAATTTATATTCTATATCAAGGGGCACCATCAATTTCAGTTTGACTTCTCTTTTCAAAAGAAATCGACCATCAAAAAAAAAAAAATTAGAAAACTTCCAACATTTTTATAAACTCCAGCCAAATAAGTTTTTTTCTTGAAATGAAAACATAATTTGAAAGCTATACTGTTCCTTACAATATTCATATAGCTGTAAAAATCCTAATTTTGAGTGTTGTAAATTAAAAACTTAATTGTCTTGAAAGAAATGCAGACAGAAAACAATAGTGAATGAAAGGGGAACAGAGAAATTAAACACCTAACCTGCATAGATCTTCATAACCAAATTTTACATATTTCTTTACATGCACTGTCTCCTAAAAATCACACTCCCTTGCTTCCTTCTCACAAACTCACTTCAATCCACAAAAACAAAGGTAACATTTTCAGTATGTTGTCTGTGCATCTAATTTCATTCTTTGCAGGCTGTGATCTTGATGAGAACAAATGCCCATCTTTCTCTTAGGGAAGACACAGCTTTTCTGTTGAAATCTGATACGGGTAAATCATAATGATTTCCTAGAGTCAATCAGATTGGAGATACACAGCTTAATCTAGACAAAACTTTCTTGTAATTCAAATCAATCCCTAGGGATCACAACCAAGAGATTGCTCCCAGCTTGTTTCATCTCTCTGCCATCTCCCATACCCAATATCCCTGTGGCTAATGGGGGTGGAGTGTTGGTGAGGTTATTGTGAAAGTTGGGCTTTTCTCCAAAACATCAGAATACCAAAACGGGAAATGAGCATGATTGATCAGAAAACAACTTAGTTCTTTATTTGTAGAACAAGTCTCACTGAAGTTATTCAGAAGTGCTTTAAAATCAATCATGTCCTTTGGTCTTACATTTGATGTCAATTCAATGGAACTGCAGTTCCCATGTACTTCTGGAAAAGAATATTTTGGAGTCATCCTAGTCTTTCTTTATGTTAAAAATTAATTGTTATTTATATATATATGTAAGTCAAAAAGCATATTTTTTTTTTTATCAATTCTCTATGGAAGCAACTACCGAATGATCATGAATGGTGTGTCAAGATTTGTGTGTTTTCACATCACCAGTATTTCCATTTTCTCCTTCATTCTCCAAGCAACTTTGAATCTATTATCCAACCTCAGCAAAAGTTTTTGGACTCATGGCTCAAATTGTGCCACACTCCAATTTCCCTGAAAGCAGATGACTAAGGAGAGGGCAAAATTTCCCACTGATACAAAGGCTAAGAACACCATTACCAGACATCAGAGAATCTACAGGGATGGGGGGAGAATCAGTAATCAATCTTCATTAATTTCAGCCCTGACTGAATGATCAGTTTATTACCTCATTTTTTTTACCTGCTCAGTTCAAATGATCTTTTGCAGGAATTACACTTTCCTAGGATAAACAGGACCTGGATTTTTATTATTGCAAAAATATGTATCTCTTTCTACTTATGGAAGGAGAACCTTTCTAAAACACTTCCAAGTTACCCGTATTCATCTGGTACAAATGGTCATACTCACAGTAGCAAGGTTATTGTGACACACTGGTCACTTTTCAAAATCCTTTATCATTAAACATTTTGTTGAGTGATGGGACAAAACCCCCACAGAACCAGCAGCTTCATGTCAATTTAAAAACTTCATTGTTAAGTTCAAACAGGGAAATATGAAAAATCTTTCACACAGACACATCCCTGATATCAACAGAATGGGAACCTGCAGCTTCTTATCTCATTTCATCCAGGATAACTAACGTCCTCATGTTTCTTACCTCTCAACTGTGTGTCCCCCAAACTACTGTTGTAAGAGCTATGTTGAGTTTACAATATAGAACTTCAGGTGCTTGATGGTGCTTGTGGCCAAGCTGCTGTGCTTGTATGTTTGAGGTTTGTACCTCAGAGCTGAGGATATACAGGGGAAATAAAAAGCAAAATAAACATCATGGGGATTAAGGAATCCCAGAGAGGAACCTGAGAGACCTGTTAGTGGCATCATAAAAGCTGTATTAAATTATTATTTATTAAAACTGTAATACATTATCTCAGTGAAACCATGCTTCCTAACACTTACCAATCTTTGGCAATAAACCCTTACCTGGAAAAGATACTATAGTGATGGGTGAGTGGTAATCTGGATTCACATCCCATACTTTGAAGAGGTAGACAGTATGGATTAGGCTTTATCCTCCACTGAGGACTTGATGGAGTTCCTCAAAGCCAAGGTCTTCCACTTGGGGTAGGGCAATCTCAAGCATAAATACAGTTTGAGTGAAGAATGGAGTCTTGGGGAGAAGGATTTGGGTGTGTTGTTGGAGAAGGTCAACATGACCCAGCAATGTGCACTCACAGCTCAGAAAGCCAAATGTGTCCTGGGCTGCATCCAAAGCAGTGTGGTCAGAAGGTCAAGAGCGAGGATTCTGACCCTCTGCTCCACTGTGTTGAGACCCCACCTAGAGTGCTGCATCTAGCTCTGGGATCCCCAACATAAGAAAGACATGAACCTGTTGAACAAGAATCAGAGAAGCCGATGGAGATGCTTGGAGGGCTGGAGCCTCTGCTATGGCTGAGACAGTTGGGATTGTTCAGCCTGGGAAAGAAAAGGCTCCAGAAGACCTTAGAACACCCTCCAGTGCCTAAGGGAGGTTTGCAAGGGAACTGGAGAGGGACTTTTGACTAGAGTATGTAGTGACAAGACACAGGGGAATGTTTTTAAACTGAAAGAGAATAGGTTTAGATTAGATATTAGAAAAAAATTCTTTGCTGTGAGAGTGGTGAGGCCCTGGAACAGGTTGCCCAGAGAAACTGTGGATACTCCATCCCTGGAAGTGTTTAAAGGCAGGTTGACTTGGAGCAATCTGGTCTATTGAAAGATGTCCCTGCTCATGGTGGGGGTTTGGAAGCAAATGATCTTTAAGGTCCCTTCCAACTCAAACCATTCTATGATTTTGCGATCCACTTTCTCCTTTAATTTCATCACTATAAGGTAGATTTTGTTTTTCATTGCCACAAGATACCTGAACGAGAGGGCTTACTGAAGTGAGATAGACATGGAGAAGCTGGGAGAGAAGAAAGGCATTACAACAGAGTAGAAAAGTCAAATGTGTGTGTTTGTTATTGTGAGAATGTCAGGCACTGTCAGTATAGCATTTTTTCTCTAGGTCATTGACAGAAAAATCTCTCATGCGGAGCAGCATGTGACAAATTGATTTTCTTTGCAACTTTCAGCTGACCTTTGAATACATAGTAAGTCAAGGCGACAATAAGAGATCCCTTACCTCCTCTAATTTCCCCGTTTTTCTTAATAAACTGCCTCTGAAACATCTGCTCCGTACTCTCTTATTTTGGTTTGATCAATTCTTTAAGGAAAAAAACCCTCCAGAGCAACTGCAAACAAGATTTCTTAGTGTGAATCCCAATTTCGACTTGCAACTTACCCCTCTGTTTCCTCTGTTTTATTATAATTCATTGAATGAATAATATCTATTTCAAGATTATGAAATCAAACCCATCCAAATCAAAATTTTTACTGAGGACAGTTAATGAAGTTTTTTGCAAGAGAAATACAATGCTGCACAACATTTCACCATTCATAGGAACTAGTCATGCAGGTCAATAAAAGACACTGAAATTAGATAAGATACGGTTTTGGCTGGGTTTATAATTGTCCTTCTGAGCTTTGAAAATGCATTTTGCATCTAACTTTCTGCAGTTTCTTGTTGTTCTACTATAGCAAAAGAATTGTCTTTTGGAGTAATTAAACAACATTCTGAATTGAGAAATGTGTAAGAAAAACATCAGCCAATGCAAAGACATACCAGAATACCTGTTAAGATAGTTTTTGTACACTGACAACTATTCAACATCTCTCCCTTTTCTCTCTGCACAAGTGTCCAGCAGCAATGCAGGGGAGCATTGCTATGATTAGTTATCTGAGAAGGAAAACACAGCTCCCTACAGGCTTGGGAGCAGGATGCAAGGAAGTCAGGCACATGATTGGGGAACTGGAAGAAATACTGGAAGAAACTCCAAATAGGAGGATGTTTGCTTCTTGTTTTGTTTTGTGTTGTTTGCTTAGTTTTGTGTTTCTTTGTTTTGGTTTGTTTTTTTGGGGTTGTTTTTTGTTTGGTTTTTTTGGGTGGTTTTTTTTTGTTTGTTTTTTGTTTTTTTTTTTTTGGTGTGGTTTTGTTTGTTTGTTTTTTCAAGAAAGACAAATAGGTAAATTAGAGTATTCCTGCTTTGTTAAACCAATTAAATCTGTTTTCCAGGTTTCCAATGGAGGCAGAAGTGAAGAAAAAAGATACTTTTTTTTTTAATGAAGTGTTTCTTTAATGAAAAAAATACTTGAAGACAGCAAAAATAGCACCTTTAATACTGAAATTTTCTCAGCTCTAGCAGTTTACATATCAATTAGTTAAACACAACAACATATCCAAAATCGTTTTTAAATCTTTGCTGAATTTCCTGAATTATTATAATAGATACGAGTGGGAAAGGTACCTGTGGCACAATATTTTCTTTCTATCTATCTGTCTATGTATCTATCTATCTATCCTAAAAGTTTTGTCTGAATCTTTCAAATCACTTTTGATCCTGTCACTGTGTTTGTGTATAACAGGTAACTCATGCCTAACTCACCCCAGAGATATTTGGCATGTTAAAAGGACTAAGAGAAATCCCATTTCTACTTGCATTTCATATGGAATACAAAAGTTTGCAAAATATGACAATCCACTCCTTGGAACATCTTGGAAAGAAAGAAGATATCACAGCTATACTAACACATTGGGATTTTATAAGTGGGAATAATCTACATAAGATAACTGGAAGATTTTATGAGAGGCAGCTACTAAAAGTACTGTGTAGTGTAATAAGAGTAATAATAACAACATAGGAAGAGTTGGACAATGTTAGACTGCAAAGCCCAGATTTATTGTCTCCCCCAGTAGACTTAAATGCATCATAAAATAAATTAGTAAATATTTGCACTCAATTTAATGTTTGTTCTTTGTTAATATCTGAAACCTTCATGTCAATATTTTCTGTCTGGGGAACGATAGCTACTAGAATAGGTGTATGTTCACTTCAGAAACTTAGGGATTTTGGTGTGATAAGGCACTCTTCCTGGCCTCCATTTAGCAGTCCAGGGAGCCTCCAGCTCCATAGGTCCTGCTAAGTCTGCCAGAACTTCTAAATAACCTTGGCACATATAAAATGGCAGAATAAATTTATATCCTGTTAGTGACCTCTACCTCTATTTTTGGCTTGTACAGTGCAGTGACAGACACAAATTTCCAGAGCTTTGCTTCCAGTTTCAATACACTTTTCTTCACAGAAATAGTACTTGTACAATTTTCTTTCTCAAAGAAAGAAAGCTTTTGTCCTTTAATACATTTAATATGCATTAATAAAAATATTTTCATCATCTGCCTTTGGAAACAAAGATATAAGACTTTCCTGAAGTAGAGTTCCCAACTTGGCAGCTGAAATTGTCCATTTCTCTATGATTTGATCTTTGACAAAAGGTAAGATAGGTGAAGAAAACATAATTAGCCCTTACCTTGGTAATTAGACTTGAGAATGTCCCATCCATTTATTCTCTATATCTGGTGGAAATACCTTCCCTCCTTTTGAACACACAGTGTCACTCTCCAGGAATGGATGCAGAGGTGGAGAGCTGGATCCCTTAATTCAGCAATACATGTTGATAACCCACTAAATTACCATTCCCTTTTTCTGTCAAGTTAGTGTTTTACACTATTTCACATATCAGGAAGCCAGGCAGGTACCAAAGCCAGTGAAAGAGAGCATAGGGTGGGAAAAGGGATGGATGAAGCAGGATGGAGAGGAAAAAGTCTCATTCTCCTTTTCCACTGTTTCAAACTGTTATCTGTGCCTACCCAGTCTGCTCTAGTCCTATCTTGATGCACAACTTTTACCTCTTAGCAATTTGTTGGCAACTCAAAATTCTCACTTTCAGTGGAAAACATGAAATTTAGGGATCCCAAGGAAAAATAGGTGTACTTATTCACAAGGAATGTGAGAAGGTGTAAGAAAGTTATAACAAACAGTAATAAAGAACAACAGCCCAAACAACAGCTCTGACAATAACCAGACACTACAGACATCCTGTTGTTCCCTTGGGCTGTGCCAAGCACTGTAAGCAAACATACCGAGAAAAATAGCCTCTTTATAGGATGGTGTCTTAGACCAAAGCATCTTTGCTGAATCATTTTTTTTCCCCATAAAATCCCTTTCTCTCTAAAAATAAGGAGCTTCTCTTTTTGGCTAGAAGAAGAGGCCTTCCCACGTTTTCACTTTATGATGAGAAATCTCCTGTTCACTTCCCTGCTTCAGGTAATGACTCCAGTCTCTAAGGCTGTCTCTAAAGTGGTTGGAATGGATTAGAAAAAAAGCACTGACCAGTCTCCAGACCATCCCAAAGCTGCAAGAGCTCAGCGACCTGGAGAAATAATGATGGCTCTTTCAAAGCTAGCACAGACCAGATGATGTCTACGTTTAAATGACAGATGGAGTGATTTCTGAGAGTCAGGCAGCTTGAGCTTCTCGGCTCCTTGGGTTTCAGTGCTTTGCTGGGCACAGATAAAGCCTCCTGACTCTGGTGATAAGGAGAGCCTTGATGTGATGAATCCCTCTGAAGATTCATTCCCTGTGCTCTGATATAAGCTGATTCCATTCCAATCCCTACAAACCAAACTTCTTTCAAACCCTATGATCCAAGCCCTGTGAAGTTCAAATAGTTCTTCTAAGGTGCAGTTCTTACAATTTGCTTTCACAAGAAGGGTCTGAAAACCTGGAGTTTCTGACATGAAAGGGTCTCCAAAAATAGGAGTATTTGATAGTTAGTAATTAGGACTATCAAGTGTTTTTCCAAGCCTAGTTCATCAAATAATGGCAAATTGCAAAACAAAGCACAAAAGCCTTGTCCTTCCTTAACCACACAGGAAAAAAAATAACAACAGCTTCTTAACTGTTGTATTGGGTTTACATAACAAGGTTTTGGTAGCAGGGAGGCTGCAGGGGTGGCTTCTGTTGGAAGTGACCAGAAGCTGCTGCCATGCCGCACAAAACCAGATCCAGCCAGCTCCAAGATGGATCTGCCACTGCCTGAATTTTGAACCAATCAGTGACATTAGTAGAGTCCATGAGATAACATATTTAAGAAAAGGTGAGTAACACTGCATAGCATCTGGAGAGAGGAGTGAGAACAGCAGAGAAACAGACCCACAGAGACCGAGATCAGTGAGGAAGGTGGGGGAAGAGATACTTCAGATACCAGAACAGAGATTCCCCTGCAGCCTGCAGTGCAGACCATGGTGAGACAGGTGTGCCCCTGCAGTCCATGGAAGTCCATGGGGGAGCAAAGGTCTACCTGCAGTCTGGGGAAGAGACCCATGGCAGAGCAGGTGGATGTGCCTTGAAGCAAACTGAAGCCAGTGAAAACACACAGGAGCAGATTCCTGGCAGGACCTGTGGCCCATGGAGAGGAAGCCACACTGGAGTAGTCCATTCTGAAAGGACCATATTCCATGGAAAGGACCCAAGCTAATGTAGTTGCTGATGAACTGCAACCCATGGGAAGGACTCCCATTGCAAAAGTTCACAAAGGACTGTCTCCCATGGGAGGAACCTCATGCTGGAGGAGAGGAACATGATGGGAAGGAACAGCAGAGACAAAGGACTAGGAATCAACTGCAATCCCCATTTGCCATCCCCCTGCACCACTTAAGAACTGAGGAGGAAGTAGAAGACTTGAGAGTGATGTCCTAATTTCAGCTGGGATAGAGTTCATTTTCTTCCTAGTAGCTGATACAGTGCTGTGGTTTGGATTTAGTATGAGAATAATGTCAATAACACACTGATGTTTCAGTTATTGCTAAGTAGTACTCACCCCCAGTCAAGGACTTTTCAGTGTCTTATGCTCTGTCAGTGAGCAGGTGCATAAGAAGCCAGGATGGAGCATGGCCAAGACTGACGTGAGCTGGTCAGGAGAAAGGATTCAGGGAGAAGCTTGAGGCTTGAAAGGTTTTATTGAGTAAGGCAAAGAGCCCCTACACCATCGCTGCGCCGGCTTTTATAGGGTCTGGGGAGAAGGTGCTGGAAAAAGGGGTGGAACATGGGAGGAGTATGCTAACAAGGGACATATAGGGATAAAAAGGGGATGGATCAGCTTAAGGTAGGTGGGAATAACCATATATGTAACTTCCAAATAAGGGAGTACTGCAGTGCAGCAACAGGAGACCAATAGGAACAGGGGATTTAACAGGGAAGTGACAGGGGTACAGAACATGTGGATTTTTTAAATTTGAGGGAGAATACAACCTTTAACAACATATAACTTCTAATATCTCATAACAACAAATAGGAACTACAACCACAACCTCTCAGATAGGAACAGTCTGTTGTTTAAAGGTGTTGTATGTCTGTTCCTGCAGTTCCTCGAAGCCTTCTTCCTCTTTTTCTTCTTTTTTCCACTGTTCATATGCCCTTTCCTCCTGGCTTCCCACATCTCCCCCTGTTTTGTTTAAAATGATGACATTTCCTGCAATGCTTTTCATTATAATTCTCTTCACACAAATGATAATACAAGTGACAAACATTAAAATAGAAATAAGGGTAAACAAGACAAGAACAACTAAAATTTTGTTGACCCAATTTGTCAAACTCGGGAAGTGGAACCAGTCAAACAGTCAGTTGAGGCCTTTGTCCTGTTTGACAGATATTTCTTTTACTAGACTCTTTAAGGTGTTAATACTTTTGTGTATTGACTGTGCATGGTCTGAAAAATTCATACAGCACAGGCCCTCAAACTCTTGGCATCCATGACCATGGGCTAGGAGTAGGAAGTCCATGGCTGCCCAATTTTGTAAGGTTACTTCCTTTAGTTTCTGGGTGTCCACAAGGAGGCCTTCAATAGCTGTTGTTGTCACACTGGCCTCCTTGGTGAGCCAGCAGCCAAGGTGTGTCAAGAGTGAGAGCGTGTGTGCTGTTTTGATCCCCAGGAATGGCAATGACCCCCAAAAGTTTCTCATTCTGGACCAAATCTTGATGTGTGAATCACAGTCCTCGGGGAAAGGGAGTGGTGGTACAGGAGTAAACTCGTGATTTTGGGGAATTGCTTTAGGTGTTCGACTAACAGATGCTTTTGGGATAAGTGTTTTCCCTTCAGGGAATCTCCAATCTGCTGCTCTTTTAGATCTAACAATTTCAGTTGATCTGATTTGGCCGGGTAGGTTGAATTTTGCTGGGCTGAAAAGGGAAAGTTTTCCTACTGTGCAGGGACCTCCTTCAGGATATGANCTGAAAAGGGAAAGTTTTCCTACTGT
>VXBX01003081.1:8499-21367 GCA_013400415.1 Scytalopus superciliaris
AGCTCCACCCTGCCCCCATCCGACCCCCTGGGCTCCCCTCCCTCCCTCCCTGCCTCAGTTTCCCCTGCAGAAGGGCAGTGCTGGAGCCCTCCTGTCAGGATCACCACACCAGACGCAGACTCACCTACTTGGCACATCTTCACTGGGCCAGGATCAGGCCATCAGAGCTCCTCAATGCCCAAGGGACCTGCCCCACTTTCAGCCCCCAGGCAGGCGGATCCATCGGGGTCCAAATGCATCCGATCAGGACGAGGGCTGGGACTGGGCAGGACCAGGCAACCAGAGCCACTCACCTGCTGCACCCCACTGCTGCTCCAATTCCTGTCAGACCAGCTCCCTGCTGAACAAAGGGATAACTCCACCTTTCCCTGAATGTCCCACCCCTGCACTCCCCTTGCTGCCAAGCCAGCGGCCGTGCTGTGACATGCCGTGCCATGCCAATAACCCATGCCACGCTGTGCCAACACACCATGCCACGCTGCCTCATCCCCTTCCCCATCCATCCCCACCTCCCCAGCACACTTAGCTTGTTCTGCCCTAAATCACAGGCAGCAGGCTGGGATCCATCCAGGCAGGTCCAAGGCCAGGGGCTGAGGGTCTGGGGAGAGACAGCCCCTCAGGATGGGACACTGCTGGGCCACGGGGCACAGGGCAGCACTGCCAGGTACCAGGGACTGACCTGCACAGAGAGGGCAAAGCAGAGGGGTCAGGGCGGGTGGTGACTTCCCAGCAGGTGACTCAGAGGAGCCGGTTTGGTGGCCACCGCCCTCAGGAAGCTTCCAGGGAAGTTACTGACAGCAGGAGACAGGGAGACACGAGGTGGCTGCAGGGACAGCACCCCAGCTCTGCTCACACCAGGGGGCTGTGGAGACCCTCCCTTGCTGAGAGGTGCTCTCTGTACAGCTTGTTGCAGACATGAGGCACCAACAGCTTAATTACAGGGACAACCCTGGTTCCTGGGAAATGTCTGGGGAAGGGCCTGATTCAGGCAGGAGCTCAAAGATACTGACCCCAATATCCCACCTGAGCCACCAGTCCCAGCCTTCTCAGCTCCCACACACCCACCTGTGCTGGGAATTTGGCTCTAGTCCCCATCCTTCCCCTCCTTTAACCTGTACTCAGGCCTGCTGCACATGGAAAGGGAGAAGAGAGACCTCTCCTGTTCCCAAGCCTTTGGGAACAGCATTCACAAATGCCTGAGCCAAGGGCAAAGGCAGCTGGAGGATTTCCCTGTACCTTTGGAAAGGATGAGATGGATTCAAGTCGAATGACAACCAGAGTCTTTATTCCAAGAGTCCCTTAGGATGGTTGCAGACATACAGACACACGTACATATTTACACTCTTACACACCTCACAGAGTTTGAACCAATAAATTAAAACAAAAAGAGGGGCAGGGGAGTTTGGTTTTTTTTTTTTCCTTTCCTTTTTTATGCCACGTACGAAACAGCGACTTCCCGAGGCGAGGCTGGGGAACCAGCTGGAGAATGGCAAACAGAAGCCAACAGGGACACAACCCCAAAGGATGCAGCGTGTGAGCTCCTGGCAGGGGAACACGTCACACTCGGGCCTCGATGCATTCCAGCTGGACCATGTCATCCAGCCGGCAGCCCTCGGCGTGGGCACAGTGGCTCAGGTGGGCACTTGGGCTCTCGGCACCTCTAGCTTTGGGGGTCTGGGGGCAGCCTGCTGCAGTCTGAGAGTGGGGGGAGTCGCACTCGTCCGAGGTAATGTCCGGCACGTCGTCCGACTGGCTGTCCGAGCTCTCCAGGTCGCTCCGTATGCTCTCAGGCTGGGCCAGGGTGATGTCCCAGGTTTGGCTGGCAATGCAGTCCTTTTGCTCACAGCTTTGGTGTTTGCACGTCTGCTCCTGCTCACCGTCCTCTTCCTCCTCCTCCTCCTCCTCCTCCTCTTCCTCATTCTCTGCCATTTGGGTGTGGACATGCAGAGAGTCCTCTGTACTGCTGCCGCTGGCCAGCTGGTAGTGGCTGGGTTTGGCTTCAATGTCCACCTGGATCTCCATGTTATTGCACTCCCTGCAGAAACAAGCACCCTTGCATTACTGGGAACGGTTACTGGGTTCAACTGGGCATGACTGGGCACTGAACTGGGAGGATCACACTTCCCAAACATGAGTAGGATGCTGCTCATCACCCCGTGGCACGTGAGGAACAACAACTACTTGAGTTCTCCTAACAGCAGCCAAGATCTGAGCCAGGAGCTGAGTTGGGAAAGCTCCAGAGTCCCCACGAGCTGCCAGGAACAGACCTCGAGGGTGCTGTGCTGCAGATCCCCTCCTCAGGCTCCACACCACGCATGGAGGCTGCTCCCAAATTGTCCCCAGTCCTCCTCCTGTGCCAGCAAAGGGTTGCTCCACTTGCCAGCGGCAGAAGAGCAGCCTGGTGCAACTACAGTCATCCCACCGCCCACAGCAGCGCTCACAGAGCATGGATTTTTCCAGGACACCCACCACCAACACTCTTCTCACCATTCCATGTCCTCCTACCTGTCCTGGGGGTTGTAGGAGCTGATGATGGAACCAGCCATGGCTCGAGTGCTGGCGTTGTCACTGATCGCCCCCAAACTAACCGAGTCTTTGGGGAAAATCTCCTTCTGGACATCTGCCTGAACTTCCAGCCTGCAGGAAAGAGAAGGATTCCTCAGAAATGCTTTAGATGTTCCCAAGGAGCATCACTCAGTCACTGTTCCTCACAGGAAAGCAAGAGGCCCCGTGTGCTGGCACAGCTCAGCATGACAGACTTTAACCCCAGTGGTTGCTCTCGTTTAGTCTCATTTTTGGCTCTCCATTTAGGCAAATTCATTCTGTTTTCCATGACAAAGGTAGAGCAGTGTTTACATCCATGACTCACACAGTTCCTGAGAAGAATTGATCTCCACAGATCTCGCACAGGGCCATAATTACATCCTGGCTGCCATATCAACACGTGTCTCTAATTACCCAGCCAACTGACTCACAGGCAAGTTTGGAGGGAAACTGTGGTGTAACCTCCTGACTTGGAAAGCAGTGGCCCTGTTTGCTACAGGCCACAGGAGAACAGGAGGCATCAAATACTCCAGGCTGGGATGAGAGGACTGGAATAGCTTTAAAGAGGCCAGGTAGGCATCTCTGCGCTGTTCCAAATTCACCTGAAGCATCAGCTCTGCAATTTTAGGGAGCTCAGTAGGGACAGAAACTTCTGTCCTCCTTGCCAGAACCAGCCCAGCACTGAATCCAGAAGTAGCCTGCTCAGGGAATCACAGAGTGGTTTGGGACAGAAGTGATTATCTTGTTTCAACCCCCTGCCATGGGCAGGGACACCTTCCACTAGACCAGGCTGCTCTAAGCCCTGTCCAATCCAGCCTTGAACAATTCCAGAGATGGGGAGTCCACAGAGTCACACCACCCTGGGTGGGCCTGGGTCCCTGATCACCCTGGGTGATCTGCTGGGACTGGTTATACAAGATGCAAAAGTACTAGGACATAACTAGATCAGAGCAGGACCACTCAGAGTCCTGGAGATCTCCCCAAAACAAGCCTGCTCAATCAAGACAGGCCTCAGGACCCTCTCCTTTCCCCAGCACTCCACTTACCTGCTGTACTTCCCCTTGCTCCCCGAGAGGACCCCCCCACTCAGGGTGCCCCCAGAGAGGGCAGCAAAGCTGGCTGTCTCGCTGTAGTTGCCCTGCATGACGCTGAGCCCGTCCGTGGGGCTGCCACTGGTGCTCAGGACGCTGGTCAGCCCCTCGATGCTGCTTTCACCAATGCTGGGGTTCTTCAGGGCTCGCCAGGCATCAGCCACTGCAGGGAAGGAGAGCACAGGGGGGGAATTGGCACGGGAAGAGATGTCTTGTCTCAGGCAGCCTCCCAGCCTCCACCAGGGCTGAGATCTTGCCTTCAGAGTGACACGCTTGGTAACAGTAAGACTGAAGCAAATTCTTGCTTCTAGCCAAGCCCAGGTAAAATCAGATGTTCAGGTTTGGGAAACACCAGGACCCCTGAGCATTTCATTGCAACAGGCAACAACAACATTTTGCCTCACCCCCTTCCCCTCAGCAGTTACCACGTTACCTGTGATGGGTCCATCATCTTCATCAAACTCTATCTTCACCCCCTTTCCATTGGCTGTGCTCACTCCACAGCCACCGCCCCGGCACAGCGAGATCGGCACCACGCCATACACATAGGCCAGCATGATGGGGACCCCAATACCTGCAGAGGAGGATGTGCTGGGTTAGCAGGAGCTCAAGGCTGAGCTGTGCTGGGCAGACAGAAAGGATTTTTCAGGGTAGGGACCTTCTCAGTTGTGTTTGTGCTGCTTTTAAAGGTTCTAGTTCACAATTTTGCAGACAGACGGAGAAGGAGCCATTTGCTTGTGCAGAGTGAGGGAACCCCAAGAGCACTGAAACCCCAAGACATCAGCCACCAAACCAGTCCATGAGACAGAGACAGCTCTGTGTGTCAAGGGGCTGTGGCACAGACAACTGGTGGCTCCAGACAAGCCCTGTGCTGGCTCCAGCCCAGCTCCAGCACACCGGGACGTGCAGCCTGGCTGTGAGACAGAGGGTTGTGCCCAAAACCACACACAGCAGCACTCTGCAAAGTGCCTTTGGCCACCCCCATTGCACAGGGCTGGGCTACCCACATGTCTCGGTGGCTGCTGGCCCACCAGAAGGGACAGGGACTGAGCCCACTTACCAACACTGACAGCAGCGATGACTGGAGAGGCAATGACAGACAAGGTGACCCCTCCAGTAATGGCCAAGTTCCTCTTGTGCTTAGAGGTTTTCTTCCCCTCATACCTGCTGTGGATCTGATGGAAGGAGAAGCACCAGGTGAGAACAGCATGGCCATGAGCAAACCTCCAGTGGACATGAATATGTGATTTTACAGCCTTGTCAGCTCTGTGAGCTCTTAAAGAATCTCATCTTGAGCACAGATTTCCTCACAGACCAGACCTGTGATTATGAAAAAGAAGTAGCCACAAGGACAGTGCTCAGAAGGGACCAGGTTCCTCCTTGGGTGCTCCTGGGTTAAGGCAGAGGCACAAGAGCACTGCAAAATGCATTTAGGAGGACATGGCCTGAAGGGCTATCAGGGCTGTCAGTCACCACCTTCCCTCTGCACACACAAAGCCCAAGAGATAAGACAAGCTTTAGAAGAGACAACTGAATTTCGGTTCTATTGCAAGATCCACCCTTCATATCAGCTCTAAATTTCTGGTGAGATGCCCCAAGCACAGAGAATGCCCCAAACCCTTCTGCTCCCCACACTTACCTTCCTCCCAACATACACAGGGATGCCAATGACCATAGCAGGGATGGCAATGCCAGCAATGAGGGAAATGCCTACAGGAGCCCCGATCAACGTGCCCAGCTGCCAGAGAATCTTCTTTTTACGACTCCATGGCTTTTTGCCCCAGAAGGTACAGCCAGAGGGGCTTCATGGAAGGGAAAAAAAGTGACATTAACACTCCAGCGATTCCTAAACGTTCCCGAGAACCCCAAGTTCAACTTCCACATAAATAAAACCCAAAACTTAGGAAAGGGGTAGACAACACAAAAAAGGTTTCTCCCTTCCCCCCCCCCCCNGATTATCACACTATTGGGTGTATGTTTAACACCCAGTAGAGCAAAAGCTCTAGAAAGCAACTGTATTTTGGGTGTGGCAGAGCATCTTCACACTGTAAAGTGGGAACAAAGTTCAGCTCTTTTGGGCCAGAAAGAAGAAAACTGAAGAGACCGAGGAGACTGACTACAGAGGCAGAGGGATGAAAGCCCGACACACGCAGCTAACTCCCCCAGACAGCCTCGGGGGAGCACGTGCTGCCCCAGGCAGGGGGTGCTGCTCCCCTCCTCACCTGAGGTAATGCAGATCCGAGATCTCCTTCATGCACAGCCAGCAGAACTCGCAGCCACACACGGCACACGTCATGTGGTTGCAGCTCCCATCGTTCATCTTGATGATGTAGGCGCTGCAGCGCGGGCACGGCTTGATGTCGTCGGCTGTGGGGAGGAAGCAAGGGATGGGGTTGGCTCCTGTGCTCTGAGCATGAAGAATCAGCGAGGGCAATCTTGCTGTTGGATGAAACCCTTGTTTTTCCGTGCGGGCAGAAGGCCTTGGCTGACCACAGGTGAAGTGGGGGTGTTGTGCCTGTAGTTTATCTTCGGAGATAAACTTTTTAGTTTACCTTCAGAGCGAGGTGATAGTACTGATGAGAGACCACACCAGAGCCTGGACAGCAGGGACTGAGAACAACAGCCACTTCAAAAACTTCTTCTAACCTTGAACAGAACGTATTCCAGAACATGCTTAAATGCTGGGAACAGGTCATACCTGCCCTGTGCTAGCCAAGGCAACAGCTTAAGAAAGAGCCATTACTGGATTGCTCCAGAGGTGATTCACAGGCCAAGAACAACAGAACAACTGGGAGAACAGGCACTGGAGAAATACCAAGCCCAGCCTTCCAGAGCAGCCAGAAGGGGACTGGGAGCTGCAGCAGAGGCTGCACAGGCCCCAGTTTGCTGCTGGCAGAGTGGGATAAGGGTCTTTCATCAATTCCTTAATTCAGGCATCATCTGATCGTGGTTATGCAATGGCTGCACCGCAGTTGGGGCTCTGCTGGCCCCTGTGACGCTCAGCAAGATGAAATCCAGCTGCTAAGACCAGCTCACACCTTATTAATCACCACCCTGGATCCAGCAGAACGGGGTGAGGAAAAGCCACTGTCTCAAAAACCTCCCTTTCCATGGCTAAGTGTCTTTCCTGGCAGGGATCTCTTTTAATAGGGTGAAAAAGCTCAGAAACTGGTGGGGTTTTTTGCTGGCTGGTTTGTACAACAGGCTGTGGCAGTGTCTCTGCTGTCCATTACTGGGGTTCCCTAAATGGGGCACGTTGACCCTCAGCATACCACTAAGCCACCTCTGGACCACCCACGACAGCTCCATGCTAAGTAAATTAACATTTAAACTCCTGACACAGAAGGAAAAACAGGGTGTTTTGTCTGGGGGTAGGGCAGGGCTTTACAAAATGGCCTCACTGCGCTTCCAGAGTCAATACAGTTATTTTTGAGGAACACAAACTCAGCAGACACAGCAGCTCCTACCAGGCAGTGTAGGAGTCTGTGGGTCAGCATTTTTGTGGTACCTGACATTGCTAGCACCTAACAGTGTGGTCCCCACACTCAGCTGGGCATGAATGCTACTCTTCATGACCACAGCAGGCAAATTTGAAGCTGCAAGAGTAAAAAGAGACTATTTGTTCAGAGTTTAGATCAGCAAAAAGCGAGAACATCCAAGATCAAAGGAGCCACAAGCATAGCTGGGGCGGATGAGGGGAGCTGCTGTCACACAGAAGGACCCAAAGCACATCATCACCTACTGATCTGTTTAGTGCTCTGGGAGGAGCCCAGGTATGTTCTAGCACACAGGAGAAGGGGAAATGACTCTGAGTTTCACAGCTGGAGCCCCTCAGAGGGGGGTAAACCCCTCAGGGGGTTTACACAGAGGTGGCTCTTTCTCAGCTTCACACTCACAACGGCAGCACTGAGTCACCAAAAAAAATCACGGTGTGATTCTTGGGGCTGTCCTGTGCAGGACTTTGATGACCTTAGTGGGTCCCTCCCAGCTCAGGATATCCTACAGAGAACACATGAATCCATACCCGGCCCGGATTCCTGTCCGTAGCTGAGGCCCGACGTGTGCTTGGTCCGTACCCGCAGGGTCTGTGCCCGCTGCTGGCGGGCCATGTCGCACGTTTGGTTGGGGTGCCATATCTGCTTGCAGTGGTAGCAGAACTCTGTCTGGCAGCCGTCCCTCTCGCAGGTCAGCTTGGGGCAGCTGGCACAGCCGTAGGCAATAACCGCGTATCTGCAGGGGGAACACGCCGAGCAAATTAGTAAAAGACAGAGTTATCAAGGCAGAGTCCAGGGGTCCTTTGATTTGCTCTGCTCGGAGCAGCTGGTTGAAGAGCTGCTGCCAAGAGACGTGTGCCTGGTACCCCTGGAACCCACAGCAGCACTGCCCTCGGGGCAGGCCAGCCAGAGCCCCCAGTCAGCCCACTCCACCTCCTGCATCTCCCTTCTGGTCACTGGTACAGCAGCCTCCATGCCAGACACATTCCTGCTCTCTCCGGCCCTGTGGCTTGCACTGCAGGCCCTGAAATTAAGCAGTGCTAATTGGGTTACTGAGGGCAGAGACCTTTTATACAGACAGCCTGTGATACCGAGTTCTCTCCTCAGTAACCGCTGGCAGTTCTCACTGGCAATTCACACAGACCAGATCTGTCTTGCACGGTGTGCCCAGCTCACTCCTTGCTGGTTCTGACAGCCCAGGCTCCAAGGGCAGGCTCAGGCTGCTCTTCCCAGGCACACACATACCCCACTTCCTTAGGACAGGCATGTGGGTGGATGCTGTATGGTCTGGAGGAGTCCGGGAAGGCTGAGGTTATCCTGGGCACTTCTATTAACTGAATGATTCTTTAAAAAGTGCAATAACAGGGTAGCTATGTCAAGAAGCAGGCTCCTCTTGATGCCCCCCAGAGCTTCCTTTTCCCAAGAGTGCTGAAGAACAATGCTCTGCCAAAATTTGAGTGAAACCAACCTCTGTGTGCAAGACAGAGGCCAGGTTCAACCCACTCACTTCTGACAGTAGTGTGGCACTTCCAGAAGGAAGTGTCCTGTGTACACCGAAGTCTAAGCAGCATCACCAGGCACTGCTATAGAAACCTGACTTAGAGTCATCTAGGATGAGGCTGTTTCCATTGGCAGGGGCTGACATGAGCAATTCCAGAAGTGCCTTCCCACTTCTGCGACACCCATACGGCAAAGGGTATTTTTGTTGCTCATCCTCAGTATTTTTGTTAGTGGTCAGAGGAGAATAACTCCTATTTAAGGCTTTATATTTAGAGCTCGTGTAGCTCAAGTTGTATTGCCTCTTCTCAGAGGCAGCAGCGTGAGAACCACTGAATGTGTCATACCACAATGATTCACATCCCGTGGGAGTTTGAGCAACTTCATCCTGCCAGGCTACGACATAATCACCAAAGAAACAACATCTCGGGGCCAGGAGGCACGACTGCAGGCTCTACATGTGCATCAACACACCTGAACCTCAGCCCAGTACTGACAAGAAAGCCCCATCCCTGGAGGTATCCGAGGCCAGGCTGGATGGGGCTTGGAGCAACCCAGGATAGTGGAAGATGTCCCTGCCCATGGAAGGGGATAGGACAAGATGATCTTAAAGGTCTTTTCCAACCCAAACCATTCTGTGATTCTGTATGATGATTCTATGGTACTGATGGCCCAGGGGTTTGGGAGGGACAAACTCGACTCCTGTGCATCTTGTCTAAGGAATATCCCACTAAACATTCTCACCCTGCCACTATCCTACAGCCAAAGACCTTGGCAAAACAAGAAGGAAAAGCTTCATCTACCCAGCTGTGTTGTGACACTGCTATTTCAAACCATAACAGTGGGCTAGGAAAGCTCAGTGTAATATATTAAGCAACCTCATACTCCAAATTAACTCCTCGCTCAAAAGGCTGGGTTTTTTAAACACTCAAGAAATTAGAATCATCATCATTTATATTTTATTGCTAGAGCTGAAATGACAAATAATCATGAACAAGCCCACAGCTGTGGGGAGACAAGCTACATGACTATTTGTTGGGGAAAGAAATAACACATCTCCAAGTCAAGGTCAACTAGAAAGTGGGTTTTGAAGGGCTATGCCTGGGATTTGTCAAGGCACTGGATGGCCAGTGCATTCTCCTCTTGCCCTGACCCCTGACTGAGTGAAACAGCCATTTCCAGGCTCAGTCCCAGCAGATGAGGAGGGAAACTGAGTTCTCCCCACAGAGCACCGAGAGCGAGTGTCTCCCTGAGATCCCAGGAGTCACACAGCTCTGCTTCCAGCCCACTCCTTGGACAGCCACGAGTTGCCTCCACCCCTCCTCCTGCTCATTCACAGAGCTCAGCCCACACAGCTCCATTTCTCTAAAGGTCCTGTTCTTCTCCCAAGCTTTTGGGCAGGATGCAGTGTGACAAACACTAGACAGCGATACCACCTGACCGTAGCCAGGGGAAAAACCGAAGCTGCAAACATAGGAAACGATTTGTTTTGCGATTGATGGCGCATCAATTGACCGGAGTTTCCATGGCAACACGCACCGGTGTTGTGGTGGTCCTCCTCCTCCTCCCCGCAGCACAGCCAGGCTCTTTCATTTAAAGAGAAATTTAAAGAAGGGCTGTGGCAGGCGAGGAAGGCGCAGGATGCTGCGTGTCACACACCCAGGGTCGTGACTGCCATCACCCCACAGCCCCTTGATGCCACCACCTCGGTGGGGGTGACACTGAGAGCCAAGCATGGCCATACCCCAGCCCTACACACCTCTGGCAGGGGTGACAGCCAGTGCCAACCACGGCCGTGCCCCCAGCCCTCTGCTCTGGCTCCGTACTCCCGCACTACTACAGCGGGGAAAGCCCGCTCTAAATAATTCATACCCTGATTTTACATAAGCACAGCCACACAAGCTCGCTGGGAAGAATGAATAGGGTGATTAATTCTTCTCCCCGCCGGAGGGCTGATTCCAACAGCCTTTGTTCGAGCGCTACAGACACACCAGCAGTGCTGGTCCACGAGGCTGCCTCGACTCCAACAGCCCCAGGGTGGCTTCTTGCTGCTCTGGGCAGCTGGGAGGAGGATGCTGTGCCTGTCCCCTGCCCGCTGACTAACCAGGGAGGAGGCTTTTGCTCACAGAAAGGGCCGTGTGTGACACCAGTCTGCCAAAGCACTGAAAGCACCGGTTGCTGTGGCAAAGCCAACGCCCTCCAGGCCATGCTGGAGCTGGCTCCTTCCTTCCAGCCAGCCTGGGTGACGTCGGGCTGTTTGTACACCTTATCCTGAGATAATATCACAGCAGTCAAGGAGCTGAGATTCGCCGGGGAAGAACTGGATTTTCTCTAGCTGGTTAACAGCAGGGGCATTCCCTCTGTGGCAGCACAACCTGCTCTATTTCTCTGATCTTATCCCCACTGCTGCTGAAATATCAAGATCTCACACTTGATTTGGCTCCTGTTTGCTGTTGTTTGCTTTTAATTTCACCCTCTGAGGGAACAAGCCCTTGTACAGGATGCTCAGAGGCCGTGAAATGGGTAACCTGAGCCAGGTTCAGATTTGCATAGGATGCCTACTACAATGCTTTGATTAAATCTTCACAACCCTCCCACCACCTTTTCCATTCTGACTACTAGGTCAGACTTTCCTTTCATGTTCTTGCTACCCAGAATTGCCATCCAGGATGAATTCTAGCTAAACTTCACAGCACTTCTTTTAAGTTTCCCAAACAAAGCCCTTTTCCAGGCAACTCTGGCTTACGCTCAAACAGAAACCAACAAGAGTTCGTTGGAAGGAAAAGGGAAGAGAAAATGAAAGCAACACTCTCATAACTACACAGTCATCACAGTTGGCTGGGCTGACTTCTGGACAGACAGACGTTTCCTCACTTAGGCAACGGATAGTGAGTCAACATCACTCCTCTCTGCCATGTATTCACGTCCTCATCGGGAAAAAGTGACTGTTTACAGTTCCTTCTTCCCCACCGTGGAGGCTGCAGCGTGTCCCCGTGCACTGTCCCCATGGCTCACAGCAAATCACGCAACTGGGAAACTCCACGCTTCCCATTGTGCAGGAAAAAAAGGTTTCTGTTAAATTAGGGAAACGGTGGCTCAGCTAAAACCCCCTTCAAGTCCTATCACTCGTGCCTGATCTGTGTTTCCACAATCCCCAAGGTCAAACCCCGGTGCCCTAGCGAGTTAACAGGGATAGCTGGAGTGTCATTTTGGCACCCAACGCCCATCAGCTGTCCTGAACAGAACGCTGACAAGCAAAGAACATCTGCAATGAGGGCTCTCCGTGGGATTCAGTAGGAGAGAAGTGTGTATGAGCAGCAGCATCCCAGTGGGGCTGAACTGCCCCTCCCTGAGCTGTCCTGGGACCCGGGTGGGGACAGGCAGCACCTCAGCAGGACAGTGGGTCTCAGTATCACCCCATGCCAGCCCCAGGACTTTCTGGGGACAGGCAGCATCCCACTGGGACAGTGGGTCCCACCTCACCCAGCTGTCCCAGGACACGTTGGGGATGGGCAGCACCCCCGCAGGGTGGGGGTTTCCTTTCCCCAGGACGTTTCAGTACAGATGGACGGGGCAGCATTCTGTGGGACAGCAGATCCTCCCAACCCCATGCTCCACCAGGATGGAGAGGACAGCCCCCTATGGGGACAGTGGATCCCCTTCTCTCCAGTCTGTCCCAGGGCAGAGGGTCAGCATTGTCCAGAGACAGGAGATCCCTGCTCTGCATGCTGTCCCAGGACAGAGGGTCAGCATTGTCCAGAGACAGGAGATCCCTGCTCTGCATGCTGTCCCAGGACAAAAGGTCAACATCGTCCGGAGACAGCAGATCCCTGCTTTGCAGTCTGTCCCAGGACAGAGCGGGCAGCATCCTCCGGAGACAGCACATCCCTGCTCCCCAGGCTGCCCCCCGGTGCCCCCCGGCACTCACCCGCAGTCGGGGGCCGGGCACCAGCGGCAGTCGGGGTCTGCGGCGAGGCAGCGGCGCAGCATGAACTCCTCGTACTTGGCGACGAGGTGCGGGGAGTCGTGCAGGAGGCGGCGGATGTCGGCGGGGTTGAGGCGCTCGCTGCACTCGGGGCAGCAGATGTTGACGCGGGACTCGGTGATCTCGATGCGCAGGTACTGCCGCAGGCAGGCCCCGCAGGAGCGGTGCGGGCAGGACAGCAGGCGCGGCGCGTTCTCGGCCGGCTGCCGCACCAGGCACAGCGGGCACTCCAGCTCCTCCTCGCCCTCCGCCAGCAC
>VXBX01003081.1:21809-43894 GCA_013400415.1 Scytalopus superciliaris
CTCCTCCTCAACACCCAGCTCCCCTCAGTCCCCGGGGTCCCCTTAGGCTCGAAAGTACACAAGCATCAAAGAACATCCTTTCTCACTAAAATTTTCACGTATCCCACATTTTGAATGTCTCTCCAATAGCACCCTGGTTCCCTCAGTGTCCCGTCCCCGTTTGGACAATGCCCTCGGGTACAGGGCGGGATTCTTGGGGTGTCCTGTGTAGGGCCAGGAGTGGGACAAGATGGGTCCCTTCCACCTCAGGATATTCCATGACTCTTCCCTCAGCACCCCTTCCTCGGCATCCCTCTCTCAGCATCCCTCACTCAGCATCCTTCCTTCAGCATCCCTCCCTCAGCATCCCTCACTCAGCATCCCTCCCCTCAGCATCCCTCCCTCAGCACGGCTGTGACCACAGCACTGGCCCAGAGCATCTCTGCCCGCTCCAGAGTGGCCATCGCAGCCTCCTGGCCTCACCCAGAGCCCACAATGGGGAGAATCTTCCTTCAGAAATAGATGTTTCTGTTAAAAAGCCCTGGGGCGGTTTGCTTTTTAACCTGTCTCTTGCTGGAGAGGGGCGCCTGTAACCTCAGCGGTCCCCTCTGAATCCATTCACCCCGCTGGACCACCTTGTCCCTGGCTGTGTGTCTCCCCCTTTACACCATTTGTGGTGATTTACTCACCGGGGAACTCCCCCCCGGAGTGCCGGGTTAGGAGGCACCGAAACTACAACCCACATTCTTGCTGCAGTCATGCAGAAAGTTAAAAGCCTCCGTTTCCTTGCAGGGTTCCCCCGTGCCCACAGGGGTCTGCCAGCCTCGCCTCCCATCCAAAGGCAGAGGAGCTAACGGGAAGGACGCTGCTTATTATGCAGAGGAGGCGAAGCAGAAAGATCTGCCGTGTCTAGGAGGAGCCTGCTAAATCAGCACAGAAGGGGCTGCTTTCCCTTGGACTGTCAGCTCTGACTGGACAGACTGTGGTTATTCATGTGACAAGTGTGGCTCCATCACTGTCTCCCAGGCCATCACTATTCCTGAAATCATTCCTCCCAGCAAAGCCCGTTTTGCATTGTTATTAACAGGATCCTTCCTGGCTGCCGAGAGCCCTGGTTGGTGCCTCTGGGATGGGGATATGGAACCGAACCAGAAGTCAGAAGCACCTGGATTTCGGTGCCCGTGCTGCCTGATTGCTGTCTGTCTGTCTGTCTGTCTGTCTGTCTGCACAGCAGGGATAATGATGACACTTCCCTGTCTGATGGGTGAATGAAGGCACAGAGGGAGTAAGTCACCTGCATAAGAGCACAAATGAAGCTTCCTCCTCACCTAAATACCCTGCAGCATTTGTGCTCTTCCCTGTGCTTTTCTCCAGTAATTCTGTGCCTGCCATATACCCTCACTTACTGCTTATCCCAAGATGTCTGCTGCACCCAAGTCCTTCCCTGGAGATAACATTCCTCAGACATTTGCCAGCTCTTCTGCTGTGCTCTGGCATTCCTGCCACAGCACACATGGCTTTGGACCAGCTGGAAGTTTTGGACCACACTTAGGATTGGCCTCAAAATGGTAAATTACTGCCTGGGATCAAGAACCCTGTTAATTAGCAAGGTAATTTGGCAAGGGAGACAAACAGCTCTGCTCCAAGAGAATCTGGGATGCTACAAGGGTGTCTGTGGAGCACATTGTCCCTGAGCAGAGAATTGCTGAGCTCTGGTCCCTGGCAGGTCATGGGCAGGCATGAAGATGCTTTAGCATCTCCCTGACACTTGTGATGTGGAGCTCCCAGAGGGAAAGGACACTCTCCCCATTTCACTGTTGGGAAAGGAAGGCCAGAGAAAGAGAGGAGGGATGTTATATTGGTGTAGAACAAGATTATATTGAAATTAACTGTTCCTGTCTGAGGCGAGCCAGGTATGAGGCATCTTTAAATGGCTGTTGCTGTCCATCTGTGGCAGAGACTGTCTTGCTTTGATGATTTCACTAGAAAAATCACACTCTTGACTGAAATAGAGAAACCTGAACAAGACTCGTGTGTGGGACGGATCTCCCAGACAGCGCTCTGCCAGCTCAGCCCTACGTCCTCTGCAGCGCAAGAGCACAGACTGTAACTAATTGTGGGAAGGTTTCGGCTCAAAAGCTAATGTAAGACAGGCCTGAATTACCAGTAGGGCAGACACAGAGACTCAGAGAGCAAAACCATCTGGAGTTCCTGGGAAAAGCATTGGCTCCCAGTGTGCTGATGGGGCAGAAATGACTCTTCATTCCCTTGTATGAGGAATCATGATACAAACAGGGCTGGGGGAGGCCAGGGTAAATCCAAGTGACTTCAGAGCCATCTGCCCTTCTCCCAAACTGCGTAGACTTCTTGCCAGTCTGTATGTTTGAGGGAATTCAGTGCTTTTTATGGAGCTCACAGACACAGCCTTCCAACTGTCCAGACCCTGCCATAGTCCAGACATACCAGCTACTTAAAAATAAGTTCCCCATGGCCAAGGTGTTTCTCCGTGGCGTGTTTTGATATCTCTTGCCAGCACAGAGGCTGCTGCATAGCATGTTCCTGACTAGCAGTTTGAATCCGGTAGTTTGTTTTGATTCAAACCGGGGAAAAAAACCAAAACAAATAAAACAGCCAGGAACTGGGGCTGGGAAGCTGGGAAGGAGAGGGCAGGGAAGCAAGCCGGCAGGGAGTGAGATCAGACCAGCCACTCCCTGGAGCTGCAGGGAAACCTTCACCGGTCTGACTGTTTAACTCAGGGATATTTGAAAAGATAAGCCAAAAACAAACAAAAGAGAAAAAAAAAAAAATTAGGGAGAGGGGAATTCAAACGCTGCAGCGAATCATTCCACAAATCCCAGCTCCAACAGGCAAAATTGCTTTTGCTTACACTGGCAGAAAGCTGGAAGACTGCTGACTTCCGACCCTGCTGCTTAAATCAGGGCAGGATTTGGCACAGGCGACTTTCAAAGCTGCCTGAAAACGCAGCATCTCCCAGGAAGGCTTCCAGGCAGAAGGCTTTGTCCAGGCACCGGCTGGAGCCACCCCACACTGCCCAGTGCCGTTCCCAGTCTGGATGGAGCCACTGGGGGAGGCTGGGCTGGGCTCGACGTGCTTTTGGGAGCCACAGGGCCCCTTTCCAGAGAAATACCCTGGCCACCCACACCCCAACCCCCTCCCTGCAAAGCAGTGACAGCTCTGCCGCTGTCGAGGAGGAAGAGCCTCTGGTGATGTAATGAAAATTCCCCTTGGTAATTCAGAGAGTGAAAGCTCCCGGTGGCTGCCGGGAAAGGGATTGTGAAACTCATTCTGAGAGTATTTGCATGGAGGAACTGGGGTGTGCCAGGCTTGGGAATGTCGCTGTGGTGGGACACTGGCAGGAGGAACATCAGCTTGGGTTTGCAGCCGATCAAATAGGAACTCCCTCTCCTATCACACCCCCTTTTGCCCACCCCCTCCGCCTTCCTGGTTACCCAAATATCACAGGTATGGTAAATACCTGTGGCTCTCATCCCTGGCCTGCGGGGCACAGGGTGGTGATGAAACAGCTATTTCGGGACAAAGATTCGCCCTGCCTGAAACCCCCGGGTCATTCAGGCACTGAAGTGTGAACCCCTCCCCGGCACAGGCTGTTTTCTCTAGAAGAACTTGGGTCTCCTCGGGGTTTCCCACGTTTCACAGGCGGGGAGGGAGGTTTACTCGTGGGGCACAGGCTGTGTTGCACAGCAGAGAGAGCTTAGAGAAGATCCACGTCATGTCGCTGCTTTCTGAAGGAGCCACAGGCACGATGGAATGCGGGAAGGAGGGGCTCAGCTTTACACCAGGAATTCTTCCTTGTTTCCTGACAGGGGTGCTCGGGATTGACTCAGCTTTGGTTTTGCTGGGCAGGCTGAGACCTTTGGCCCTGCTGGGTGGGACAGCCAGGGCTGCTAAGGGGATCCAGGAGCATCAGGATTCCCCACGGCCAAAATGCAAGTGCAGTTTCAAGGGTCTCTCTGCTGAGAACCCACCGTGAGGCACAGCCGGGTACATGCTGTGACACCTGAGAGGTGCTGCACTCAGAGCCTTCAGGGAAGGTGACAGGGAACAGGGACAGACAGAGCCAAGCAGCACAGAGGTATTTTAAACCTCTCAGAGATGCAGTGCAGAATCTCTTCTCAGCTTCCTGCCCTGAAGAGCTGTGCCAGGAGCATGTGGGCTTCCTCACTCCTCTTTCTGGGGTCCCAGTTCTGCTGTGTGCAGAGCAGGGATGCCAGTCTTGGTCTGTCCAAGGGGTTCTGCAAAGCTTAACCCCGAGAGCCTTGAGCTCTCTGGTGAGGGACACTGTGCATTCACGGGGAGCAGCTGTGGATGCAAGAAATGAAGCTCATTGGGGTCATTTTCTGCCAGGGCCCCAGGGAAGCACTGGGTTGTAATGACATGCACTGGGATCGTTTGTCAGATGGAGATGTCATTAACAGCCCTCGTGTCACTCCAGGGAAGACACCAGTGGCTGGGGAGGGCTCTCCCAGTGTGCACATTGCTGGGCCTCTCTAGTCAGTTCATGTTCTGTTTGCCTCTCGTGGTCCCCTGAGATGTGTTCAGGCAAGGAAAAGATGATTCTGCTTGACTCCCCTTTTCTCTGTTGGACATAACAAGGACTGACATTCTTTTAAATGAAGAGGAAAAGGCAGGAGATGGGAGCCTTGGGATCAGAAATGCAAGGCTCTTCCAAGAGGGTTTGCTCTGGTTTAGTCTGCGGTTACACCTCCCCTCCCCTCCATCTCCCCATCCCACTCTGCTCCCTCCAAACACCCACACGCAGAGCAATCTTCCTCTCCCTGCTGTGACTTTCCGGGGAAGATGCTGTCATGTGAAATCCTGGGAGAGAGTTACCACATGGAGCTCTCCGAGAGCCCGGGCCCTCGCAGAGCGGGCCTGCAGACGGAGGAACGCTGTGCTCCCCCTCCTTGAAATCCTGAGCTCCCGTGGAGGAGCTGGGGGGAGCGGGGAATCATCTTGTAAGCCTCGGAGCCGCCTACACACATGGCAAGGCTTGTCAGCAGCTGATAAAAGAGGTGGGAGGTGGGGAGATTTTGAGGGGGAAGAATGTGGAGGTTCTCGTGCCCACATAGCTCCCCATCCTGTCTCTGCCAGGGCTCCAGCAGCCAGGATGGCCACGGGCTTGGCCCCGTCAGTGGCACACATGCACTGAGAAGAGAGCCCAAATAGGGACTCAGATAACTACTCTCTACTTCAGCAGTGACGTAAAGGTGCAGGGAGCATTAAGCAATTACTTATAATAGTAATCTGACATGCTTTTTCCCTCTACAAAAGAGGCATTTCCTTTTGTAATAAAAGCACAGGCTGTTCTGAGTTCTTTATACACCTGCACACTCACAGCTTTGGGGATGGAAGTGACAATGATCCCCACTCTCAAGTCACTCTCACCAGTGACCTGCTACCCTTAATGATGGGGATTTATAACTGAGAAGGTTTAGCACAGTATGGTGCTGCCATCAGGAAAGGGCTGGGCTGATCCCCGCAGTACGAGAAAGCAGCCAGACTCCCTCCTCACCAGAGTTGTTAAACAGACAATTATGTGTTTGGTGTTGGCATAAACACAGGCAAATTAGTCACTGGAGAAAACCCCAGTGCCTGTGATGGCTGGCTGTGGGAGAAGGTGGTGGTGACAAACACCTGTGACAGCAGAAGGCACCTGTCTGTCCTGGGCACACTGTGATGGATGGTGGTGGCCAAGCACGCAGTGGGGAGAGCCAGGGGCCACCAGCAAGAGCCACGGAGATGGCATGGCATGGCATGGCATGGCAGGAGCCCAGCACTGGCAGTGGCAGCTGTTTTTCGGGGTGCTCAGCATCTTGCAGGACACGAGCAAATGGGGCCACAGCAGAGGCAGCAAGAATCAAGGTGAAATCTTCAGGAGGACCATTCGTGGAGGGCTAAGGAAGGTTTGTTCTGCCCTTCAGAGAGCAGATGCAGAAGCCAGAGCTCTGCAAGGAGAACAGAGTGAGGCACTGGCCTGGTTTCCAGGAAAGGAGAACAGTGTGTCACAGAGAAGGCATTGAAAAGACCTGAGGCTTCTGCCTCAGCTTTCTGACTTACTCCTGCAGACACGTGGGTGTTTGGGAGTTCAAAAGGCTGAACTGGAGGCTGTCCTGCAGCTGGCAGAGGACAGGAAGCTGTGGGCTTCTCCAGAGCTGCTGGAGCATAGACCACAGTGTTCCTGTCTCCGCTGGAGATCCCTGCTCAGCTCAGCATCTCTCCCTCCAGCACTGACCTTTGCAGTGGGAGGGTGGGAATCTGAGTTGGATGGGAAGACTTGGTACAGAGCACTACCTCAAGTGCCCAGACCCCCCAAAAGACACTGGCAGCCCTTCAGCAGCATTTCAAAACCTCAAAGGATCTGTGACATCCTTTCCAGCGGGCGCATCCCAGAGCACAGGTAGGGCTGGGCAGACCACACGTTTCCTCCAGCCGACCCACCCATTTCCTATTTTCTGCAGACATGACAACTAGTGAGTTAATCCTGCAGGCCATAAACTAAGCTGTATTAGCAGACACCATCTGTCCTTTTTCATTTGCTGATGCACGACCTATTTTGCTGTGTAGTGGAGCAGGCACTGCAGTTTCGGGGCCTGCATGTTGCAGTGTCCCTGTTGCCAGGGTATCATCCACTGCTCACAGTGACCTGCTAATGGGAGAAAGCTCCAGTGAACTGAGCACCAGTGGGACCTGCTGTCTGGGCAGGTGGTGGCTGAAGCCTGTCCCTGTGGCTGCTCGGCCTCAGAGGAGGTTTGAGCTTCAGTGCCACAAAGCACCATCTAACACGTGTGAAGGGAAAGGTCTCAGCAGAGACAAGGACAGGAGCATGACTGTCCCTCAGCAGGGTCTCACCTTACCTGGAGCTCCTTCAGCAACAGACATGGGAAGAACACTGTGAAATAACATCCTCTTAGAGCCACCACCCAACTTTCACAGCCCTGGGGCTGGGGGCACAGAAAGCAAAACAAAACTGAAAGGGACTGTTTGGCAAGGGAAGAGACACATCCATGCTCCCTCACTTGCCACGAGGTCGTGGAGAGACCTGAACTGTTCAGGTCTCTCTGGGATCATCTGTGAGAACAGGGACCCTGCTGTCTCCTCCTGAGGGTGCACATGTGGTACTTCTTTCCCTGAGGGACAGCCCTTCAGTTTGTCTCAGAGGCAAAGTTTCCAAAACATGACAACCTCAGCACCTCCAGAAGTGCCATAACACAGGGATCACTCTCACACCAAAGTGGGGTTCAGGGGAGCAGGCTGTGTGGTGAGCTCAGCACTCCAGCCACACTGCCCTGGCCTGGGCTAATCCCTGTGTGTTATGCAACTGGGCAACGGCAATCCCACCAGGATAGGGAAGGAGAGCAAGAGAACTCTTTGTTTACCCCTTTGGGGGGATCTTGCCATGTCTTGGAGCAGTCTGGTGACCCTTGTCTGGGTACAGAAGTACAGACATTACGAAAGGTCATAAAACCATCAGGATTTTTCCAAACCTGTTATCATTATTTGTCTTAACCAGTCTTGAAGCAATTCCAAAGGTTAGTGCCTTGCTGCAAGAAGCCTCCTGGATTTACCAACTTTTCACTTAACTCAGTGCTGGTGGAAGAATTTTCCCTTGACTTCTGAACCAAAGAGCCAGGAAATTCTGTTGTTTGCTGTAAAGGATCAGGGAGGGAGCTGAGCTCAGAGACTGGGTAATAACACATCATCTGTTACTGAGAGCCAGGATGGCCACTGCTCACTGACCTCTGCCTGGGCTCCCAAAATCAGCCGGGGAATTTTCAGCTTCCTGCCTCGCTGCACAAAAGCAGAAGAGAGACTGGAAGGGTTTCTTCAGGCTGACCTTGGCCTTAGCCAGACCACTTCTTTCTGAGTTAGCTCAGTTGCAGCATTTGGGTTTTCTGAGGAACTCTCAAGTTGCTGGGTAGGATGTGGTGCAAATTCACCCACCTCTGTGCCACCAGTGCCCTCTGAGTAGCCAGTGCTGGCTGCCACAAGGCCAGTGCCAGAAAGCTGGCCTGGAGTCATTCCCTTTTCCTGCTAGTCCTGCTCTTTTCTCTTAGAAACTGGCTTAAGCTCTGAACTCTGGGCTTTCCTGCCCTGCTGCAGCCAAAATCAGTGATTACTCCTGCACAGCCTCCCTGCCTACAGAGAGGTTTGACCCTGTTCAGGTCTGTAGCCACAGCTTCCAGCAGCAACAGCCCACAGGCTCTGCTGTGTCATGTCAGGGAGAGGAGCAGGGAAGGGCAGTGCTTTGTCCAGGCTAGAACATACCCAAATCTGGGAGTGCTGTCAGGAGGTGGGAAGAGGAAGAAAGAGCCCATGTGGTCAGCCCTGGAAAGGGCAGTTCCTGCCGAGAACTGGCTGGGGAACATTCCCATTTTCATAACCAGCAACAGCTGTCAAAAGGGGAAAGAAAAGTGACTCTGGATGCTGCAGCCGGGACAGGGAGAGCTCAGAGCTCTCAGCACAGCCCTCTGGCCCCGCAGCAAGGAAAACTTGTGTCATTTTCCAGAAGGCTGAGCCAGCACTAACCAGGTGGGAAATTTTGAACATGTGCTTGATCAGGGTTCCCTTGTCTCAGCTGAGATCTTTCCCCAGCCCAGTCCCTGGCTGCTGATTCAGTCCAGGGCTGCTCCCCCCGTGCTGTGCTGTCTTCACAGCAGAACAAGGTGGGCAAAGGGAGCAGGGGGCTGTAGTTTGGTGTGTCCTTCATTCCTGGGCCATCATGGAAAGGCAAATGGGGTTTATTCTGCTGGGGTTTGCTGCTGACCACCCCTTCCTTCCCCCAGCCTGATGCCATGACCACAATTCCATTCTCTCTGACTTCTCTTCAAGGAGAGCCCACCTTTATCACAGCTGGGAAATTCCCCTCCTCGCTCCTTCCTCTCCCTTACCCCTTCACCACCATGAGAAACCCTCTTCCCTCTCTGAGGCTTGTCATATGTGGGTTGTCTTAGCCAGTGTTTGAGCAAATTACCCCCTGTGCTGCCTGAGGCTGGGCTGTGCACAGCAGAAAATTGAGTGGGAGGTTTCTGGGGCGATCAGTGAGAACTGAGACCTCAAATGCTTCTCTGAAATCAGGCCCTGCTGCTGCTCCAGAACATCCTTCCAACAGAGAGGCAGAAGCCATGACCACCTCTCATCTGCCCAGCCTGGCCATCTCTCACCCAGACTGTCATCCCAGTTCCCTGAGCAGCAGGGAAGGTCCAGTGCCCGACACCGAAACAGCAGGATCTGCCAAGAGCCTCCCAGCTGCCTCTGAGTTCCAGGATCCCCCACCAGCTTAGCCCTGCAGTTTCTCAGGGGGAACTGTCAGCCAAACCAGCCCCGTTTAACCAAAGCAGGGGCAGCCTGGCTTTCCCTGGCCTCCCTCTGCCTTTCCCCACTCCCGTGGCATCATTAATTCTTCGGGAAAAGCCTCCCAGGGCAGCGCCGACTCCTGCGCTTCCCACGGTCCGTGCAGCTCAGCCACAGCCACATGCTGGGGTCCACGTAGCTCTGGGTCCTGCTCCAGCTATTCCCACCCACTTTCCTTGGATCCCCTGCAGGATTCACAGCCCAGCACCCAGGGGTGCTGCCTAGCCCCAGAGCAGCACTCTCAGCATGGGATGAGCAGCAAAATTGCAGCTGGAAAACCTGGCAGTGGACGTGGAGCAGAGCCCTATCCCTGGGCTGAGAACCAAGAGTGCCTCTTTCCCATCAGACACGCCAAGGCTTTGAGCTCTGCCAAACCCCAGTGTTTGTTCCTGCATTTGGCAAGCGAGGGATGGCAACAAAAGCATGTGCGAGGCAGGAGGAGTTCAGTGAAGGAGGGAAGTTGGTTTCTCTTGGGTCTCGGTGACCTTTTCTGGTTTGGAAAGAACAGAGATGTGCAGAGATGCTCACAATGCACAGCAAGGCTCTTTCCACTGCCCCAGCAGCAGAGCAAACCCCGTGGCCTCCTTCAGTCACAGGAAACTGGAGCCCAGAGCCACAGCCCAGCCTTTGGCTGCTGGGGTGGAACCACTGGAAATCCAGCTCCAGGGAGTCGGTGCCTTTGCCTGTTTGCAAGGAAAATTTATGTGCAGCCACGGAGCCTTTCCATGGGCAGCTTGTCTTCCAGCCCTGGTTCTCTGGGATACAGCTCCTGCTGTGTGATGGGAACAGTTTTAATTCGTCTGGCAGTGCCTGAGCCAAGTTCTCTTGGAGCCCGTGGACTGGGAGTTATATCAGCAATGCCCTTGGCCACGAGGATCCCATTGACTCTCCTCACCTCCCTCCTTAGAGAAACAAGCACAGAGAAAGGAGCTGTTGGAGCAGAGCCAAGAGAAGGGCTGAGACTGAAGAGTCCAATGAATTCAGCAATTTCTCTGTGTGCTTCCAGCCCTTCTTGCTTAACCTCAGAGAGGAAAAATGATGCTGGCAGGAGGAAAGGAAATAAATGGGGTTCTGTGCAGGTAGATCAGGAATGCATCTAAATCCTCTTAGAGCTGAGAGTCAGGAGCAGGTTTATAGCCATGATAGAAGAGCTGATTTGGAAAGCTGATTTGGCCAAAGGGATAATATTTCTGTTGGGAACCAGAGAACTATTGATTACTCAAGTAACCTCAACTATTAAACAAACAGCTACCTCAGCAGGGAGAAATTTCTGCCTGGGTTTAGGGAGAGGATCGAGGGGACTCCAGGGTGGCCCAGGCAGAAGTGGGAATGTGTGTTCCCACTCTCCTTGACTCAGCTGCTGTGCTGCTGCCCCACCTGCTCCCAGTGGTACCAGATAAGCAGTGAAAACAAACACAGGGTAGGCGCCTCTGAGTGCCCCTGCCACAGGAATGGGAAAACATTCACTGCAGTGGAGCCATGGCCAAGATAGACTGTGGAATAGGAAGGATTAAAACGTCTCACAAGGACCTGGCTCAGCTCCCAGGGCCCTCCCTGGACACCGGCACAAGGGCAGCTCCTCCCGGCGCTCCAGGTCTCTGCAGAGGCTCAAAGCTCCATAGCTCTTTTCCCAGGAGGGAGCACAAGTTCCCATTTATTGTATTTCTGTATTATTGTGTATCTGGCAGTGACAGCCTGTGACAGGGACCAAATGCACAGGTAAGAGAACAGGACCAGGGAACAGGGTCACACGAAGGCACTGGGAGCATGTCAGAGCCTCAGCTGCTGCAGCTGATGTGCAGATGCCAAGCTATGTAATATTCACATGATCATCCCTTTTGCAGTGTAGGCAAATATGGGGAAAAGCAAGGAGAGCCAGCTGAGCCGTGGAGAAGGTCAAGGACTGGGAGGGTTGACTTGGTCTTTCGGCTTGTAGGAGGTTCTGGTGCCATTTCCCCACTAAATTTTGAATAACCTTGAAAAAAAGAATCAAGTTGAAACATGACTTTGAAAGCAGCCCCACTGCTGGTCATGCAGAACTGCAACCTCGGGGACTGAAACTGCAGAACAGCAGCGTTGACTCCTCCCTGCCCCCTTCCCAAACTGGCCCTGGGATGGCAGCCTGGCTCCTGCCTTGCCCAGCGAGGTCCCACTTGGAATGCCGGGCCCTGTCCCGAGCTGGCTCCCTCCCAGCACAGCTGCCCTGTGTGGTGCTCAGGGCTGGCACAGAGCTGCTGATGGGCCCTCTCCTCCCTGCCTGCCCATGCCAGAGGCACAGGACACAGCTGGCCACAGAGCCACCGGGGTGACAGCACTGCCTGTCACCCTCCCAGCGTGGGCTCCAACCCTTTGCTCCCGCAGAAACCCCACAAGCTGGTGCTGTTTGCAGTTTGCACACCATAAGCAGCACTGTGGCCACCTGGGCCACTCCCAAATGCTCCCTGCAGACCAGCATCTGCGCCTTCGTGGGCAAGGACCGTGCATCACACAGCAATTGCTTCCCTAATTAAAGCGTATTTATGCTCGTTACTGCAATTCTGCTCCCTCACATACTCTCCAGCATTCCTGGCTGCATTTCTCCCCACTGCTGCCTCCAGCCCTTTAAATGACTCGGAAAATGTGCTATTTCAACAAAATGGTGACAGGACTATTGGCCTCTTCCTGTTCTTGGACTTCAAACAAGGTTTTTACTTTGTGCCTCTTCCATCTCCGCCCTTGTACTGGTTTCTGATACTCACAGGGGTTACCAACACTGGGCTTTTGTCTCCAAATGCACTTTCCTCAGTCAGATACACACTGAGGCTCCTGATAGGCCGAAATCAGGTTAGCACAGATGAGTGGGTGCTAACAAACTCACTTTCCAGTTTGCTAACGCTGCGTGTAGGTGGAGAGCCCCTACATCCCATGGAATCGGAGCTGTGAACCCACCAGCTCTTTCAAGCATTAAGGAACGAGCCCAGCTCTTCGATTAGGAAGGAAGATGACATTCCCCCCAAGGGAGGGGGCAGGTACTGCTGGGCTGCTGCAGGGCACAGAGGTGACTGTCACCCCTGCTCCCTCTGCAAGCAGATCGGATCCCGTTATGCAACCGCCGTGCTAAAAGGCAGCACGACACGCAGAGAGGTCTCAAGGACTTTGTTATTTTGCCTTCCAGGTCCGCAGATCCCCCGGATCCACATCCAGAGAGCTGCTGGCAATGCTCATGCTCCTGGCTGCCTTCCCCAGAACTATTGCTTGCTGCACAGGTAGGGTGAGTTGCTGAGGCTGCTGGAGATGTGCAGTTTAGGATTCCCACCCCAAACAAGCTGCTGGGATCGATCCCAGTGCTCAGCTCTGCTTGCAGCCTCCTCTAAGATAGATGCAGCTCAGGGGACAAGGTGTCCAAACTTCTGATTCATTTCACCAATGATTTGTGCTCTAACCCCTAGGGAGAACTCTGCTCCCCTTCTCCAGAGAGGGACCAGAGCTGCTCCCCAGTGCCTTCAGCCTGTTCTGGAGGCACAGGCACTGCTGGCTCTTCCCAGCACAGCGCCAGTGACACACCGGTATCCTGGGGGGAAGCATTTGCACCAGTTTCTGCACCAGCCAGGCTCTGACCTGGTCCCGCTGTCCAAGAGCCAAGCCCTGCTGTGCCAGGCTGTTCGGGCATTGTATAATGTTCCTGCTTCCCAGGAGCCAGCCCGCAGCACATCACCCAGCGCGATGCCGCGCCAGGCTCTGACCCTGAAGCAGCCCGAGGAGCCCACCCCGACCCGCAGCCCCCCGAGCATCCCTTACCTGTCCCCGGAGCCCACTCCCGGCGCAGCGCTGTCCCCTCCGCAGTCTCCCCGCTCTCCCTTTCCCACTCCCCTTCCCTCTGCACCACCTCCCTGCGTGATGTCAGCGCAGCCCGGCCCCCGCAGCCTCCCCAGCGCATCCCAGCGCATCCCACTGCTGCTTTCCCTGCCCAGCGGTTGCCACGGCGACGGGAGGGGGAATCCCATCCTCCGGTCCTCCGCCTCCCGGGGCCTCGCTCGGTGTCACCCACTGCAGCTCTCCCCAGAGAGACCGCGGGCAGGGCAGGGGACAGCAGGGGACAGCGGCAGGGAGTGGCCCCTGGTGGCCTTGGGGCTGCCGTGGCTCGGCGTACCTGGAAGGGAAAGGGAGAGCAGAGGCAGTCACGGGAAGCAGGCTCGGAGCAAACGCCTCACCCACCGCTCCGCCCGTGCCCCCCGAGCTCTTCCCACCTTCCCACCCGCTCCATTCACTGCTCCCCGAGCAGCTCTTTGTTCCTCAGCCCCACGTGCTCGCTCCATCAGGCACAAACTCCCCCCCAGAGCAGGATCTGTGCTACTCGCCCGCAGCAGAAATCTCTGCAGCGGCTTCTCCTCGCTCCCAGGCCAAGGTCAGAGATCAGGTAACGATCAGAAACTTAAGACCAGCTCCACACCAGACCAGCAGGAGTCAGTGGGCTCATTACTACTAACCACAAACCCACAGTGAAAGGTTTCTCTGCAATCCCTGTCGCCGATGGTTTCCTTGGGAAGGGAGAAGGGCAGATACATTTTTAGGTCTGCAGCACATTTTTAATGGAAAGAGATGGCCCAGGGCTTTCATCCCTCCCCCCATCCAAGATGCTGTTTCTTTTCAGCAGAAATACTGCTGCATTAGAGAACAGGTCACTTCCTCTATCAGTGAGAATTCAGTGTCCTATTTGATGCTGGTCCTTGTGCTATAAATAGGAATTTTCCCCTTTTATAGTTGCTGAATAATTGTGTGTATGAAATACGAACACAGTTTTCAAAAGAGTGCCTGATAAGCAGCTTGCTGGAACGAAATGGTTGAGCAGAAGGAATTTACAGCACCTGCAGAGCATCGCGTGCTGTGGAAAACATTCAAGGTCAGCGTGAGAGAGACAGGTCACAGCACAGATCCAGCTCCAGAGGATGGAGGAATGAGCCAACAGCCTCCCCACGGCCTCCCACAAATCCATTTCACGCTCCACACTCAGGTAAGGATCAAACAGAGGCAGCCCAGCTCAGAGGAGCCAAGACTTCTCCATCCCCCAGACCAGAAAGCCAGGAGGAGCAGGCAGAACAGGTTTTTAAGACAGCAGGCAGGGAGCAGAGGACACAATCCCAAACAAGGAAGAGCACAGTTTAACATCCACCATCAAAAGAAACAAGGGAAGAGCACCACGAATGCCAGAGAGGCACAAGCTTGGCTTCAAAAGAGGGAGACTGGTAATGGGAGGTACAGAGAGGTAATAAAAGCACCTGAGCACAGAGACGGAATGGCGGAGGAGCAGGAGAGCCCAATTAAGCTGGAACATCAGTAATTTCTGGAGGAAATGGGTATATGCAGCCCAGCCCTTTCTGCTGCTGGGCCACGGTGCCTAAACCAAAGCCCTGAGCACAAGCAGGGTTGCCAGAACTGTGGATAAACAACTCTCCTTCAGCACATCGCGAATGGCCTCCCCTGGAATGCCTCAGAGGGTCAGGGTCCCTGTGGAGGCAGGAGAAAGGCAGCCCAGGAAATGCTCCCGTTCCCTCAACTGGATAGATTTTTCCTTGTGAATTCAGAGAGAGGCACCGGTGGAGGAAGGGACACAAGGTCTGAAAGGCAGAAAGCAAATGAGCAGAAACAGAAGACACAATATGTGGCTTCCAGTTGCTGCAGGAAGAGAGAAGAAAATAACATCAGCTCCTCCACACACTGGAGATGCAGAGGGAGGAGGAAAAAAGGAATTACATCAGTTAAAATACCTGCAAGATGCTCTGGACGAAAAAGCAGGATGCATGGGGGATCAATGCTTTCAGAACAGGAAAGAGAACCAGCAAAAGACACCATTGCTATGGTGATCTAAAACATTGGACACACTCAGCAAGGAAAAGAGATAAAAGGAATTACAAGCCACATTTTCAGCTGCACAGAACATCCTTGAGATAGGATCAGGCCCCATATCCACCCAGCACAATTGTTAGTTGCTGCTGTCATCTGCCTCCTCATCCTCCACGCTGTCTGCAAGTCAAAGAGGACACAGCACCAGATACAAATGTAAAGGGGTTATTTTATTATTGATTCAGAGGTTAGACAAGGCACCATTTGATCTAAAAAGAAATGCAAAAAACCCCCCCAATTAAGTGTTATTTTTGCAGGCAATTAAGAAAGTCTCTTTTGCATTTCTTCAGCATTGTGTGAATTCCAGCTTGGTCATGATCACAGAAAAGCCACCCCATTCCCAGTAAGGCAGGTTTGGACTAGAGCCATGGCCCCTCTGTTCAGCAGCAGAGAGTCCTTGAGAAGTCTCTATGCCAGGGTTTAGGAATGCAGCAGAACAAGAAAAACAAAACTTCCAGGAAAAGACCACGGCATCTCTTTTTTGCTTTCCATTTCAGACATGATGCATCACTTGTTCGTTTTGGTCGTGGCTGATAGAAAGCAACTTTAGAAAAATCACAGCAAACCTTTCAGTGGCCTCAGAGTACCAAGAGCCCACCAGACAAGCCCTGACAGTCCTGGAGAAGCCTGGAATAGCACCTAACCCTCCCCTCCAGCAGGTCAGGGACCTGCAGCTGATCACTGAGAGATGTTTCACTCTCTTGTTTTGCCTCCCCAAACATGATTTCTAAGGAGGCCACCTCTTCTTCACAATGATTCTGCCGAATAAGAAAACCAACCAAAACCCAACCAAATCAGCCCCCAAACCCCTTGTTTACCACCTCTTTGCCCCTCCCCCCCCATCAGCCATGCCCCCCCTCCCAGCTGCCCTCCCTGCACCCAAGGGAGGGCTGCAATGGGTGATGTAGCAGAGTGTGCAGCCTTTGGTGGTGTCTCATCTGGTTCACGGAGTCACTCAGCTGGAATAAACGGGAACAAAGAGAAAAAAAAAATATTTAGGGGGAAAAAAACCAAACAAAATGAAGCATGGTTTATGGCAGAAAAAAAGCTGGTGAGCTGGATGCAAAGTGGGCACAAGGGAGGAAAGGAATGGAGAGTGGAGGAACGTCTTGTTCTTGCTGTAGGGTAAAACCCTGACCAAACCCAGGAATGCCAAGTGGCTGGGAACCCTTCCCTGCTGTTATGGCAGCGTGGAGGGGGCTGCAGCTCTCTTTGACCCTCTCAAGATAAAAGCTGCTTCTACTCAGAGCTTCTTTACAGCCACTGAGATGCCAGGGCAGCTCTAACACACACTGTGCCCCTCCCTGGGGCACAGCAATCCCATCCCAAAGGCTATCCCGACTTCCCAGGAAAGCCAGAGACAAAGAAACAGCCATCTGGGAATCCCAGAGGACCACAGGCTGCTGACAAAACCAGCCCTGTGTACTTCCAAACCCTTTCTTTCCAGTCATGTGCTTTCAAGAGAAGTAAGTCAACTGCTTTCGGTTCCCTGGTGTTATTTCCAGTTTGCTGGAAGGGAAGAGGCTGTTTCCCTGGAAAGGATGTATGAGGACAGAGAGGGATTTTCAGACAAAAGAGAAATTATCAAGAAAAAGAGCAAGGGATTCCTGAGGATTAAGCATCTGCTCTGAACACGGAGCCCACAGCAGCTCAGTGCACAGGAGGGAGATGGGCCATTTCCTCTGGAAAGGAGGGTACTCAGTAACACTCAATCAGCAAATACACATGGAGGGCCAAAGGACAAAGTTTCACCAGAGCCAATCTATAGTTACAGCGTGGTCCTCTAGGAAGGGCTGGAATCCCTTATGGACAAAGGTCAGTGCCAGCCCTGCAGTGTCACCAACAGCACAGTGGCCCTGAGAGGACAAGGCACTACCACAGAGTGTCCTCAAACAGAGCCTGACGAGCCCTGGGATTAGCTCAAGAAACAGGAACATTTCCATGAGCTCATAATGAAGGTCATTAGCTCAAGGGCACATGGAGCCAGTGGTTAATAACACTGTCTCTCCAGCCTTGAGAAATCATTTGTTTTGCAATAAGGCTTTATTATATTTAGACTCTGGGATCAGGAGAAGCTCAACACATCTTCATCTCCTTGGTCAAAACCAAGGCAAGAGTGAAGAGATAAAACCCAAGTCCTTTTCTTATCCTCAGGAGACCCCAGCCTGCCACACAGTGGCTGTCAGACTCTGACCACAGCTTTCACATTGTTAAAAAGAGCAAGAAGCATCTCACTAATTTGCCATATTAGGGCCCACAAATGACAAGAGGTTGAACCCCACTTCCTGCCCCCCAAGTCCCACCAGCACAGGCTCAAGTAACCTGCCATCCCACAGGGAATAAAACACATACAAAGAGAACACGTTGCCACCCAGCCCCGAGCAGCAGCCAAGTTGCCCCTCCCACAGCTGCCCCCCCAGTGACACACACAGAGCAACCCCACACTTCATTCCTGCAGCTTCACATCACCTGGGAAAATCCTCCCCCCATTACTTAATCCTGATCTCCAGCCTTCTCCTAGGCCCCCGCGGAGCAGGCAGGAGGAGCTGGAAGTACAGCTGATTCCAGGATGGTGCATCTCTAGGATGGAACAAAAGCTTCCTGGACCCAGGAGGGTGCAGATCCCACTTTTGGCAGCCCGAGCCTGGGCTCGCTGCGGCCTCTAGAGGCCACAATCTCCGACAGCGGCAGACAGACTGACGTTCACATACAGCCACATAGAGACCGTTGACAGCTTGTTTAATTAGAGAATTAGCACAGCCCTGCCCTGGGCTGCATCACCTTGTCCCCTCCTTTTCTATCTGCTCAGCTCTTCACCCTTCCTGGCCCCAGAGAGACAGGAGACAGAGAGACAGAGGGAGAGAGAGAGAGAAAGGAGAGCTCCATCCTGGGACGGAGCCCTAAATGAACATAACCAGGTCTTTACATGTTGCTTTTGAGAAGGCTGCCAGGATGCTGGCAAACACCACGTCGGCAGACTGGGAGGCATCCACAGCCGTATGGATCCCCCTCTTGCTGTAGTAGGAGACCAGGGGAGAAGTTTGGGTGTGGTAGGACTTCAGGCGGGTTTTCAGGGCGGTCTCGTTGTCGTCGGAGCGGCGGATCAGGGGCTCTCCAGTGACCTGGGAGAAGCAAGGGGACAGTCTCCAGCTTGCTGCAGCCTGGCACGCTCCCCCCTTCTCTCCACACCCCCTGCTCCCCTCCTCCAGGCCAGGCTAAAGGCAGAGCTGCAGAGGCAGCCCCCAGGTCTGTGGGGCAGACGGAGTGAGCCTGGGGCAGCCAGAGCAAGTCCCAGGGCAGTCACTGAAGGCAGCAGGGGTCGTTCAGCATCGTGGTCGTTCCCCCACACACCACTGCAGGGGCCCTGAGAGCAGGCACCAGCTACAGTCGCTCCCCAGGATGGAAACCAGGCACAACCCACCGCAACTTCAGCTGTGGACAGAGTCCAACAAGTTGTGGGGCTGGCAGAGCCCGGGCCAGCTCTGCAGCACGGCCATGCCCTTCAGCCATCCCTCCAGGCCTCGCTCCCCGCAGTGCCGTCGGCTCAGGCTGCCCAAGCAGTTCCCCACGCTCCCCAGAAAGCCAGGACAGGCGGTACAAGAGAAGCAAAGAAATGAGTTTTTTGTCCAGGGAGACTGCAAAAGCATCAGCTAAACCCAAAGCAAGGTAAGCTGTGGCCTTGGGAGCTCACATACATCGTCCTTCATGGGCTCTTTTGGGGGTCTGAACTCCTCGTGATACGAGCGGCCACTTGCTGGGTGAATCAGCCTGAGAGAGAAAATAAGTGTCAGCAAAGCAGGACAAGGTCTCCTCAACCTGCCACTCATCAGCACAGAAACATCTGCAACAGCAACATGATTTGCCTTTCACTTGTAAGAAAATTCTCTGCAGTTATTTCTGTACCAAGGGCCTCTTCAGTTTGGAAAAGCAGCTGCACCAGGAGAGGGAGAAGGGATTTTTACTTCCTGCTTTACTGGGGAGGGGTCTGGCTCCTGAAGCTGTGAGGGTGACACAGTGAAACAGAAAAAGCACATCTGACCTTAGTCAGGAAGTTCACTGGTGCCCAGATGTGTGCAGTGTCCTGTGTAAGAAGGAAGGGTTTACAGGCTGAGCTGGGGCACCAAGGATGCTAATTCCTATCAGCAATCCCTAATTTTTAGGGCAAGGAAGGGGCTCTGCTCAAGGCTGGTCCAGCCATGGGAGAACAGGCGAGGGATTGGCAGAAATCTAATACAGCCCAGCACCACAGCCAGCCCCAGGCACTGTGAGGACAACCTGGGAGCTGAAATCAGGATGCTCTGCCACAGAGTAGGAAACCCCACCCTGTGCACGGAGCACTTGGGGGAGAAGCATTACCGTCCAGTGATCCTCCGGATCAGCAGGGAGTCAGGGATGCTGAACTCAATGACCGAGTCGAGCTTCTCCCTCCTCTTCTCCAGGAGCTCATCCAGCTGCAAGAGCAAACACCCACCTCTGAGGGGCCTGTCTGCAGGGAAGGAGGTGCCAGGGCAGGCCCTGAGCGGGATCTCACGTACCATCTCCGCCTGCTTCACCGTGCGTGGGAAGCCATCCAGGAGGAACCCGTTCTTGCAGGGAGGGGAGTCGAGGTTGTTCTCAATCAGCTCCACCACCATCTCATCGCTCACCTGCAGGGAGGGGAGATGCCCATGGTCAGGAGGGGCACCCCAGAGTTACACACAGCAGCCTCCAGAGCTGCTGCACCCCCATCCACATGGTGGGATTTTTTTGGGGTCGTCCTGTGCAGGGCCAGGGGTTAAACTCAATAATCCCTGTGGGTTCCTTCCAGCTCAGGGTATTCTGTGACTCTACAATCCATGTCAGTGCCCAGGCTGCTTCAGGCCCTTCCCACAGCCACTCCTGGCCCCAGAGGCAGCAGCCACAGAGCACGGCCCTGCTGTTAACAGTGTGAAAGCTTCGTGCTCAGACCTGCCCATGGCACTCCCTGCCACGACTGTTATGGGAAGCACTCCCTGCCATGATTGTCATAGGAAGTACTCCCTGCCATGATTGTCCTGGGAAGCACTCCCTGCCACGGCTGCAACACCAGCATGTGGCCAATGAGACCTTTCACTCCAGGGACACTCCAGCCCGTGAGGGACTTGGACCAGTGCTGCAACCTTGCTGTTACAAAGGTTGCTGTGTTTCAAGGCAGACTGTCAGCTCAAAGACGAACTCCTGAGATTAATTTTTTTTTTTAAAACCCATTCACAGCAGAAAATATCGACTTAACCTTGATTTCCTGTTACTTTGTACCTTCACCCACACGTCCCCCTCGGGAGGCAGGAAGGGCAGAGCAGGCAAGTTGCTCATTGACTCCCATAAACCTTGTGTGAAGGTAAAGGCCCAGTAGTTGCTGACAAGCTCTGGCTTTGCTGGGTAGTTTTTTCCCATCTAACAATCTCAGCATACCACTGGGATTAGTGCCCTTTCCACACTGCAGCACTAACAGAAGCTGCAGCCCCAACAATAGCTGTTTATTTGGGAGCAGCTCTCCTGTTTTCTCCAGCACACACAGCTGGGACCCAGCAGGATTTGGGAACCAGGCTGTCACAACACACAAACAACAGCCCCACAGGCAGGGGGAGGGAAGTCTGGGTGAAGCAACAGGTCATTTCTGTGCTTTCCTGATTACACCCTCCAGAGAAACAGCTCCTGGGCACAAACCCCCCCACCCCAAGCTGCTGTGCTCCCAGCTGAGTTATCACAGAGGCAGAGCATGCTGGATGTCCCCGGGGAGCAGCCTGGAGCTGCTGCCACACACACACACGTGGCAGATACCACCAGCCTCTCCAGATAACGCCCCTATCTTTCATAACCAGCTGGGTATTGCAGGCTCGGTGTTGCAACGAGCTCCGAGCAAAAGCTCAGATAAGCCACGTCACTCTCCCCATCTGGGGCCTGCAGAGCCTCCCCGGGGTGTTCTGACCCTTTGACAGCCACAGAGATGCCCGAGATGTGCCCCAGGCCAGGGCAAGGCGCTCCACTTTGCGGTCCCTCGAGTTCCCCCGAGATATTTCAAGTCGTTCTGATGAGATAATTAGACCCTCAGAAAGTGAATGTCAGAGATTCTAACTTGCCTCTTGGGGACCCAAAGTGTCTCTCTCACACAGCACCTGCTCTAACTGTCACAGCAACAACACCTTTAAGCCTGTTTTCACCACGGCAAACTGCACTTGTGCAAGGGCTGGGATGCAGATGGACCCTCTGAAGTGATACCTGGAGTCCACGTGAAGAGAGACAGGAGCTGCAAAGCCTGGCTGTAACACCCTGCAGCTCCAAGGGCTCACCTTCACCTCAAACAGTGCTCAGGAGCCCGAAAACAGCCAGCCAGCCTCCACCCTGTGAGCACCAGGGACACAGGCTGCCGTGAGCAGTAAGCAAAGAGCAATTTTGAAGAGGAAAAGATGTTTTTCTAGCATGTTTCTTCGCCCTGCAATCTGCCTCTCTGCACTGATTAGTTTTGCCACTGAGAATTCCACACGCAGGAGGTGGATTGTGTCTGCTCCTGTTCCAGGTGCTGCCAGCCCACCTCCCCTCCCAGGAAACCCCCCGGGACCCACCAGCTTCCCAGCGTCCATCGTCTCCTTGAGCCGCTTGCCCAGCTCGGAGCCCGAGGCCACCATGGCCCGCAGCATGTCGCCGGTAGCCAGGTGGCACACGCAGTAGGTCTCGGCGAGCTTCGGAGCCTGCGGGAGGGGACACAGCGGTGAGCGCTGGGGGCAGGGGGGATGCCCAGGGTGGGGGGATGCCCACGGTGGGAGGATGCCCAGGGTGGGGGGATGCCCAGGGTGGGGGGATGCCCAGGGTGGAGG
>VXBX01003081.1:64099-155078 GCA_013400415.1 Scytalopus superciliaris
CGGGGGGCCCGAGTGTCCCCTCAGTGTGTGGGGTACCCGGGGTCTGAGTGTCCCAGGTGTCCCCTGCGTGGGATGCCCGAAGGCTGAGAGTCCCCCGCGCGGGATGCCCAGTGTCGCCCCGAGGGCTGTCTGTGTCCTCAGTGTCCCCCTCCGTGGGCTGTCTGTGTCCTCAGCATCCCTGCGTGGGGTGCCCGAGGGGTGGGTGGCACTGGTGTCCCCGTGGGTGGCATGTCCTGGGTCATGGTTAGGGAGCTCAGCATCCCTCTGTGACCCTCCCGTGCCCCCCTGGCGAGGGATTCCGGGAGTGTCGCTGTCCCCGCGTCCCTAACCCATCACCCCTCCGCCTCATCCACCCTCCCTGTGCCCTCGCTGGGGTGGCACAGGGTGCCTGGGGACCCCCCGGCTGTCCCCGCAGCCCCCCCCGGCCCGCGGGAGGGCCGAGGTGCTGCTGTCGGTGCCGGCGGTGAGTGTGCAGTTTTGGTGTCTCATCCCTGTGTGCGTTCCCGTTCTTCTGCTTGTTGTTATTATTGTTGTTATTATTTTTCTCCCCCCCGCCCCCTCCTCCTTCGCTGCAGCGCCAGGCTTGTCCCGCAGCCCAGATTTCAGCCCCACAGGGCTCTCCGTTTTTGTAAGTTTAGCAGCCAAGCCTCTTTGAGATGCGGATGGCCGAGCCGAGAGGAGCCAGGCGCTCCCGGCGCCGGTTTCCTTTTCCTTTCTGCCTGCAGAGAAAGGGGAATAATGGATCGCCTGGCTCCCCAGTTCGGGGGGTGCCGCTCAAACCTCCCAGAGGTGGGAGAGACGCGCTGCTTCCACAGGGAGCAGGGGGGAAAAGCCTCTTCGGGAGCCTGGGAAAGGCGCTGGAAAACGTGACTCGGGCTCATCCAAGCGCTTGACAAAACTTTTATTAACAAAAAGCTGCTTTGATGTAGTCGGGTTCAGCGTGGAGACGCAGGAAACGGTGCAACGGGTGCCAGAGCTGGCAAAGGGGAAGAGCTGCTGTTTGCATCGGGTTTGCTTTGTTCCAAAAGAGAGATGGAAATTCCAGTGCCTGCGTGTGCCGGCCCAGCTGGAGCACCCCTGGCACCTGGGCTCCCTCTGCCCACCCTGTGCCCTGGGTGTTGGTGCTTTCCCTGAGCAGCTGGGTTCCTCTGGGAAGGAGCTCTTTTTAGGTAATACCTGGTTTTTGTACTGGGGTATGGTAGAAAGGTGGTAATAACTTGGAAATACCCTGCTGGGTGTTGCTTGAGCTTGTTTGTGGCGTAGAGAAACTGAGTGTTTATGCTCCATGAAAGCTTTCCTTTGCTTTGACCCCTTCCCAGCTCCCCACCCTCCCCAGGGCATCCCAGCCGTGCTGGGAGGGCTGAGTGGGAGCCCCAGTTTGGGTTGCTGGGCTCTGAATTGGTGGGTGTGTTGTCTCTTCCCTGTTTTCCCCCATTGCAGCTCCTGTAATCGGTTTGGTTTTTCCTGTCCAGAACAAGTTTTCCGCTGGCTCATCCCCTCCCCCTCTTAATCCTGCAAAAACGTGGAGTTTTCAGTGAAATGTGGCTGCTGAGGGCCCAGTGGGGAGACCTGTGGCGTTGGTGTCCAGCTCGTGGTGGCCACTCTGTACCTGCCACATCCAGGACCTGGCGCTGCTGGCACCGGCTCACACCATTGGAGGGCAAGGAGGACGCTTGGCACTGCTGGAACTGGGAGTGCAAATGCATTTCTCTTAGACAGCACTGCTCTATTCCTAAAAAAAGTGGCCTAAAAACCCACAGTCTGAGCAGCTCTCGAGCAGGCTGGGGCAGGTCAGGAGGCAAGGAGAGTGATGGCACGGGAAGGGTCTCACAGCAGCACGGGGAGCTGTAAATCCTGCCTTTCCCTGACGAGCAGGAGTGAACCAGCTGGCAGATCCCCGTGATTTCTTTCTTTGTAAGAACACCCACCTTCGGCAGCGGGGTGCCGGGGGGGGCGTGCCGCAGTGCTGCGGTGCCGGGGCTCACCGGGACGGGGGAGCTTTGCATCAGCACTGCGGGGGCACCCACCTGGTGCCCTGGTGCTGTGCCCTGCTCCCGAGGGGGCGGCTCGAGCAAGGGGATGGGGCTCAGCGTGGGGAGTTTGGCGATGGAGGCTCCAGTGCTGCCTCCCTGAGCGTGGCTTCCTTCGTTCACAGCATCCACGGCGGGCACGGCGCCCTCCGGGTGGGCTTGTCCAGAGCAGAGCCCCAGACCTGCAGCCAGGAGGTCTCCAGTGCCATGACCCTCCCCAGCGTGGCCCAGCGTCCTGTGGCTGCACTGGGAGATGTGGCACAGGGTGGTTTCCAGCCCTGCTTGCCTCACTGCCGGATCACAGCGCCCCGGCACATGCCGGGACGTGCAGTGTGGATGCCAATGGGAGTGACGGCACCAGCAGCGATGGTGGGGATCTCAGGGACCCGTCTGGGTGCTGCCACCATGGCAGAGCCAGCGGGCAGAGGTGTCTGGGCAGGAAGGGAAGCCTCATGGGCACATGGCACCTTGAGCAGCTGAGGCTGCTTTCCATTCCCACGGCGTGTACTTCCTGTCGTGTTTTGGGGTGTGCTGACAGTCACTGTCCCCTCTGGAAAGCAGGATCCTGCCTGTTCCAAGCAGCCTCTGGGACGCCTGGCAGCTCAAGGGTGCTGCTGAGAGCTTGTAACACAGGTCATGCTTTCCTTGCTCAGTGTGCTGTAAACATTAACTAATCAGTCCTGGTGAAACCCTTTTTTTTTCTTAATTAGTTGTTTTTTGGGATTGGGAGTAGAAACCTGGAGCTGCAGTATCCAAGAAGCTTTTTTCCCACCCCCAGTGCCATCTCTGCCTGCTCCGTGGTGCCCAGCACGTGGCCTGGCGTGTTTGGACTGGGACAGCACAAGAGTGGCCTGTCACCTTATTTGAGTAACCTGGCTCCTGTTAGGAAGGGAACAACATTCCAGGGATTGGGGGAGATCCCGGGGTAGCAGGCAAGAGAGGTGGAGAGCCCTTGTATAAATGAACAAGGATTCATTCCCAGTTGGGACTGGAACATGGCAATCCTGGCCATGCCCATCTCTTAAGAACCTCCTTTTTTCCACTTGTGCCTTGTCTTGCCATAGCAAATTCAACTGGAGGTGTCTGGACCCCAGTGCTGGTGTCTGGAGCCTTGAGCTCAGCAGCTCTCCCAGCACGCAGCTGCGTCCTGATGCAAGGCTGTTGCTGGGATTTCGTCCCACAAGGATAACCATGGTTCCTGGGTGGTGCTGAGTGGGCTGCACGAGGTCTCTGCGGTCTGCAGGAGCACTGGTGGGGCTGGCGGTGTGACAGTGACTCCTCACTGGGGGAGAGGAAGCCTTCCTTCCTCTTCATTGCCCCGGAGGAAGGTTGGCCAAGTGCCACTTTTGGAGTGGAGAGTCCCTGGCTTGAGCAAGCACAGGGGGAAGCTGGGCCGGAAGCCATCAGGCTTCCCATCATTGAGTGGGATAATACTGATTTTCTGGGGGGAGGTGCATGGGAGTCATTGGCTTTCCTGGTACGGGGGAGACCAGAGGCAAAGGGGGCTCAAGAAGGTGACAGGCGCCTCGGGCAGCCCTGCGTGTCTGAGGAGGAAGATGTTTTCGAGCACTTGCTGGAAGATGTTTTGCTCGTGTTTGTTTTGGCCAGCAGGGAGACGGAGTTGGTGGTTTTTCAGGTGACAGGATCCACCCCACCTCGCCCGGCCGGCTTTGTGCTGCCTTTGCCGTGGAGTCACCACCACCATGCCAAGGCTCGGCGGTGCCTGCCGGGCTGGGATTGCCGGGCAGAGAGGCGCGTGCCTCCCCCTGTCCCGCCAGCAGCCCCGCCACAAGGCGATGGGCACGATTGCCATCGCTGTCCCAGTGCCCTGCTAGTGAACCAGAACCGTGGCTGAGCCCTGCTCGCAGGTCCTGGGGCTGTTGGCTGCTTCTCCTCATTTCCATGTGCTTCTGGGCCTGAGAGACCCGCGGGAAGGTGGGGTGGTGGGTGCCCGTCCGAGCAGGCCGTGCCCCCGGTACCTCGCCGGCACAGGCACGGGGACGCGGCGTGACCCGCCGGTGTTTGGGGCTGTGCCGGAAGGCTTTGATCTCGTCTCAGCAGCCAGCTCGCCGCCCAGCCTCTGGAAAGGGCTGTTCTCTCCCTGCTCTTCTCAGCACAGCCTGCACGCATTCCCGTCGGAGCCTTTTCCTTCCCAGCTCATGCTTCGGGGCGAGACCGGAGTCTTTGACCTCCGTCTGCTGGTTTCGAGCCAACCCCCTTTCCAGGCTTGTCTCGCTTGTGTCAGCTAAGTTTAGACTGCTCTGGACATACCGTGGCTGATGCCAGTGGCAAGAAACCTCCCAGAGGGAAGTAAAACAAGAAGTTTTGTTTAAATTTAAAGTGTCTTAACACCATTGTTTGAATGCCCCGGTGATAAGTGCATTTAAAATGGGTAAATTCAGGCTGTGGAAGCAGCAGGTCACTGCAGTTTCCAGTTTCTCCTGTCTTGGTGCAGGGAGAACCTGTGCTGGAGCTTGGGGTGGGTATGCTGGGATCTCTGGATAAAGCTCCATCCTCCTGCACGGGGGGCTGTGAGCCCTTGTGGGACCATGGGCTTGGCCTGGCTGGTTCCTGCACGGGGCAGTGTTTCCCTGCTGGCTGGAGCAGCAGGGCTGGGACAGGCGTGGGGCAGCAGGGAGATGCTCGGAGCAGCTGGGAAGCAGTGCAGCTCCTCCTGGGGCTCTGCTCACGCAGGGAAGCCCCGGCAGGGTCCCCACTCCCTGAGCTCAAATAATCCAGCCCGGCCGTACCCAGGGCGTTGCTGCTGTGGAGGCTCCGTGCTGTGGATGCATCCTAGCAACGCCAGCTGAGTTTTCCAGGCAGATGAGGCAATCGCTGCCCGTGGGGTGAGGCGGTGCAGGGGTTGGTGTGGTGGCACACCTGGGATGGGCCAGCAGCCCACTGGGACACGCTGGGAGTTCTAGTTTGTGGGGCTGGTGGTGACGGTCACCCATGATGTGCCCCCCAGCACGGTGGCACAGAGGGAACCTTCACAGGGCCGTGGGCAGGACCTATAGAGTGGCTCCTCTCTGCACCCCCACAGATTGCTCACACCTCTCCCATCCCATCGGAGTCTGCGGGTGGGGTGGGAACCAGCAGAGCCGGTGCTGGGAGGTGGTGGAGGGAGGGTGATGATCTCCCCAGTACAGGGAGCAGAGCAGCTTCCTGGTACTCAGATTCCCTATCTGAACATCCTGAGCTCCATCCTGAGCAGCCTGGCCTGCAGCATCCCTGCTGGATGCTGGCCTTGAGCTCCCCCTTCTCCTTCCAGACACTCTTTCTCAAGCCTGGAAATCTGGGAGCACCAGATTTAACCTCTCAGCATTGCCCTGTCTGGCAGGGGGGGGCTGAGCTGACTGCTGGGTTTGGGGGTGTTCAAACAGCTTCCAGCTTGGAGAGGGAAACTGCCGAGGAAGTTCCCTGCACGGCAGTGTTTGCAAAGCACGGAGGATGCTTGTGTTAATGAGCTGGGAAGATTCATTTCCAAGCTCACGTCGTGGGGTTTTGTATGTCTGGATGAATCCCACCCGGCTTGGGGGCCGGGGAGGGGGATCCTCCAGCATCAGCTTCCCACTGAAATGTGTGGTGGGACGGGAGGCTGAGTGATCAGATTTGGTGTACGTTTGGCCATGGTAAAGTGAGTCCTCGGATGTGATCTGAGATGTGTGTCCTGCTTCTGGGTCAGATAAGCCCAGAGATTCCTGGAAGGTGGTGGAGTGGGGAGGGCTGTTGGGCAAGATGGTTTGGGAGATTTTAACTGAGAACCAGGATGCTGATCCGAGCAGGATGAGCTGGGGCTCCCTCTTGCCCCATTGGAGCAGAGCCATGAGCAGGCTCTGATGGGATCCTGGGTCTGTGGATACCAGCACAGGTGAGACAGATCTGGCTGCAGGTTCTGTGCATGTGCCTGGTCCCTGCAGCCATGTCCTTGCAGTGCCAGGAGTGTCCCTTTGTCCCCCCCCTGTTTATCAGTGATCTGGGCCAGTGAGCTCTGGGCGCTGTGAGGCCACAATCACATTTATTTTGCTGTTTTCCTGTGCGTGACATGCTGCATTTCCATTTTTCATTTCCTGTTGAGCCCTGTTTCCCTCCGGTGAGTCCGAGTGTGCCGGCAGCTGCCTGCCCTCCCTGCCCTCCTCTGCTCAGATCCAGCATTTTTAATGATGCTGGGGAAGCTTTTCCAGCCTCCCACAGGTGATGAGTGCTGTGTTTTGGACCCCTACAGCTCCCATGTGGGTTGTATTCTCTCCCAGCCTCTGCTTTCCCCCACCCTGATCTCTGCTAGGACCCCTGTCTCCTTCCTTGACCTCTGCTGGGACCCCTGCCCACATTGAGGACATAGTCCTGGCATGGCTAGGATTGAAACCAGCTCTGCCCCATCCTGCTCCCCAGCCCTTGCTCTGCCCTTGCTGGCTCCTGACCAGCCACCCTGCTCCTGCACAGCCACGGAGCAGTGCCTCAGTCCTGGTGGGATGTTTGTGCTGACTTCTGGTTGTGTCAAATCAGGGTGTAACTTGTCTTGGTTTTTATTAATCGTTATTTGTATCTGTTGTGGCCTTTCAGAAATGCTTTTGCCAGCAGCTTATTTTTCCCTGTAGGAAACTGTATACAAGAGAGGTTCGTGTTGACCTTGGGCAGTTTTGCTACAAGAGCTGCACCGGTAAAACTATCCTGTGGGAGCGACTCCTTTCCATGTGGAGCAGGGCCGGGCTGTCTCCCCAGCCCTGCGGTCTCCTGCCAGCTAATGAGCATTAATTAATGCCCCTGCACCACCTCCCTGCTTCGGGAATGTTCAGTTGACACAGGAATTGCTCCGAGTGATGTTGGGGGGACAGCTGGTGTGTCTGTGGCCATCACTGTGTCCCTGCTGGGGGCTTGCCGGGGTGGTGATGCTGCAGCCATGCTGGGGAGGCTGTCCCTAAATAAATGCATCCATTCCCTGACTCTGCCAACATCCTTGGAATGGCTGCAACAGCCCTTGCCCCACTGCTGGTGATGGTGGGGAAGGGAAGTGAAGCCCCCCCAACTGCACACTGGGGAGCAGTGCCCTGGGGTGAGGCTGGGGGGACAGCCATGGCTTCGTTGCAGGCGGCTCCAGACACTGAGTGTGGAGATATTTCATCCTCTCCGGCTGTTTGGGATGCTTCTCGTTCCTGCTGTGGGGGGCAGTTGCTGGGCTGGGACATGCTGGGATTCCTTTGGGCTGGGTGTGTGGTGGCCATTGCGGGAGCTGGAGGCTCCCCTGACTCCCCCCAGTCTCTGCGTGTTGATTGAGCCAGCTGGAAGATTCTCCCTCCTCCAAGAATTCCTGGCGTTCCCAGCAGGGAGAGGGAGCCAGGATTCTTGGGGATGGAGGGAGCTGAGATGCCTGTGGATAGGGTTTGGTGGTGTCAGACCTGCTTCCCAGTAACTCCCTTGGGATGAGAGGAGGGAAACGCCACTCTCCCCATCACTGCAGGGTTTGGGGGCACTGGTGGGTTCCAGGCTGCCTTCCCACTCTGCTGACTTGCTCCTGTATTGAGTCCATTAGAGAGCAAGACAGGAGGGAGGCACTGACCCCCTACAAGTGTGGGGTTATCCTTCTCACCCTGGGGGTGCAAAGCCATGGTGGGTGCTGGGGGAGGGCTGTGGTGCTGGAGGGACCCATTCTGCGCAGCTGCATCCTCCTCCCACCGCTGCAATTTTGGAGCAGCTGCCTGCTTGCTGTGTCCAGTGGCCATCCTGGTGGTATCTGGTCTCCCCCTTTTGCTGGAAAGGGGAGGATGGGGATAGTTAAGATGGGATGTTGGCAGTGCCACTGTTCCCCCGTGGTGGGCTCAGCTCTCCGTGCCTGTTTGGGGGTGTGGGAGTGGAAGGAGCCGATGTCCCCCTGTGCCCCCTCCGTGGGGCTGCTCCTCCCTTCCTTGTCACAGCCCTTTTGTCAGCAAGAAGCAGGGATTTTTTCCTTTTTTTTTCCTTTAGAGGAAAATTCCATTGTGCTATTTTTAGTGGTGACAACTTGGCTTCTCGCAACAACTTTATTCTGCTCCCGGCGCTGCCGGCGGGTGCGGGGGGATGTCTGTGGGAGCAGCCCCACCACGCCGGGGGTGCAGCCGGGTGCTAACCAGGCACCTCCAGCTCCAGCCCTGAATCCAGGCTGCTCATGTGGCCACTCACTGGCTATCGGATCGGCTCCTTCTTGCTGTGATGACGAGCCCACAGGGCTCGGCCAGCCCCCTCGAAGGCAGTGCCGTCTCCAAGTGTCACCTCCATCCCACCGGAGCCCGGCGATGGATGCGGGTGCTGCAGAGGTTCCTGGTGTAATCAGAGTGTGGGGGAGGCACCTCAGCACCTGCCCCTCTTCCCCCCTCAGAGCTCCCAAAGGGATTGTGGCTCCCTGGTTCCCAGGCAGACAGCTGTCAGGGGGCACAGGCAGCAACTGGCCTGCTGGGTTTGCTCTGCTTGCCGTGGAAAGCAATACCCTCAGTGTGAGTCTGTCCCTGGAGAGGTGTCCGTCTGTCCACAGAGCTGTGAAGGAGGTGGGCTCAGTGTTGCTTCCATGAGTGTTTTGGTTTTATTAATACTTTTGTGGGTAGCGTGGGGAGTTGCCATGGAAATGCTGCTTGCTTTGGGATGTACCCCAACACACAGTGAAAGAGTCAGGGATTCATATACCCATGGACGAGGGGAATCTCCTCACCCCCTGAGACACAGGGAGCTCCCACCCCTGGTTTCTGGGGGGAGATTTGGCTCCTGCAGCACATCCTTGCTCTGGTTTCCCTCCTCTTCCTCTGGCAAAGCTCAAAGCTTGTGCAGGTGTGCCAGGGTGGCTCTTCTGGGAGCAGATCCTGCGCTGTGTGGTGGGTCTTGCTCAATCTGCTGGTATATTTCTGGAGATGCAGTGGGGTGATACAGGGAGAGCAGGATCCACCTCCCTGACAGCACATTTCAACACTGCTGATGCTGTTATTATTATGAATTGTTTGATTTGACAGAAGTCCTGGTCCATGCCCAGTGGACAGCAGTGCTGCTGAAGGGCAGCAATGAGTGGGGCAGGTGCTTGGATCCCCCTCTGGGCTGGTTCCTGCTGCCAAAAATTCCTTTAAAGCCAGTAAATCTCCTTTTGAGCTTTGTAAGCACCTTGCTGCCAGTGCAAGGTGAGCATGTGGCAAATGTTGGGGATCAAAGAGAGGAGGGCTCTGCCTCCCATCTGCTCCTGGGTCTCACCTGGCTCATTTTCCCAACACTTTATGATACTTTTTCTGGTGGCTTCTTCCAGGCTGGTGGCCTGGTGTCAAGAGTCAACAGGGTGGCTTTTCCCACAGGATGAGGATACTGTGTTTTCCCAGTCTTCTGCCTGCCTGTCTTGAAGCCTTTTTTTTTCTTTCCCTTCCCAGTTCCCTCAGACATGCTACTTGCTGGAAATATATCCCCAGGACATACAATCCCTGATTGAGGGGTGGGGTAAGGGATGCCGGGGGGCCCTGGTGGTGCGGGGCACTTGCTGGGCTCATTTGCAAAAAGGGGGGTGGCCTTTGAGCCATGGGAGGTTTTCATGTGCTTCATCAAATAAGGAAACACTGCCAGTGGTCAAAGGGCGACGGGCCGAGGAGTCCAGCGGGAATGCCGAGCGGGAGTCGGCGGCAGGAGCTTGTGGGCCACCCTGATGCCACCCAGCTGAGCAGCGGGGCGGGTTTGGCTGGACAATGGACTTGGAGAAGTACAAGAAGTTCCTGGGTGGACTTGGCACCCTGAGAGGTATTTCTCGCTCTCCGTGGTGTGGATGTGCAGCGCGGAGAGAGGCTGAGCCGCGGCAGCGTCGCGTCTTGCCGGGGCTCCGGCTGAGCCCCACCATCTGCCATCGATCGCTGATCAAGGCGGATCGAGCACTCCCGGGATGTCGAGGAGTCTCTGGCTTCCCGTGGAGGCAGCTGGGAGGGGTGGCGCTTTCCATGGCTCTGCTTCACTTCCCTCTTTTGTCTTTTACTTGGATTTGGAACGGTGTGGTCCTGGGCACAAAGCGAGCGCTGGGGCAGCAGCTGACCCAGCTCTGGGAGCAGCACAGGGAGGCTGGGGAAGCTGCTTTGCAAGTACCAGCTGGAAAAGAAATCGAGCTCCAATTCCTGCTAAAGGGAGAGGAGCTGGCTGGTTTCACTGCATGGATCCCTCTGGCTGTGGGTGCACAGTGGCACCTGGGTGCGGATTGGTGTTTTCCCTCTTCCTTTCTTTCTGTAACTCTTTCCCAGGGCTTTGTCCTCTCCTGCCTTGCAGGCTGTCCCTGGAGAGCTGACTGGGACACCAGATCCTGCTGGGCTGGCCCCTGGCAGGTGGCTGGAGGCAGGCTGCTGTTGTCCCGCTGCTGCAGGCAGCGAGCCCGGGCTGCGGGAGAGCAGCTCAGTTTACCTGGTGCTCTGGGAACGTTTCCCTTGCTTTTCCTCCCTTTTATTTCTTTATTTTTTCCTCCTCCTTGCTGTTAGAGCAGCTTTTTCCTCTAAAATTTCAACCAACCTCACAGGCAGCTCTGGGGATTCTCTTGCCAGAAGGAAGGCAGAGCGGAAAACAGAAATCACCTGGAATGCCATTGCCTGTCATCTAACAACACTGTCATTGACTCACCCCTTTTCACAGAGTGGCCTCAGCCCGGCTGGGCTTTACCAGCTGATCCCATTGTATAACAAAGGTGAATCAATTCCATGTTTAATTTAGCAGGGAGCCAAGGGAGTTGTCACCAGTGGGCTGGCAGCCTCCCCACCCTCCCGCTAAGGGTTAATCCCGCAGCTCTGTGGCTGACAGCTGCCCTGAGTTATCGCGTCTGGGAGGAATATAATTCACTTTCTTATGCTGCCGTGGTGTCCATCATAAATTTTTCCTGAGCCTCGCTGCAGCTGGCACTGGGAATCAATGTGAAAGGAGCCCTGAGTCGCCATGTGCTGGCTGGGCGTGCCGGGGTGGTGACCGGCTCCATCCCCCCCGTCTGCAGCCCCGGGGCAGGCAGACCAGGGCTGGGTGCTGGCTTCGGGTGCCACTGACCCCTCTCTGTGTTTTGGGGCTGCTGCTGAGCTTCTCACACCGGGCTTTCCAGCCCTGCTTCCAGCTGCAGCTCTGCAAATTCCTCTCCTGCCTGCAGGAACGAGGTGCGGGGAGCCAACATGACGTTATTAATCTCGTTTGCAAGGTGACTGGCTGCAGGAGCTGATCTGGCAGCCTTGCCCTCCCCAGGTGCTGCCCAGAGCCCTGCTGGGAGCGCTGGCTCCCGCGCTGGCTCCCACATCCCCTTGCTTGTGGCACTTTCCACTCCTGTGAGTCTGTGATGGGAACATGGAAACATGGGTGGCAAGTCCCTAAGAAACCCAAACTTTGGGTTTTGGTCTGTTTTGCTGCCTGTAGATTGAGTGATGCTGACTTTGTCACCAGCTGTGTTTACCACAGCCCTTCGCAGCTTTAATTCGGGAAGTGGAGCAGGCAGGGAGAAGGAGGAAAACACATCATGGGCAGGGAAGTTGCAAGGGTTGGAAGCACTCAAGGCCAGGTTGAATGGGGCTTGGAGCAGCCTGGGCTAGAGGAAGGTGGCCCTGCCTGTGGCAAGGGGTGGGAACAAGATGTGCTTTAAGGTCCCTTCCGAGTAAACCAGTCTGGAATTCTGTGCTTGGAGGAGGCCAAACAGTTCTAAGAGCAGGCACAACCACCCCTTTTATGCTGCTGGGGGGCTTCCCCACACATCCAAGCACAGAAGGGATGCCCACCATTGCAGGCAGTGATGGCTGGCTCTGTGGTGCCCATTGGCATGGAAACACTGTGCCGTGCATCTCGCTGTTGTCATTTGGCATTTGGATCTAAGTGTGCTCTTGGTGCTGAAAACAGCAGGCCCAGCCTGCCCTTGAGCTGTGGGGCTGGCCAGAGCTGGAGGAAAACAAGGTTTTATTGCTGGAGAGGTTTCTTTTCCCTTCTCCCCCCTCATCTCTATTCATCTCCCCAGGGAGGTGGAGGCAGCAGCGGATATTGGAGCTGGGAGTGTTTCATATGTAAATGCTCGTGTATGTAAGTCCAGGCCCCTGACCCCCGGCGCTGTGCCAGCATCCATCTCCTCCAAAAGGCTTGGAGAGCATCCCAGTGCCCCCAGCCCACTCAGCTGGGATGGGGCTGGGGGGCCCTGCCAGATCCCTGTCTCTGTGCCGGGGACAAAAGATGCTGCTCGGGGAGGGACCCTGCCGCAGGGGGTGCGGGGTCACTCAGACTTTCCACACAGTTTCCATCTTGAGTTTCCTGGGGCAGCATCTGTCACAGCCCTGGGGTGACCAGATCCTTGGGCTCGGCTCAGGAGACCCATTTGATTACAAATTTATTGCTGGGTTAATTTTACCAGCAGCATAAGGATGGCTGGTTTCACTTTCTGAGGAGTTTGTTGTTTACTTGGCAGCTGGCTCAAACCCGGCATCTCCTCGGCCCTCTCTCTGTGCTTGCCAGCTAATCTGGCTCCATCTGACCTTGTCGTTGCCACGTGCTTTCCCCAGGGGAATTGGGTTCAGATTTTCCTTGTGCCCAGGCAGCCACGAGTGGGTCCGTGCTTGTTTCTGCTGCCTCGCCATCGTTCACGTGCCCAGAGTGATGAACTTCTTGGTTCTGCTGAGTTTCTGCTGTTAAAAAGAGGGGTTTAGATCTTACATACTGCTGAAGGGATGTGGGGGATTGGAGCAGAAGTCAGGAGCAGCCTCCTGCCCCGGTGTGTGCCACTGTGCCAGTGCTGGAGCAGTGCCACAGCTCATCCCTGCGTGCCACCGTCACTGTTTGCTTTCATCCCATCATGTGGTGGCTTCCCTGAGGAGCAGCCCAGGCTGGGGCCACCCAAGGTGGCCGGGTGTGATAAGAGATCCAGGGCCACCATCTGCCCCGGCCACTGCGGGTGGAGGCTCTGGAGAGTTGTAGTTCCTCTGGCCCATGGCTCTGCCAGCCCTGTCTCCCTCTGTACGAGGAGGATGGGGCTGGTTGCTCCTGGGAATGGGTCGGTGCTGCTCCTCTGGCACAGCCACCTGGTGAGGTGTCCCTTGGGGACCACTGCCAGCTGTGGGGACTCACAGGCTGTGCCCTAACTGAGGATACCTGTTGATTTACAGCTGTCCCACCATAGCCTTGTTGTTTTAGCTCCAGAAAGGTCCAGCTTGGCTGTGCTGAGGGAATCTGCTGGTCTTGGGCCAGGCTAGTGGGGTCCAGCAGATCTGAGGCTTGAACAAAGTGGACAGAGCAGTGTTAGCAACTGGATTATTTCATTTGCTTTTTAATGGGGATTAAGTTTCTCTGTGGGAGAGCAGTTCTCTAGGGAACTGAAGTTTCAGGCTCCTGCCTCCCCCCTTTTTTTAATCCTACATTTCTCTGCTGTTGCTGCACAGCAAGGTTGGCTGTCCAGGAGCTGGCGCCAGCACCTGGGGTGAAGCATCACTTCAGGGCATGGCACTGCCATCACCCTGGCTGAGCTCAGGGATGTGATCAAGTATGGAAGGACCAGGACCAGGTCCTGGGAGCTGTGGGGAGGGAGCTGTGGGTGCCTTGCCTCCCAGACCCCCATTCTCCAGCTGAAGGGTGCTGGTGCTGGCTGGCAGAGTGAACTGCTGCTGCTCCTTTGCCCGCCTCCTGCCCGGCACTAATCAGGTTTCACACTGCTTAGTTTGGGACATCTAATGAGATCAGGGCTCAGGGTTGCTGCCTGCCCTCCATCTGGGAGGAAGAGGAGGGAATTGGCTGCTTCCTTCTCTTTGACCTCCATTTCTCAGTAAAGGCTTTGCACAACCCCTGTTCCAGGGTGGCAGCTCCACCACCACTGTCCTTGTGTTTCTTGTGCCCCTGAGCTGCTTTTTGGGGCACACTGGGGGGGGCTGAAGGCAGAAAAAGGGGGACACCCAACTTCTAACAGCACCTTGGACTGTGACCTCCCTTTGCCTTTATGCTTTATTTGTGAGGAGCAGGATGAGGGCACCAGAGCTGCCAGCCTGGCCATACCCAGGCAGCGCAGTTGGAGGGAGCTGACCCCCCTGGCCCTGACACCCCCGTTGTGTGGAGCCTGTGCAAACACAGCACCCCCAAACAAAGCGCGGCCAGTTCCCACTACCCTAACATTTTCCCATTTCTCCCGCTGCCAAGCAGCCTTTGGTTGGCGTTGGAATAACAAGCCTCTTTGAGGAGACACCAGCTCTTTTGTTAGCTGGTAGAAAAGAAGTTTTGATGCTGGCCATCCCTCCACCCCCCGGCTTTCCTGCTCCCTAAGCCACTGCTGTGGGAAGTGCAAAGCTTGGACTTGAGCGGCCGAGGCTTTCCATCAAATCTTGTTTTTTTCATGGCTTTTTCTCCCCGCTGTCGGGGTGTGCTGGGAATTACGGAGCGGGTGTTTACCCAGCCACGGAGACGGCGGCTCTGTGGAGGTGTGTGGCGTTGTCCCCGTGGCCGGAGGGGCAGGGAGGGACCCGGAGATGGCATCGCCTTCCTCCTCCTCCCCTGGCTGGGAAAGATGCCACCTCTCCGTGTCAGCACAGGCCCCTGGGAGAGCGTGCAGACGTGTGTGTCCTCTTGCACGTGGGCGTGCGAGCGAGCCTTCCTCTGCCTAGAGCTGATGTTGCTCACTCCCGAAAAGACACGGTGTTCCCCTCCCTGTGCATCCCCATTCTCTGGCATCGCCTCATCCCTTTCACCCTCTCACCCAGCAGTTCCATGTGCATCCAAGCTGCCCTCACTGCTTGGCCATCTGCCTCTGGATGTGCAGCTTTTATCCGTGTCCCGGTGGCACTGCCCGTCCCTGTTCCCTGCTCCTTCTGGCCTCTCCTTGCAGGGCCATGGCACTGAGTTCATCCCAGCTCAGCAGGGGGCTGGTGCTTTCCCGGAGCTGAGGTTACGTGGCCGTGAGTTTTGTGGCATCATTCAATGAGCAGGCGCCACAGGGCTCCCTGCCAGCGTCCTCGCAGGGGTGACGAACCAGGGGAGGCTTCCGAGAAGTGGAAAGCGATGAAATAATGCCTGAACTGCTGCATCAGCAAAGTCCCAGCAGCCTTGGAGAGGGTGGATGGAGGGAGGTTTGTAATGCTGGGAGAAAAGCAGTGAGATCACCCTCACCTCCTCTTGCTCTTGGGCTGAAGGGATGAATCAAAAGCCTGGATAATGTTGGAGAGGGTTGGAATGAGACGTGTCCAGGATGGCACTGCATGCACGTGGCTCATGTATGTGGATCTGCTGGGATCCATGTTGTGGGAGACAGGGAGCTTCAGTCACCCTGGGGGATGTATGGAGGGATGGGCACCCTGCCTGCACGGGGAGCAGCAGTGCTGGAACTGCTGATGGTTATGGATGTTCCTGGGAAAGGTGCTGAATCTGGGGCACTAAAAAGTGAGCCCCAACAAGGAAAGGAGCCTGGAGCTCTGAGCTGATGCCCTGGAGATGCCGATTGCTCTTCCTGCTGGGTGAGCCTCCTGCTCCTGCTGAGGAGGGAACAGTTTCCTTTTGGTTTATTTTGGAGATTCTTGAGGCCCTGTATTCTCCTGTTGGCTCCATCCATCTCACTGGAGTTGGTCCCCTTGGATGGCCCCTGTTGGGATGTCACATTCCTGTAGACCCCATAACCACTGGTGCACTGGGGGATTTGCACTCCAGCCTGGGAGCAGGAGTTCATCCCCAGCCATGCTGCTGGGGAGTGATTAAGCTGTGAGCAGGTGGCTGTCCAGCTCAGCTGTTTGCCTTTGCAGAATGAAAGCCAGCAGGAATGATGTTTGCTTCGAACCTTCCCTCAAACCATCTCCATATCCCTGCTCTCCGTCTCCATATCCCACTGCAAGGTGTCCTGGGGGTCCTGTCCCATGTTCCCCCCAGTTGAGGCAGCGGCTCTGCTGTGAGAAGGGAAGTCTGGGGTATTTCTAAGATATTACTCTAATTTTGGTGCCCAGACGTCTGCTGGAAAGGGGAACATCTCTGTTCTTATCATCAGAGCTTCCTTTCAGTGGTTCCTTGGAGTTCTGATTTTAGCAGTAATGGTGGTGGGGTGGGGTTCAAGGTTCCCCCCTGCAGCCCCTTCCCTCTCCCCTCTCTTTGCTGCATCCAGCCAACCTTTGGCAGCGTGGGCAGCTCCTCTGTGAGACATTTCCAGGCAAATATTGATCAGTGCTGCTTCACAGTGCTGATCCAGGGGGGTTGGTGAAGGACAGTCCCCGAGCCCTGGGATGAATGAGGCTGCCCTGGTTAATATGATTTAAGCCCAGCTCAGGCTCCCACTGTTCCCCATGCAAATGGGGAGCAGCAATGGGGTACTCGGAGCCAAAATCCCTATTTGCACAAAACCCCGTGTTTGGGAGGTTGTTTTTCCAGGGCCACAAGAGCTTTGATCTCTGGGAGGGTGCATAGTCCCAGATTTTTCTGACCCTGGAGTTGGGTGGTGATGCCAGAGGGCCAGCATGGGACCCTGCAGACTTCTCCCCGTTCCTCCCGGCGGGACTGTGGCCGCTTCGGGTTGATGAAAGCCAGAAGGAAATGTTTAACGCGGGGAATGTGCCCGCTGTGCCAGGAGCTGGAGGCACGTGGGCAGGGCTCGGCGTCAGGGCCCGCATGGTGAGGGATGGCCGGCTCTGCCCGCACACGCTCGGGCGGGTGATTCACCGGCAGCAGGAGAGGACTTGGAGTTGGAGCAGCGGAGCCTGTCCCGCAGGGATGTGCCGGGCAGCGTCGGGGGCTCTGACCTGCCCCATTCCACCTTGTTTTTAATAGCCCAGATCAGAAGGAACGTCACCTTTGTTCTGGCTTTCCTTTCCCATGGCTCCTGGCGCCGCGGGCAGGGTGGAGCGGGGCTCCGCGCCCCGGCAGGGCCCTGCCCGTGCTTGCCGCGGGTGCGCCGGCACAGAGGGCCGCGCTGGCACGTGCAGGTGAGCTCGGCACCCAGGGATGGGCCTTGCTGAGCTGTCTGTCTGCCTGTCTGTCTGCAGCTGCCTCTGCTGCGGGTTGCAAGGAGGGCGTGATGCCCCTGGGATAGCCAAGGGGGCAAAGCTGTGGCCTAGGGGGGAATGAGCGTGGCTGAATGTTGGTATAGGGCATGTGCTCTGTCCCCAGCTCAGGGTTAGGGCTGCAGTGGGTTTGCTCCAGAACTGTCACCACCCTGTCCAACCCAGCCGGGCTCCTCACCCTGCTCCAGAGTGGGACCTGCCCCTGGGAGCAGAGGATGATGCTGTCTGTGATTTACCTGGGCATCTCTGATCCAAAACCTGGAGTCTCTTTCCCCTCCTCAGCAATTCTTAGCTGCTGCCATAAGCAACTGAGATTTGCCCTTAAAGCTCCTAGAAAGGAGGAAAAAACAACAAAAAGGGGAAAAGCATTGCTGAGGAAGCACAGCAGGAAACCTGGCTCCTATTCTGCAGTCATGAGTTTGTGTGTGCTCAGCACTGCTCTTGGATAGGACCTTTACTCTGCTGTGGGGCCAGGATGGGGTGACCCTGATGCCCATTTAGGGCAGAGAAGCCCCCCGAGATCCCCCAGTACACTCACAGTTGCTTCCATGTCCAAGCAGGAGCTAAGTGGTTCCTGCTGCAGGTGATGGGAGCATTCAGTGGGCTTGGCCGAGGGGCACTTCCAGCACCCCTGGGCACAGGGGGTGCAAGCAGAGTCTCAGAGTGATGCTTCTCCCCCGGTTCAGTGCTGCTGGGTGCCAGCTCTGGCTGCTGTCCCCAGCGCCACCCAGTGATGCCCACTCCGGCGTTTCCACAGTGCCACCTGGCTGCCACCTCCCGGGGCTGGGACACCCGGCCCTGGCCGGGGCTCATGGGGCCTCGGGTGCCTCTTGGAGGCCACAGCACCCAGGGAGTGAAGGAGCACCCCAGTGGCATCACCCACCCCATGGCAGGGCGCCTGTGTGCCCTGGATGGTGCCAAGGAAGCGAGGGCAGTGCCTGGCTCCCGTGTGCTGCTGCCCGGCAGCTTCCCTGGTCATATAAGGAGATGCCGGAGCCGGGAGCCGTGGCGGTGTCGCCTGAGCATTACTCACTGGGGAGGCACTGGAGGGGGAGGAACTGCCCCAGACACCCAACTGTTGGCCAGAGCCAGGGGTGACTCAGCTCCGGGCAGGAGCACAGCTGGAGTGAGGAGGGGTCTGGGGTCTGCATCCCCAGAGCTGCCCTCTGGGGTACCCTAAAACCCAGGGAGGGTGCTGGGGGGGTCCCACCATTCTGGGTGATGCACAGGGCTGCAGAATGCTGCCCTGGGCACCCTGTGAAACAAGGGGGTGCCTTGTAAGGTGGGGACCCCCCCTGTGGGAAGGCACGGCCTCTCTGCTCCCCAAATTCCTGTGCGGGCGGGAGAGTCGTGTCCTCTCCCCACCCCTTTCCTTTCTGGGCTGAGGCGACGGTTGAATCCGCCTTGCAAGGAACTAAAATGAGCTGTTTGTGTTTTGGGTGCTCAGGGCGGTTTCCATGGCAGGGAGGGGGCGCAGCCTCATGCTGGAGGAGGGGCCGGGGGCTGCATCCGGGGCTGGGTGGTCCCCAGAGCCCTGGTGAGTCACCCCGAAACCCACCATTGGCTCCCGACACCCCGGATCAGCCGCCTCCTGCATTATCACCTTCCTGCAGTGCCTTCTGCCCAGCAGGGAAAGGAAAGCGGGGTGATGGTGCTAAACTGAGCAGGATGAAGTGGGGAGGTTACAGGAATCCCCAGCGTGTCCTGGTGCAGCCAGAGGATGTATTTATATATAAAAATATACATTTATATAAATACATTCAGGAGTTGGAGTCGATCTTTGTGGTCCCTTTCAACTCAGGATACTCTATGGTTCTGTGACATCATCTTTATAGCTGAAGTTTATTTATATCTGTAAGTGAAATATGTATTTATAGATGATTGTATATATTTAAAGAGTTTCTTTAACCCAAAGGCTTGTCCAGATGAAGCAGCTGGCAGTGCTCAGTGCAGTTTATCAGCCCCTCCATGTGGGAAGCACCCAGGAAGCACAGGAGCAGCTGAGCCCCTGTGGGTGCAGCTGGGATGAGAGGATGTGGGAAAGCAGCTCCTGCTTCCCAGACCCTTTTCCTCTGGCACACCCCAACTCCATCACATCACCAGCAACCATCTGCCTTGCAGGGTGTTATTTGCCCTGCTTGGGATGGACCACGGGCCCATTTATGGTGGCCTCATGCCTGCTGGTGGGCCATTCCTCCTTCAGCCTTAACAGAAAGCAGACGCTTTGGATGAAAACTATGCTGGGATATTTTTCATCCAGGCAGGGATGAAGCTCTGGAAAGTGTATTGCAACAGCGCCGAGCCCCGGGGTAACTCTGCATTTCTTATTGCCCATCTTGTCACCCGAACAATACTAGGAGGTTACAGGGGTGCAGGACCCCCAGGAAAGATTCAGTCATTGGATCATGAAATGGTTTGGGTTAGAAAGGACTTCAAAGCTCATCTCATTCCAGCCTCCTGCCTCCAGTAGACCAGGTTGCTCCAAGCCCTGTCCAGCCTGGCCTTGAACACTTCCTGGGCCTGGTCACCCACAGCTTCTCTGGGCAGCCTGTGCCAGGTTTTGAAACATTTCAGGCAATGTTTGGGTCTGTCAGGATTTTGCTCAATATGGTTTCCTTGGTGGCTGAAGGGTTTGGGAGCTGCTCAGGGTTATAAATACAATATAAATCTCTGCTTGTAGCTGGGTGAAAACCTAGAGCTCGTGGGGATTTCCAGCTGTGAAGTGGGTGCTGCCAGATGGCATCTGGTGTGGTGCTGGCCCTGCGTGAGCTGGGACTCCTGGCTGGTCAGTAAATCCTAAGCTGGGATTCCTGGCTCTCCCATCAGTAAATCCTGAGCCAGGCTGATGTCTGCAGGTCTGCACTGTACCATCCTCACCTTAACAGCTTCCCCTTTGCTGCCAAGCATTGGCAGAACAGCCCTCTCTTGTCTGAGCCCTTTGGGGAAGGCAATGGCAAGAAATGAGCCTTTAATTCTGTGCAACGTTCTATCCAAGAGCAGGTTTCTTCCCTCAGGAGCTGGCGGGGGGGGGACGTGGTATGTGATGGGCTCTGAAATCAATCCAGGCTTTGTGGGAGCCTCCCCACCCAGTTGCTTGTGGTCACAACGGGCAAGGGGCTGGGGAGGCACCGGCTCCTCTCGGTTTCCCCGTGCCGTCCGTGTCCTGCCGCTGCCGGAAGCGGTTCCGAAACGAGCTGAAACTCAGAGTAACGCCCAACACGGTGCAAACCGTTAGTAAACAGGGCTGGGCTGCAAAGTCTCACCGTGCACGGTGTGATGTGGGGGGCGAGTGGGACACCCGGCTGTGGGAAGGGCTGGGAGGCGGGCAAACCTCTCGTGTTAGAGCATCTTTAGGGAGTATTTCCCTGTGGGGGGGTCTCCTGGTGGTTAATCTTGGCATCCAGGGAGGGCAGTGGGAATGTCCTTTGGGTGCTTGACTCCCAGAAGCCCAAACTTTGTTGCTTTTGCCCCCTTGCTGGGTAGGGGGTTTCCTGTGAGCAGACAGGTCCGTGGTGGGGGGCTGAGGCCTCGTGCCTCTCCCAAGCCCCCCATGAGGATGCAGGTGTTGTGGTGAGGCCACCCTGGCAGCCGGTCCCGCCGATACCCCCTCAGCACGGCCGCCAGAGCCGCAGCCAGCCTTCCAGGGCGGCTGGGAATGGAACTCGAGGAGATGACGTCTCTGCCCGCCGAGCGCGGGGGGAGGACGAAGTTTGGCCGCGAGAACTCCGAGGAAAGATGTTTGAGCCGGCCTGACGCTCACTTTGTCCCTCTACCCGCCCCCTCTTCGAGCTCCCGAATCTCCCAGTCCCAGCGGCGCTGGTTGTCCTAAGCCCTGCCAGCTCCGGGGGGACACAGCCAGCTGCAGGCAGAGGCGCAGGCAGGAAGTTTTGGAAGTTTCTCCAGGCAGCGACTCGGCCCCCAGCCCCTCACCCTCCCGGCGATGCCGGACTCTGGCAGCCTCGGGAGAAAGAAATCCGGAGCCAGGCTTGGGATAACGGGCCGGGAATAGGAGACAATGCCTCTGTCGGAGAGCTCCTATCTGCCGCCCGCCGCCTTTGTCCTGAGCCACGTCCTGGGCATCGCCGGCGTCCTGTACTGGCGCAGCCGGAGCAGGGAAGGTAGGGCTGTTCGGGGGGCAGGGGGGCACTGGCATGGCTGGTGTGCTGCCCACAAGGGTCACGCATTGTTTTCCCTCCCCAGGAGCTGTGGCAGCATCTGGGCAGGGTCGGACATGGCTGTGGGAAGGAGGGAGGAGGACGCGGCAGTGGGGATTCTCCCGGTGGCCTTCAGCCCTCTGTGTGTGTGGGGGTCAGAGGTTTTGGTGCCTAAATGTGGTCTCGCCGCCCATTCCCAGCCCACGTGGGGCTGGAAGAGGCTGGGACTGGGGGGGTTCTCGCTGAGGATGGGGCTGCTTTTTGTCTGGCACAATGGCAGGACACGTGGCTGGGTCCTGCCTGCTGGTTCTGCCCCGGTGCAGGGCACTGTCACTCCCAGCCCTCACAGTGACAGCAGTGTCTCTGGGAGCCACCAACACCGGCAGGACACGGCCCTGGGAGCTCCTCCTGGCTCTGGCATGGCCTCCCTGAGCAGCTGAGGCTGACCCTGCCTCAGTTTCCCAAAATAGGGCTCGCACATGACTGCCCAAGGAGGGTGAGGATTCGTTACAGGGATGTGCGATAGCTCCAAGGCCCTGCACAAGGACTCGGGAGCTCCTTCTGCCTCCCAGCCTCTTCCTCCTGGGATTTGTTTGTTTTGATTCCTCCCTCTTTTTTTCCAGCAGTGCTTGTTCTCGCCTGTGCCTCTGCATGGGGCCTCTTCCCTGAGGCCGTGACCGATTCCCCCTTTTCTTTCCCTTTTTCCATGCAAAGGGGCGGGACTGTGCAGCCTGGGCAGCACAGAGGACTTTTCCCTGGATACCGCTTCGGGATACACTTCTTTCTTTCTCCCTCTAAACGACTGGGAGAGGGAGATTGAGCGGGAATTGCACAAACACGTTGCTGTGCAGAATGCCCCCTGTTACCCACTAAACCCAGACTTGCTGCAATTCCTCCTGCTGACCCCGCTGTTCCTCATCCATTTAATTAATCTCTGTGGCCAGGCAGGGTTGTCCAGGGAAATACTTGGCTCCATCCAGGGACCTCCCTCCTGAATGCTTCCCATCTTGACTCTCTCTTCCCCATGCCGACCTGTTGCTCTGCCCTTCTTGGAGGGGGTGTATCCCCCCAGATCCATCCCTTTTGGAAAAAATCCTGGAGCAAGTGTTGCAAGCAGCAAGTATATTCAATATGTGCTTTCCTTCATCCCTCCTTCCCAGAAAAGGGCAGGTAAAGCCCATCTCATGGAAGATGAGGGCCATCTTGCAGCAAGTTTTTTGCCCTGTGATGCTCAGGCAGCTCTGCCAAGCACCCGCCCCACTCTCCTTTGCATCACCACTTCTCAGGTGTCTCCCTCATTAAATATCCGGGTGTTGGATAGTTTTCCACCGCAGGTATCTCTTGTGCATTCTTCCAGGCTGAATCAGGCTCCGTTTCCTCTCCCTGGGTGAAAGGCTCTGTAAATCCCGCCTGGTTGGCTCTGTTGTCATGATGGATTATGTCAGCTCTCAAGTTGGCAGCCAGCATGTTTTAAATACCTCCTGCTCCTCAGCCAGCCAGGTTTTTTTTGTGTATCCCCCATCTTAACAGTACCAGGTTTAAAAACACCCCACGCATTCCCATTCTTTGCTTGTCTTGAAGTGAAAGCAATGGGTTTTGATGCTTAAAAATTTCATTTTTTTGGCTTTTTTAAGTAACCAACCCATCCTTCACCTTAAGGTTGTCTCTTGCTGTTTGGTGCCACTTTCACACTGAGTGTGGGCTTGGAGATGTCCTCAGAGCAGGGCCCTGTCTGAGATTTCTCATATTCCTTCAGATTTAGCAGGAATTAATTAACAGGAGCAGAAAGTTTGGGAACCACTTCCCAACTTTATTCCAGGAGGCTGAAGGAGCCTGTGGGTGTCACAAAATCCCCCAGATTCCCTCCTGAGGATGGCAGAGGGCCATCCCAAGGAGCACTGAGTGCCTGCAGGATGGAGGGCACCAAGGCAGGGTTAGGATTAGGGATTGTGCCTGCTGATTCCCAGGGCTGGGACCGGGCTCTGGCAGCCTGAGGCAGGAGGAGGCACATGGTGATGGAGTGTGAGAGCGAGCAAGGCCAGCGATGATGGAGGAGAGATCCATCAGGGAGCAGCAGCTCCCGGCAGGACGTGTTGGGAGCTGCTGGGGACAGGCAGGCTGCCAGGATGGAGGCTGCTACAGGCAAACGGGAGGGGAATTGTCTGTGCAGGGTGTTGTGCTGGTGCTGGGAGGGCTCTCTGACACCCAGTGTCTGTGGGAGCCATCCCTGTGATGACAGCAAGTGCCTGGGGGCCCTGATGTCCAGCAGGATGGTGAGTAGGAGTTTTTATTTCCATGCTCAACTGATGCCTCTGGTTTTGGAGCACTGGAAACCAGCTATGGGGTAGGATTTCACAGGTTTTCCCTGTTCCCCCTCACTAGCTGAGTTCACTTGGGGGACCAATAGCAGAGGGAAAACCTCCCAAACCACCTTTCCCTTGTGTGGCTACCATTCATCCTTGGTCCTTGTTGCTTCTGCCCCTTTATGGGGAATTTGTGCTGCTGTGGTGGAGAGCAGACAGTGCCCTGGTTCCTTTGGGATCCCCATTTTTGGGGATGAGGTGAGCTGAGCTGTGATGTGGAATTTGGGGAGAGGAGGTGGGGAGGGAAATAAACCACACTCTCCGTCTCTGTTTGCCAGTGATGTTCCCTGTGTCACTGCCACAAGCCTTTGCCCCACACCCTGTGTGTGAGGGAACCTGAAGCTCTGCTATTCCTTTTCCTGCTGCTGGCTTGTCTTCAGAGTGAGACAGATTTCCTTTGGCCACTGTAACCTTCCCTCTGGCCATGCCCCACCTGCCTGCTGCCCAGGCCATCGCCTCCTCCCGCTGTCCCTGGCTGGTGACAGGATGGTTCTTGGTGGCTGGGGCCAGCAAACCTCTGCTACACCAGGGAGGGGACGAGCATGGGGGGATTGCAACAAGTTGTTTGTCAGGGTGACTCTGGAAAAGATTAGCCAGGGAGAGATAAGCTTGCAATGCCTTAATATTGTTAGTAAGCAGTAACCAGCATTATTATTAGCTCAGCCGATAGCGCGGGTGCGGGCTGGGGAGCTTTAATCTGGTTGGAGCCCAGGAACCACCCAACAGTGGTGAGACAGGGCAAAAAAAAAGGAGGAATCCCCCATTTCTGCAGAAGATGGGAAGAGGGAGCTCACCGAGGAGCTGCTGGCCTGCGGGCAACCTTGGGATCCATCACTGGAGGTGCCTGGCTGCAGACTGTCCGCGTGGGACTCTGTGACGTGCCTCTGTCCCCCCGTGCTCCATGTGATGCTCGAGGCTGTGCTCCTGCCTTCCCGGGGCAGCACCCTGGCTCCTCTTGCCCTCCTGGCCAGGGCAGCAGTCAGCAGGAGGGCTGCAGGGGGATTATATTTAGAAGAAGAGGAAGAGAGGTGGTGATAAGGCGGCCCCCGTTATCTCCCCGCGTGCCGAGCGGGGCTGCGGCCGTGGCCGGGCTCCATGGTTTGGGCAGAAGCTGCGGGCGGGCAGGGGGGAGCAGGGAGAACAGCCCGGCATTGTCCCTCCTGTCCCTGGTGCAATTAACTGGAAAACAAGGCGAGGGAAAACAAGCCAAGATCCGGCCAGCGGGCAGTGCCCAGCTCTGCTGGGTGAGCCTGTGCCCGCTGCCCCAGCCCGCCGGCCGCAGGAGCTGCACCGCACCCAGCACCGCTCCTGCCTCACGTGCCGGAGGGAGCAGCTCTGCCCTTCCCTGCTGGGAGCATTCCAAGCTGCTTTGCTGGCCATTGGGACCGTTGGTGAGGATTTCGCTGGCACAGAGCTGCCCTGGGCTGGGAGCACCCGGAGAGGTGTGAGGAGCGGTGGCACCGCGGGCGAAGCTGGCGTTGGCGTCGTGGTGAGGTTTGCGGTGATGCCCTGGAGGAGGAACGGCTGGTGCCCGCGCCAGGGGCACCGGGGGTAGGAAGTGGTGTGGTGGGAGGAGCTGCGGCCGAGGGCTCACCCATCCGCACCCACTGGGGCCGAGGCCGGCGAGCGGGTGGTGCTGCCAGAAGACCCTTCCCCAGGAGCCGGGAGGCAGCTGCTGCTTTGCCGGGACCCAGCGCTCCCCATCCCGGGCTGGGGCCATGGAGAGGCGGAATCTTTCTGGGGAGAGGAGGCGTCTGAGCGCCTGCCTGGTGTGCCGGATGTGCTGCATCGGTTAGTACCCACCACCCTCTCCTGCCCAGCCCCTGGGATAGGTGGGGTACGGCGTGTGAGCTTTATCCACCCTGCATTAACACCAGGGTTGGGAAGGAACCCGGCACCGTGACTCTGGGAGGTTGAGGTGAAGGAAAAGTCCCTAAAAACATGTGAGAGTGACACAGCTTCCTATGGCCGGTGGTGCCAGGCAGCAGCTCCGTGGCTCAGCTGCATTGTCCTGGGAAGCTGAGGGCTGAGCCTGGCAGGATGGGAAGCGAGAGTGGGTGTAGTTCAGCCAACAGATAGTTTTTGGCACCTGGTTTACATGCCTTTGGATGGAGTGGGACATTGCAAAGTGACACATTGCCGCGTGCCATGTGTTTGACTGTGGCGCTTTCGGAAGGGGAGGCCGTGGGGTGGATGAGGAAGAGGAAGGATGTTGGGTGGTGCTTTCCATGCTGTGTGGATGGAGACATTGGGAGGTTTTTTTGGGCCCCTGGGGCTGTGCAGAGACCCCCAGTGACACCCCATCCCAGGAAGTGGCATGTGGGGCTGTCCAGCAGGACATGCAGCGTGGATGGGACTCTCTGGCTGAGAGATGCTGGTTTTCTCACTTTTCTTAATTTTTGGCTTAAAATGAAAACCAGGGGTGCTGCTTCCTGATGGACTCTGATATCAAAGAGGTCTCTTGGGGGAGTGGGGCTTGTCCTTTCCCAAATATCCTAGAGATCTCTTGGTCTGAATAGAACAGTGCTCGGGAACCTGGGGTCATGTGCCGTGGGTTGGTGCTGAAGAACCTTTTCCTCCAAGGTGATATTGTCAAACCCAGATGATCCCACTGGGCACAGGGCTGGCTGCCAGGGTTGCCCTGAGCCCTCCTCACTGCCTGGGCATGGGGTAGTGGGAGCTGAGCAGGACCTCCCTGCACCCTGTGGGACCCTCCAGTGTGTGTGTACCATCTTGTGCCCTCTCCTTTCACCTTCTGCCTTTGTTTTTCATATGATGTTATTTTTTCCATGGAGCTAAAAATCTTCCTAGAGCTCCCTTATTGCTGCTTGGCATCACCACAAATCTCCCATCCTGTCACCCCGCCACCCCTGGAGACGGGACCCCGTGGGGATGTCACCCACGTTGTCACCCTGTCCCGCCAGCATTCAGAACTCCCGGTGTCTCGCCAGGGCTGAGCTGCAGGACAGAAATAAACATTAAATCCTGACAATCCAATGAACCAAAAATACAGCGGCAGAATAAGCTGCTAATTGCACGCGCTGGCAGTGCCCGGCCGAGGCCTGTTATGGGACATGTGTGGGGTTTATATAATGCCTTAAAGCCTTCCGGGGAGGGGGGACACTCTCCCAAAGTGGGGGCCTGGGGCAAACCCCCCTCCCTCCCTGCGCTGCCTCCAGAGGGGATGAGAAGGCACAGCAGGGACACATTCTGGGTGTTCAGCTGGGGCTGCCAGCTGGAGTTACACCTGTCCCAGTCACCCGTGCTGCGGTCATTAAATAACATTATTCTCACCCAAAAAGCGGTGTATTTTGTTCTAGCTCCCGTTTCCCTGCCCCAGGGAGACGTTGGAGCCGCGTGAACCGCCCTGTCCCGCACGAACCCGTGAATAAACCGCCTCTGTTCCCTGTGCCGGCGCGGGATCCGTCCTGGCACCAGCGGCGATCCCTCTGTCTCTTCCCCTCATTTCAAAGTCATTTGAGTTTCTGCATGAGAACCACTGACCAAGAGCTGCCTTTGTCTTCTCTTTGACAGATGAACGGGACAGAGTCCAAAAGAAAACCTTCACTAAATGGGTCAATAAACACTTGATGAAGGTAAGAGTCATGTATTTATTATAAAGCCAGTTCAGTGACCGTCTGTCTGTCTGTTCCGGCTCAGGACTGGCTGATAAATGCCTTTTCAAGGTTTTTAAAAATTCTTTTATGCCTGGGACCATTTGATTTCAGTGTTCGTATGTGCCTCTACTCAGAGCAGAGCGGGATGTGCTGGAGCCTTTGGAGGGCACTGTAGCATCACCACACAGCTCTTTTATTACCTTTCCCTGCTGGGTAACTAACTGGTCCTTGCTTAGCAGAGGGCTTGTGCATCCTCCCTTATGCCAGGGCAAAGGAGGTTCTCCCCTCGCACCACCTTGCCAGCAAAAATGGGCTTTTTTGTCTTCCAGAGGATGCTCCTGTGTATAGAGGAGCCCCAGAGTGTGCCAAGGGACATGTTTTTAAGCAGGATTAACATGGCACCACAAGGTCCCTCCTGCTTTTCTTGCATAGTGCCATGTGGGTTTTAATTAATTCTCCATTTGCCAAAAACAAAATCTAAAAAGAAAAGAAGGAAAAAAACTGGTTTGGGCACAAGGTGTCCCAGCTGTGTTTTCCTGCCAGCTTTGCAAAGCTCTGTGCCAAGCTTTTGGCTGCTTTTTAAATCTTACAAGGGAGGGGAAAACAGAAAAATCATGAGGCTGCTGTGGGAAAACATCTGGGGGATTTGCAGCAAAGTGAAACCCCAGGAAAAGGTCTGGGTGTCTGGGGAAGAGCAGGAGCAGAGGCTGCATGTGGGCAGCCTGCTCCTGCAGATGTGCTGCAGGAAACCTCATCTGCTCCCAGGTGGGATCTGGGTGCCATGTTTTGGAGATGCTTTAGGAATATCAGAAGTTAAACCATGACCTCAGGAGGAGCCACCCTTCCCACAGGGATCTGCATGCAATATTAGGGGATTACCTGGAGCACAGATGGTTTAACAGTTTGATTGTGTGTGTAAAATTGGCAGTAGCTCCTGCCAGGTCATTGGGGAAAGAGGAGGCTGCTCTCCTTGGCCACAATTCTGGGATAACAGTTTTAAGTGACCTGATGGCTTTTCCCTCCCCAGGTGCGCAAGCACATCAATGACCTCTACGAGGATTTAAGGGATGGCCACAACCTCATCTCCCTCCTGGAAGTGCTGTCAGGAGTGAAGCTGGTAAGTCTCCNGTTTATTATTTATTTTCAGTCAGAGCCCTGTCTCCCAGGCTGGTCTCTTGGATACCACCAAAGCATCTGATTATGGTGCTGGGTAGAACCCTCTTTTTGATAAGTCTTACACACCTTCATTTTCCAGTCTTGGCTCCGTAAATCATGGATAAATAGCAGATTTGACTAAGAATTGCTTCTGTGACATTGTGTCCAGCAGTTTAACTCAGATTTGACACTCCTGCCCGTGCTCAGCTCCTGCACGAGCTGAGTTTGTAGCAGTCAGTGTTGCAAACCTCTTCTCGTAGAGTCCCCCCTCCTCCTTCCTCCTCCTCCTTCTCAGACTGACACATTCCCTCAGCTCCAGGAAGATCCCGATTGCTGTAGCAGCGTAGCACAGCAGGAATTATTTTAGTTTTCCCCAAAAATAGGATCTGGGCAAAGATCTCCCACCCCCCTCTGTTACCCTCCAGAGACGCCAAATCAGGTTTTGTGGGGGCTGAAAAATTGGATCACACTACTCATGATCCAGACAGCTTCCTGCTCTTCAGCTTCCAAACTCAGGAGGAAATTCCTGTGCTGGAGCCTGGGGTGTGCCAGAGACGCAGCCGCCTTCGCCCCCTGCTCTTTTGTTTCCCCTCGTACCTGGGTGTTGCATTTTGGTTTCCATTCTGTCTCCCTGTTGTGTCCCCCTCCCGTGGCCGTCCCTCCCGCCCTCCTTAGCCCGTAGAGCCGCCAGCTGAGCGGAGCCTTCGCCTGGTGAGAGCGCCGGCCTGGTGCCGTGCAGGCAGCGAGGAGCGTGAGGAGGAAGATGATGATGATGAAGAAGTAGGTCGAGCCTGTCCCTGGTGCAGCGTATCCCTGGCAGGCACTGGGGGGCCGCCAGATAGTCCAGTGCAGCCCAGCACTCCCCTCTCCCCGTGGTTTTGGGTAAAGCCCACTTTGGGTGGCTGCCCTGAGCGAGGGTGTGTGGAGGGGAGGCTGTGAGTGGAGGTGCAGCCCCGTTGCAGGGCTGTGTTCCCTGAGCTGGATTATCTGTGCGTGCACCGCAGAGTCTGCCTGCAGTCAGGGCACCCACCCACCTGGTGTGACAGCATGTGTCCCCTCCACGGGGTGGGAGGGGACAGGGATGGGTCCCACACGCTGCTCACCTGGCACTGCATGGACAGGCTCTGGGCACAGGCACTTCTTGGGATAAGGGGCACAACCAGCACCCCCCATGCATGTGAGTGGAGGTGGGAGCACAGCCTGGTCCCAGGCAAGGCTCAGCCTGAAGGGGACAGACCCCAAAACTTGCTCAGGTGTAAGAGAAGGTGTATTTTCCAGCCCCTGCGCTCTGGGTGATGATGCCTTTGTGCAGTGTCAACTCCCTGGAGCAGTGCAGGAGGAGCCTGGGGCAAAGCACCTTCCTGATGGTTCCCTGCAGCCCTAGACATTTTCCCTTTGCAGGGACTGCTCTTCCCTTCAGGCTGAAGAAAGAAGGTGACTCGGAGGACTTGGGGTGTCCTAACAGTTCAGAACATGGTGTCCCTGCCCATGGCAGGGAGTTGGAATTAGATAGTCTTTAAGGTCCTTTCCAACCCAAACTTCCTGTGATTTTATGAACATCCTGGTGAATCCTTATATTGGGACTGGGATCAGGATTGGGCATTGATCCTCCCACTCCTGATTCAAAGCAGACCCAACATCTTATACCTTTTCCTTGGCCATGGCTCAGCCAACAGGTACCTCTGGAAACCCCTGACCTGCAGCAGCAACAGGCACAGTCCAGGGTGTCTCATTTTCTCCTTCCTGAGGGATTTAGAGATGGTACCTGGAGCAGCAGCCCCTGCCCATGTGCAGGAAGAGCCAAGCTGGGTCTGGAGGGGCTGATGCTGAGGTTGGGGTTCCTCTGCCATCAGTGGAGACCCACAGCTGGTCCCTGCCTGGGTCTCCATGTCCTACCGCTGCTGTCACCTGGATCAATTGGACTCTGTATCTCTTTGAGTCCATCTCTTTGCTGAGCCCTTTTCCCAGCTTGTCTGGCTGTCCATAGGGTGAGCGAGATCCTGCCCTGGGATCTTGGAGTCTGGACCCATGCTGCCTGCTGCTGGGCCTGGACACTGACCCTCAGGGTCTCAGCAGGGGTCTCGGGTCTTCCCACCTCCGCCTTCCTCTGGGGCCTTTTTGCCTTTTTCCAGCAGGAGTGTGCACAGCAATGGCTTTATTTGCTCCAGAACGATATAGAGCAGGGTGTGTGGGTGCACAGGGGGTCACCAGCACGCTGACAGCTCCCAGGGGACCTGGGGGACCACTGTGCATGTGGGGTGCTGCCAGCCCAGCCCTGTGAGCCCGACCTGAAGCTGCTGCCTCTCTTTCTCTTGCAGCCACGTGAGAAGGGGCGGATGCGCTTCCACCGTCTGCAGAACGTGCAGATTGCCCTGGATTTCTTGAAACAGCGACAGGTAAGAGCTGATTGAGGCTCATCCAGCAGAGCTGGGTGTGGTTTGTGGTTCTTTCTCCTCGCTGGGGCTTGGGAAGGATGTCAAGAAGCAGCATCAGCCCATGCTGGGGTGTGCCTGTCTCTGTTGTGCCGCTGCTGGTTGAGGATGGCTTTTGGAGGGCTTTGTGCCTCTGTAATCCACCCATGCCCAGAAAGACTATGAAAATGGGGGACCAGCCCGAGTTCTGGGAAGGGATTTGCAAATGTCACCAAGAGCCACTTCTGCTACCTGAAAGCCTCACTTGGGGCTCCTTGGCAGATCCTGGTGGTGGGGATGGGCATCTGTGGTACATCCATGTCTTCCCACTGGCTCTGGAGGAGATGTGGATGTCCAGCCCACATAGCCATGGCCTCAGTGCTGGCACAGCCGGGTGCCTCTGTGGCATCAGCCCTAGAGATGGACTTATTATCCTTCAGTTTTTGGAGGATAGGCTCCCTCCCTCCACCAGGTTTTTGGGAGCTGCTGGCCCCACCGTGCCTGTGCAGCTAGCAGAGACCAGTCATGCTCCACACCCCTGGGCAGATCCTGCCTGGAGCAGTGGGATGCATCCCAAGACTTGTTGGCTGTGCAGGTGAAACCCCCGCAGCCCCGGGGCCGGGTGTCCTGTTCTGCCTGTTGTGTCAGGTCTCCCCACCGTGATGCTCCCAGATATGCCAAGATGACGATGATGATAAATTGTACCAGTTCATGCTGAAGCAGAGACTTTTCTCTCTCGCTGCTGGCCTGAGGGCACTGAATAAATTTGAGCACATTCCCTACTCCAGGGAGGGTGAGCTGCTTCCAGCCCCCCGCCTCTTCCTCCTCCCCAGCTCCTTGATAGAGACATTTTGCCAAGGGCTCTGGGGAACTTGTTTCTCCACTTGGATGAAACAGCTTTTTGCTTTGAAGTGTGATGGATGGCCTGGTGGCCTTGCTGGGATGTCTTACCCCAGACACTCCTGCCAGAGGCTGATCGTGGGGTCCCGTTGAGTGGTGGGGAGCAGGGATTCCCCGAAGGGAGAAGAGCAAGGGCAGTGCCTTCATTAGGGCTGATTGATTAGAGCTTGGTTTTCAGGATGGAGGTAAACCTTGGTCATCCCCTTTTACCCATGATATGTGGGCTGTAGCTGTTCAATTATGCACCAGTGCTCGGGGCTCCGGGGACGCTGCTCTGTGAGCTGAAGTAAAGCCATTAAGTGCTGGGAAAGCACTTCTGGATGGAGAGTGCTGGAAACATGGAAAAATCCTTCCCAAGCCAGGAGAGAGACAGGGTGGCCTTGCTGCCTCCTTGGGAAGCACTGGGGTGTTGTGTGCCCACTCCCCAAGGAGCACTTGGGGTGGCCCTGGGGACAGCACAGTGGGGGACATGTCCCCCTGCTCTCAGGGTGAGGCTGACAGGGCAGCTTTGACCCTGTTGTGTCTTTTTCAGGTGAAACTGGTGAATATTCGCAACGATGACATCACGGATGGCAACCCCAAGCTCACCCTGGGGCTCATATGGACGATCATCCTCCACTTCCAGGTAGGTGTTGGAAGTTTCTTGCTGGAGGACGTGGGGCAGGTGGTTGGGAGCGTGTTGTCTCTGCCATCATCCGTGTTCCTGCATGTTCTGTGGTGATGATGGCATGGGAGTCGGGTCCGGGGGGTCGGCACACATTGCAGTGCCATGGAGACCATGAGGGAGAACAGCAACACCCTCTGCTCATCATTTACATACTGAAATAATTAATGATGGGTTGTGTGCAGTGGCCTCCCGGTTGGCTCCGGGGTTGTTGGCAGTAGCTGTTTGCTCAGCTGGAGGCTCTGGAGAAGAGCAAATTCAGAAGGGGCCACAGAGCTGTTACCCTGAGCTGTTCCCAGCCGTTTGGGTGGTCGGTGCAGCCACAGGACTTTTCACTGGGATGGAATGTGTCAGCTGTGTGACAGTGGTTCAGGACAGGGACAGGAGAAGCTCCCTGACCCGGGACTGTCCCCAGCAATTGTGTGCTGGAGTTGCTTTTGGAATTATCTGGTTGTAGCTTCGATGCCCTCGGGGGAGTGATGTGTGGCCCCCAGTGCCACCAGCGTGTTGGCATGTGGGGCTTGCTGAGTGGTGTTGTCAGCAGCTTGTGGCCATGTGGCATTAACTCTGGGGTCATCTCCACTGTGGGACCAAGCCTGTGGGAGCTGCTGTGTCCCAGCTCCCTGCTGTATCCCCACTGGCATCTTCCAGGTGGGACTAGTGCTGGCTTTGAGACTCAAGAGGAAGATTATATTTTTTGGAGGATGGGCAGTGCCTGGGGAAGAGGCTTTTGGGAGGAGCGTGGGGCTAAGCTGGGTGTAAGGCTGCTGACGAGGCGCCCTTCTTCCCGAGCTTTGGCCCTGGGAAACAGCCGGGGTCGAGCAGGCTCTGGATGCTGATGAGTCACCATCATCTCCACTGGGGCCCTGGCTGTGGCATCTTGTCCCTGCTGTCCTCGTGGTCACCCTGCCCTGGTGCATCTTCTGCTGCAGGAGACCATGGAGAGGGCATAGGGAAGTCCTGGGTCCCCTCCGTGCCTGGCTGGGAGGGGATGTTGCTGCTCTGCTGTGGGGGACAGGGCTGGTGACACGGGGAGCAGGGCTGGTGCCACCGAGCCTGCGCGTCCTCTCCCCGCCTGCGCTAACGGGATTTTTTCTGGGGTTGTAGCTCCATTGTGAACCTCTTAATCTCCCGAGTCCCAGTGCTGCTGCCTGGGGGCAGGCGGCGGGGACAACCCAGGAGAGGTTTGGGGTGGGATAGGGCGGGTGCAGAGCCCAGGCATGGCCAGCTCTGCACAGAGCTGGATGGTGCAGATGAGGGGGGTGCCCACCCTGCCCTGGGGGCTTCCCTGTGCCCTGGCAGTTCTCGAGGTCACTGGTTTCCCTTAGTCATCTCCTGCGTTGCTCCTCCTTTAGTATTTCCTCACTGAGTGTTTCTCTGCTTGCTGGGGCTGAGCTCAGTCCCCCCATCTTTGTGCCCCCATCTTTATGCCTAGTGTTCCCCAGTTTTTGTCACACCCCTACTTTGGGTGCTGCCCCACTTTGGTTACCCTGCTCTGGTCCCTCTGAGCTGGCGAGCAGCGTTGGGATGCTCCGAGCTCCTCAACCCTCTGCCTTGGGGAGTGTGTGGGACAGAGAGGCAGGAGAGAGGCAGGACTGGTGCCGGGGCAGGATGGGGAACATCATTCTGCCCTTCCTGTTGGGACCCTGAAGCAATGCCATGTCCCCAGGGCACCTTGGGCTGCCCATCCGTGCCCCAAACTGGGTGAGCCTGGTAGGCACGTGAGCACGTGAGCTCGTCTTCTGGGGCTCTTGGAATTAAGAATTAAGGATCAAACCTCCCGAACTGGAGAGAAACACCCCTGCGGAGCTGGTTGGCGGGCATGCAGAGTCACTCTGACTCCTCCCTGCTTTTTTTTTTCCCCATTTCTCTCCCACCCCTTCCTTTATCCTACCTTTGCCAACCTTCCTTGGGTTTTGTGTTCTATCCCCCCTTTCCCCACCCTCTCCCACTCCCCTCCTCGCTCGGCTGCCTGATTCCTGCTCCCTGTTTGTGTTGGCGAGGGCCGTGCTCCAATTACCTCATATTTGGAGAGAAGGACGCCGCAGCCAATCCCCGCTCCCTCTGCTTTTAGGTCAAGTGATTTCTGAACTGCAGTGAGATGCTTTGAATTTGTCTCCTCGCAGCCCAGGCTGTAAGATGGCTGTCTGGAGCGGCGGCGGTGGCGGCCGGGCAGGCGGGAGGGCCGGCGGCGAGGGGCAGCCGGTGCGATGCCGCGCGCCGGGCGCTTGAGCCGATGAAGCCCGGGCTGGGATTTATCCGGGAGCCGGCGACTCGCTTAGCTGCGTTACTGCCGGCACTGAGGAGGAGGAGCAGCAGGAGATGGGGAATTCGCTGGGCTGCGTTAAAGAGCAGAAGGAAAAAGCTGTGGGGAAGGCACCGCTGTCTCCCAAAAAAAGGGTCCGCTTCAAACGGAGGCGGAGAGGGAAGAGCAGAGCGATGCCGGAGGCAGCCCCGCAGGAGGAGCCCCGGGCGCTGGAGGTGGCTGAGGATGAGGAGGCGCCCAAGTCAAAGGCAGCCCCCCGGCAGGAGGGAGGAGAGGAGCCCCGCGGCGGGGACCCCGGCCCGTCGGCGCTGCACCCCGGCATCATCGTGCAGGTGAAGGAGCGCTTCCAGGGGGAGGTGCAGAAGGCTCGCCTGGTGCTGGAGCCGCAGCGGCCGGGTGTGGCGGGAGCTCCCCGGGAGGAAGGCACCACCGTCATCGCCCGCCTGCTGGAGAACCCGGCCGAGAAGGGCTGCGAGAAGGCGGTGAGCCGGCTGGTCGAGCTGCAGAGGAGCGGCACCGGGAGCCGCCTGGCTGTGCTGCTGCCCCTGCGCGGGGACACCGCCGGCCACACAGAGGGGCTCCTGTCCCCGGCCGGCGCCGTGCCCGGCGAGCAGCCAGCGAGCAGCCGGGAGCCGGGGGCTGGCAGCGCTCGGGATGCCTGGGGGAAAGGAGGCAGTGATGATCCCAACTCCAGCGCTGCATGGACCTGCTCCTCCGCGGCAGAGCCAGGCACCGTCTCGGAGCTGTCTACGCCGTCCCCCATGGTGGACCAGCTGGAAAACCCCAGCGTGGGGAGAACCTCAGGGTTGCCATCGTCTCGGTCTGGGGAGGGAGATGGGCACGGACTGCCAGCTTCCCGCAGCCCATCCTCCCTCAGCGCGGCCCGGAGCTCCTCGGGGTACGGCAGCGACCCGGCACACCGGCCAGCCAAGGGCACGGGAGCTGGTGGGACCACAGTGTCACCCTCTGATGGTGGCCACAGACTCGCTGCAGAGGGCTGGGATTGGAGGGGGAGCTCGGGGACAGCCGGAGCAATGGTCAGTGTCTGCGTGTGCCCTCACCCTGTTTTTGGAGTGGGATGGGGGGACTTGGTTCAGTGGACCCCAGATCCTGGTGGTCCCTGGGGATGGTCATCCCACCCAACCTGGTGCTCAGCGTGGGCAGGAGGATGCTGGTGCAGAAAGCTCCTGAAGCCTCTTTCCTGGGAAAGCATCTCTGTCCTGTCTTCTGCTCCTGGGCAGCCTGAGAGCAGCAGCCACCAGAGCTGCTGGGTGCGGCTGGCGGTCACACAGGGTCTCAGTGCCATTGCTGTCACCAGTGACACACGTGCCCTCAGGGCTGCTGGGCTGGGTGTGAGTTTGTGCTGTCCCCTTCTTGCTTCGGGGTGGGTGACAATTGGTGAATGTGGAGACACAGGGCTTTGCTTACTCCAAGGGGTCTCCAAGAGGAAGAGAAGGGGATGATACTGTGTTTTGGAGCTTGTTGCTATTTAGAGGTCACTCGTAGGTGGTGACAGGGCAGGGGATGGTGCCCTTGGGTTTGGCCAAATTCTACACACCCCAGGACAGGTGTGTGGTTTGAGGAGCTGTGGCTCCCAGTACCTTTGCTGGGTTGGGACCAGTGTCACAGGCACCATTCAGCCTTCAGCATCCTGCCACCAGTTGCTTGAGGCTGATGTTGGAAGGGTTTGGCCCCAGGTCCTGTGAGTTTCCGCTCTCTTTTCTCGCTGGTGCCTCCCTAAATCTTTGTCCTGTCACAGACATGTGAAGAAAGGAGGGTGGAGCTGGTGCCGCATCCTGCACCTCTGTAAGCGCATCCCTGGGAGAGTCTCCTGCAGGGATGCTCTCAGGGAAAAGGCCCAGTGGTTGGAGAACCCCAGTGCTGTGTCAGTGGTTAAAAATAAAGGATTCATCAGAACTGGGTGCTGTGAGGTGCTCCCCAATGGGCAGTGATGCTGGAGAGCCTGGGTGGGGCAGAGCCGATGGGTGGGTTCACAGAAGGGTTCATTCTGCTCTTAATTAAGAGCTCTCAGGTAATTAATAAGGGGGTGCTGAGCAGATGGAGGTTTGTGGGTCTCTTCCTGCTCCCTGTGGACTTGGAGGGTCCCATCCTGCATCCTGCTGCTCACCCAGCGCATCGCCCTATCCATCCTGGCTTTGCTGCCAGGTGCTGGCTCCCAAGTTCCCTAAGGAAAGCCAGCCCTGGGGCTGGAGGAGTTAAAGGCAGTGCCGGAGGTGTGGCAGCAGCTGACAAAGAGCAGTTTTATGTGTGATGAGCATATCAGGCTTGGAAGAGGGAGGTGAGCTGCAGCATACCAATTACACCGGCAGCATCCGCCCCGCCGGCGGGAGAGATGGATAATCCTGCAGGTCCCTGTCTCCTGCCTGCAAAGGGATGTCTGACAGCTGGGACCTGTGCAATGCCAGCACCCAACTGGGTGTGTTTGGAGGAGGAATAAAGCAACTGGGTGTTTTCAGGGCGGCGGCTGGGGCTGGGTCCTGGCACACCTTCTCCCTGCAGTGCCGGGAGGAGGAATCCAGGGAGCAAACAGCCTGCATTGCCTTTCCACACGCACCCCAGAAAATCTGAGGAGCTCACATCCTCCCCTTTGTCTGCCCCTTAATTAAGGGGAGGTATTTGTACTAATTGGGGAGCTGGAAGGGGGGAGGGCGAGGAGGAAGCCGTGCCAATCAGAAAGATGCTGGCATGCGGAGACACATGCGTGGTGTCACGTGCCAGTCTGGGATTCGCAGCCAGTCCTGTCGTCTGTCTGAGGGGTCCGTGACTGTCGGTCTCTTTTGTTGGGGAAGTGGGTCATGGCACCCCTGCCACCAGCACCTCCTGGCACCCACCACTCCAGGCACAGCGAGGCAGAGGGGGGATGTGACAGCCTTCTCCCCATCCTTCCCTTTCCCACTGGGATGGAGCTGGTGGCCCTGCTCCATAGCTGGAGGTCAGGGAGAGACATCCTCTCCAAATGCTGTTTCCTGCTTCTTAAGTTGGTATTTTTTTGCCCTGGAGCTCCAGGTGGAGCATCCCCTGCCACACCTGACACCCTGGCAAGGGGTGGTGTCAGTGGTCCCTTCTTGGATGCTCCCTTGCTGCCCACCATAGGTGGTGTTGGATGGGAGCCTCAGGTGTCTGAAGGTGCTGGGGCTCCTTGTGGTGAGTGCTGGGCAGGAGGAGCAGATGTACAGGAGCATTGCTGTTGGCACAGCGTGTTTGGGGCAGGAAGGGGCCTGCCTGGGGCCTCCTTCCTCCAGGACATTACATTCCTGGCGAGGTGTGTCCCAAGCCCTGCCTGGCAGGGATGGGGATGGTGCAAAGAAGCAGCTCCTGTGGTTGTAGGAAGCCAGGATCTGGTGGTGACAGCTTCTGTTCCAGCTGGGTTTGGCTGCATGGCCAAGCAACACCTCATGCTCCTGTGTAATGGGGGTGGCAAATGTCTGGCTCTACCTCCCTCACATCTCTGGATCTTCAACCTGCCCAAACCACACCACACCCCAGCTCCCTCCTGCAGGTCCGGTGGTCCATTCCCAAATTTGCCACCTTTCTACCCCATGGTGACCGGGAGTTTCCTGCTGCCCTGCCTGGCACCTGCCAGGTCTGGGGTGAATTCATAGAAACTGGATGTGCCTGATGGAGCTTTTCCTGCTCCTGCATCATCCCATGGCTGTGCCACTTCCTTACAGATCTCTGACATCTACATCAGCGGGGAGCTGGGGGATATGTCAGCCAAGGAGAAGCTGCTTCTGTGGACACAAAAGGTGACAGCAGGTTACATTGGGGTGAAGTGCACCAACTTCTCCTCATGCTGGAGCGATGGGAAGATGTTCAACGCGCTCATCCACAGATACAGGTAGGCAGGAAGGAGCAGTGGAGAACATCGTGTGGGTGGGAGGAGGGATGAGGATCTCCTGAGGGTCCCTGCCCACTGTGGTCAGTGATGGTCTGGAGAACTTGAAGACGTGGGTGAGGCTTGCAGGGAGCAATGTCTTTTTTTAACCTGGAATTATCTCTTCTGCCAGATAGTGGGGGGTGGATGCTTGAAATGAGCAGCAAATACATCACTTTGCAAGAAAAAACATCTTAATGAGGTTGGGGAGAGAGGCAAAAAAGAAAAGCTTTTAAACTCTTGAGTGCTGCAGTGGTTACATGTCAGTGCTGCCCTTTACTTTGCCATGAATAGCAGCACTTCCATCCATGCTTTTCTCCCAGGGTCTCAGAGCTTTCCTGAGCAGCATTTAAAGCTCTCACAGCCCTAACACACCTTCTGCTTTGCTCGCTGTGGTCACAGGCAGGGCTGGTTTTTGCCTTGGCTCTTTGGTCAATGGGACCAAGAAGTTTTCCTTCAGAGCCTGAACCTCCCCTTCCCAAAGGGGATGAGCTGGGGAGGTGCTGCAGCCCAGGTGCCCTCAGAGACCCACCACCCATGGCAGCAAGGCCCATCCAGGATGCTCTGCCCTGGGCACCTCGTGCTGTTTGCCAAAGTCATGACTCTGGTGCATGTCTTGCAGGCCAGATCTGGTGGACATGGAGAGGGTGCAGATCCAGAGTAACCGGGAGAACCTGGAGCAGGCCTTCGAGATCGCCGAGCGCCTGGGGGTCACACGGCTGCTGGACGCCGAAGGTGGGAGGCTGGGGAATGTGGTGGTGCAGGGAAATGCAGACCTTGCCACCCACTCCCGTTCCTCATTGCCTCTCTGCTTCCCTCTTGGCAGATGTGGATGTCCCCTCTCCGGATGAGAAATCCGTGATAACTTATGTGTCTTCAATCTACGATGCCTTTCCCAAAGTCCCCGAGGGAGGAGAAGGGATTAGCGCTATCGTAAGTATTGCTGCGGTTTGGGAGGCTGGGAAAACGATTTGGGAGGCAAGTGGTTGGTGTGGGAAAGGTTTGGAGGATCCCTGTTCCCTGTAGTGGATGGCTGATGGGTAGAAGAGGCTTGAGGGGAGGAAGGAGCTTCCCTTTTAGTGTGTCTGCCCTGTGACCTACTGGTGTGCCTGTAGGGCTGTGGTGTTCTCCAAGCTCTGCAGGTTCTTCCATGGTTTTTATGCTCATGGGGAAGCTGAGCTGGCTTCCAGGGAGCAGCTTGCAAGGAAGATCCTCCTCCTCCTTGTACCTGAGGTGGCATCACAGCAGGGAGGCACTGGCAAACCATCCACCCTGTAGCTTGACTGTGGCACCTCAGTTCCCTCTGTGCTCTGCCAGGCTCTCCCTTTTCCCCACGGAGACTTGCCCACCAGCAAGTGCTCTGCAAAGACACTCTCACCCTGCAGGAGGTGGATTCGAGGTGGCTGGAATACCAAACCCGCTTGGAGTCCCTCATCTCATGGATCAAGCAGCACACGATACTCATGTCAGACAAATCCTTCCCCCAGAACCCTGTAGAGCTAAAGGTAGGTCCTGGGTAAGGTCCGTCCTTGGTGTCCTGTGTGTTCAGTGCCAAGGGAGGGGTGGTGGCATTCCCCAGGGTGGTTCCTGATGAGCCTTTCTCATCCCAGGCACTTTATAACCAGTACATACACTTCAAAGAAACTGAAATCCCAGCGAAAGAGCAGGAAAAAGGAAGGATAGAGGAGCTCTACAAACTCTTAGAGGTAAGGACCATCATGGCTTAGGGGTGGGAGTGTTGTGCTTTTAGCAGGGTAAACGATGTAGTGAGCAGGAAACTGGGAGCAGACAGAGCTGGTGCCTTACAAGCCCCTTTCATTGCTGTAACCCATAACCAGCTCAAGGAAGAGGTGGGAAATGACAATTTGTTGATGTTTTCCCCAGGTGTGGATTGAATTTGGACGTATCAAGTTGCCTCAGGGTTATCACCCCAACGATGTGGAGGAGGAGTGGGGCAAGCTCATCATAGAGATGCTGGAGCGCGAGAAGCTGCTGCGGCCGGCAGTGGAGAGGTTGGTGCTGTGGAAGGGATGTCTCCTGCTCCCCTGGCCAGAGGGACATCCCAAGCCTCTCTCTCATCTCCCTCTGTCATTCCAGGCTGGAATTGCTGCTACAAATCGCTAACAAAATCCAGAATGGTGCTCTGAGCTGTGAAGAAAAACTCACTTTGGCAAAGAACACGCTACAGGCTGTGAGTGGGGGATGGCATTTCCTGCTCCTAATTTAATTTATTTCTTTGTTTTCCTGCTCTTCTTTTGTACCTGTTTCTTCACCTCTCTTCTGCCTGGGTTGCTGGATTCCCCTAGACAGTTTTCCTTTCTCTTCTGCTCTTGAGCCTATCCCCAAGGGGCTAAAGTGGGGGGGTGGTGGATACCTGGTGAACTGTGGTGGTTATAGAGGTTTTTGGGGCAGGGTGGCCAGGGTATGGTGTTGCCCTCTGGGGATGGAACTATTGATGCTGAACATCTGCAGAGGTGCTGGTGTGGAGGAGAACAGCACTTCTGGGAAAGCTTGTTGTATAATGAGGCTTGAAAACCCCAAAATGTGTTTTATTTGCCAAAAAAACTGTCAGGAAAGACTTAGTGGCAGACCCCAGGTAGGGAGCAGATTTCTGAAGAGGGTTTTTTTGTTTTGGGAGAAAGAGATGTTGGTTGAAAGGCTTGGGAGCTAAAAATGGTGATCCCATCTATCCCTAGACTCTTTCAGTTCATCTGCAGAAGTTTTTCTAAAGGGGATGTCCTGGGTGGGGTGTGAGGGATGAGTTCATGTTCTGCTCAAGTTAAGCCTCTGGATCCAAAGGTTTTTTTCTGTCTCCAAGCTGATGCTGGGCTGCTGTTGTGTCCTCCCTGCCTCTCCTGGGCTGAGGGGACCCAGCCCTAAGTGTCCTCTCTCCTGGTGCAGGATGCTGCTCACCTGGAGTCAGGCCAGCCCGTGCAGTATGAGTCCGACGTGGTCATGTACCTGCAGGAGTGCGAGGGGCTCATCCACCAGCTCCAGGTGGATGTGCAGATCCTTCGGGATGAGAATTACTACCAGCTGGAGGAGCTGGTGTTCAGGTGAGAGGGGCTGTGTCTGAGATGGAGAAATAGGGCTCCTCTGCTCTGTTTTGTATCCCTCCTTACCCCACTCCTTGCTCTCTCCCCCAGGATCATGCGGCTGCAGGACGAGCTGGTGACACTGAGGCTGGAGTGCACTAACCTGTACAGGAAAGGCCACTTCTCCATCCTGGAACTGATGCCCACATCCACGCTGAGCACGATGCACTTGAAGGGCGAGTCCCTGACAAAGGGGCTCCACACCTCCTCAGCCTCCTGGTTCAGGAAGCCCATGACTAGGACAGAGCTGGTGGCCATCTCCTCGTCTGAAGATGAAGGCAACCTCCGGTTCGTGTACGAGCTGCTGGCCTGGGTGGAGGAGATGCAGGTGAGTGCTGGGCCAAATCTCCTGTGGGAAGGCAGGAAGCTGCTCTGGGCTTCTTCCTGCCTTTATCTATCAATGATTGCTTTGATGTTCAGTGTTTTTGGAGGGCCCTGACACTTTTGTCTTGAGATGGGTTTTCCCTCTTGTGGGTACCAGAGGAGCCTTTTAAAGCTGGAATCAAATCTGTACTGATGCAGGCAGTTGGTGTCATGTGGGCACAAAGCTTGTGTAGGCTGTCTCGGAAATCATTCGGTGTTGGAGCACTGGCTTAGGATCTTCTACCAGGACTGGGTGGCGTTTGCTCCCTCTAGAGTGACCTGGGAGGTTTCCTTGCCCTTGTGTCTGTTTGGGATGAACTCCTGCAGATGAGAAATGCTGACTTGAGCCTCTTGACCTGTTTCAGATGAGACTGGAGCGGGCAGAGTGGGGGACCGACCTTCCAAGTGTGGAATCCCAGCTGGAGACCCAGCGGCACATCCACACCAGCGTGGAGGACCTGGGCTCCAGTGTGAAGGAGGCCAGGATGTACGAGGTATGGCACAGGCTGGGTGACACAGTGCATGGCATGATGTGTATGGGGACATGAGGGCATTGGGGTCAGCTGTGGTGGGTAAAGGTGCCTGGGACAGAGGTGCTTTTTAATGGTGGAGCTTCTAAATTAGTGCAGTGCAAGGGGCTGCTGCCCTGACCCATCCTCTCCACCTCCTCTTCCTCACACAGAGCTGGGGAGAAGGATGTGGGGATGGGGTTTAAAGTGATGCCATCCTGTGTCAGATAATAGGAGCATTTTTCATCCTTCAGGGTAAAATGTCTCCGAATTTCCGTGCGAGCTACACGGAGACGCTTGGCAAGCTGGAGACACAGTACTGCAAGCTGCTGGTAAGTGGGCTCCCAGTGGGCCTCTGGAACCACCCCAGCTGGGGAGGGGGGAAGAAACACTTGGCCTTCAGAGCAGGGAAGAGGAATCATCCTTCTTTGTGCTCAGGAAACCTCGAGCTTCCGGCTGAGACACCTCCAGAGCTTGTATGGGTTCGTGTCTCAGGCCACTGCTGAGCTGATTTGGCTGAATGAGAAGGAGGAGGAGGAACTGGCCTATGACTGGAGCGACAACAACCCCAACATTGCAGCCAAGAAGAACTACTTCTCAGTGAGTGGGAGGGTGGGATGAGTGGGTGCTCTCCTGGTTGTGCTGCTGCTGCTTTTGATCCGCTGTGGGACCTTCAGCTCCCAACAGACTTGAATTCCCCAGAGTCTGGATGCTCCCTCCCAAGTCACTGAGCTTGGAGCTCCTGAGTGGAGCTGATCAAAGTTCTCCCCAGAGCAGAAAGTGCAAAAGAAGTGTGTGTTCAATTGAATTTCAATCAAAAAGGCATCAAAAGATGTATTTTTAGCACTGTTTGGAACTAAAGGCACATTTAACTAGTAGAGGAGAAATAAAGTCTGAACTAAAGAGGAAAATTGATTCCTCTTTAAAGCAGTATAAATAAATTCCTATCTTTCCACAATCACACTGTCTGGAGCTGAAGAGGTCCCCGGGCAGGTTTCCAGTGCCTGTGTTACACCTGCCCCGGGTGTTTGGCACACAGGAGGCATCCCAATGGGAATGGGCCGTGGTGCTCCCGTAAGCTGTGCTGGATTCCCTGGGATACACTGGTATTTCCTGCAGTGCTTCCATGCTGTGTTAGCTGGACACATGGTCATTCCCCATAGCTGAGATTTGGGCTTTGCCTGTGTCCTTGGTGCAGGAGCTGACGGCGGAGCTGGAGGAGAAGCAGGACATCTTCCGCTCCCTCCAAGACAGGGCCGAGCTGCTGTCCCTGGAGAACCACCCAGCCAAGCAAACTGTAGAGGTGAGTGGGCACCTGGAGGAGCTGGGAGATTCCCAGGAATCAGCTGGCAACAAGTCTTCTCATTTGGGTTTGGGAGACTTGTTGTCCCGCCCCACAGTGCTGACAAAGTGTTTTATGGTGGCAGAACATCAGTGCAGTGATAGAGCTGTTTTATTTTGGGAAGTGCAGTGAGAAGCTTGAGGCCATTCCCAAATAATCCCTGCCTCAAGTTAAGACACAGTTACACAGAGCATGAGCCTTGCCTGCAGCAAGGTTGCCCTGGAGTCATTCAGGCTTCTGGGGATACTGTGGTGGTGAAGCAAAGGGCTGCAGGAACCTGTTTCTCCCTTGGATTTCTCTGGGGTTGGGAGAAGACAGACCTGTGCATCCCACAGCCCCTGGAATAGTGTGCCTGTGAGTGTGTGGATCACAGAGATTGGGTGGTACAGGGTCTGCCATCTCCTGCTCCTCCTGCTTGTGTCCAAACCCTCCTGGCTGCAGCCAGACCATACCCATTTATGTCCTCCCATGACCCTCCCGGCTGTAGATGCTCCTCATCCATCACCATTTTCTGTGTGTTTCCCAGGCATACAGCGCTGCTGTGCAGACTCAGTGGCAATGGATTAAGCAGCTCTGCCTGTGTGTGGAGCAGCACGTGAAGGAGAACGCTGCCTATTTTCAGGTATTTGGGAGGGGCAGCCCAAATTCCCTTGGTGTCCATCCACAGAATCCCACTGCATGAGCTTCCTACACTGCCGTTCATTTTGGGGGAGAGGGAAGGAGGATTTGGGGTGCCCAGGGTTTCTCCTGAGTATCTCTTAGCTGCAATCTGGGGCTGTCTTGCTAGGCAATAAAAGGATCAGGTTCCCTGTCGTGTAGGTTTCTGTGACCCTTTTGCCTTTGCAGTTCTTCAGCGATGCCCGGGAGTCGGAGACGTACCTGCGGAACCTGCAGGATTCCATCAAAAGGAAGTATTCTTGTGACCATAACACGAGCCTGACACGGCTGGAGGACCTGCTGCAGGACTCCATGGTGGGTTCTCTGACATCCCACCATGCTGGGATGGCCTGGCTCCGGCCCAGCCACGTTGCTTGGGGCACCTCTTGCTTCCCAGGGAAAACCAGGCTCTTTGTTCCCACAGTTTGATGTAACGTGGTTTGTTTTCCACCTCGGTCAACGTTCTGCTTCTCCTTGGAGCGGTGGCATGTGTTTGTATGTGGCCATGGGGTGCAGGCTGTGGGTGACCCCAGCTGTGTGGTGGCTCATCTTGGTCACTGTCATTTAGAGGCACCATCCAGCCTCTCTGTGCCCTTGGGGTGCAGAGCAGGTTCCCTGTGCTGCCTGTGCCAGTTCAGAGCTGACATGTGAGCTGGTTCTGCCCCATCCATGCCCATTGTGCCACCCTGGTTGAGTTCTGCTGACAGAGCCTGTAGGATACTCCTGGTCCTGCTTCTGAGCTGGTGGGATATGGAGAAATGCCTGCTCTTTATCCAGCCCAAATCCCACGTTAATCCATCACACTGGATGGGGGGAGAGTCAGGGCAGCCCGGCTGTGCCAGGGGTTGATCTCTGAACACGTGGCCTGGCTTAACTGTGCCACAGCAGAGAGCAGAGGCCAGGCCATTGCTCTGTCATCTTCTTGTCTCAACTGGCCTGAGAAAAAAACAACCTAAAAACAAACCCTGAGGAGCAAAGCATCAGCTGGCATTTGAAACCGGGGTCAGGGGAGGATTTGTGCTGTGGGTTAAGTGCTGAGCTGTGAGTGGAAGGGCCAAGAGGTGACATTTGAGTGTGTGGAGGCAGCTGGTCACTTGGACTTTGCTCTTAGTGCACACCAGTGATCCCCAGTGTGTCCCTGGTGACACTGGGATGCTGTTACTGAGTGTTTGTGATGGGGGCATCAGCACTGTTTTCTCTCCCGGAGGCCTGGCGGCTCCCCTGTCCTCTCATGGTCTCAGGGTTGTCCTGGTCTGTCCTACAGCACTGCCAGAACATGGAGCAGCCAGCCTGGCTCCTGGGGTCTGTGTTGGGGAGCCCTGAAACACCAGGAGTCTGGGCAGGTGCTGTCTGGGGTGGGAGAGGCTGTTCCTGGCAGCTGGAGAACAGCCATGATCTCAGGACTGGGGCAGCTGCCCTCTTTCTTACCTAATAAGTTAAAGTTGTATTTCTTCCAATCATGCTCCCTGGGACAGGCACAGGTAGTTTATTTAATCATTTATTCTTTTCTTTTTCTTTTTTTTTAAACCATTTAATTATCCTCCACTGTCGTCAGCACACTAACCAACCCCAGAGTACCGAGCATGAGGGAGAACATTTTCTGGGGTCCTTTCTAAGCCACTGCAGCCAGAAGGGGCTGAGCTGTCACTAATCACACGAGCTGCCAGTGCCGTGACCCGCACACGTCTCCGCCAGTGCCGGAGGATATTCCAGGGGAGCTTTGCCACCAATTCCCTGGGTTTTCTCCATCACCAAACCCAGCAGGGATTTGTAGGAATCAATTATGCAGCGTTTTCCTCCAGCTGATAAATTTCTCCCCAAACCCAGAGACCTGTGCGGTCACTCCACCATGACCCCCTTCTCCTGAGATGTTTTATCCGCATAATTCATCGTATCCCATCCCAGCCATTGGTTCCAACATGCCTTCATCCTTTGCTTTAGAGAAGGGAGCATGCTTCTGTGGTCTCTCCTCCAGGCAACTCAATGTCCCCAGCTCTGGGCTGGAGCTTGTCCTGCTCTTGGCCCCTTACAGCTCCCGGGACTTTAATTTTGGTGTATGTTGTGTTCTCTATTTTTGCCCTTTTGAAGGAAAGCATTTTCTTGTCTGAGCAGCCAAAGAGCCAGAGGTGTGCATGTGGCTTTGCAGGGCAGTGGGAGTAGTAGTGGAGAGGTCCCACCCCATTCTTCCTTCCGCCCCATCTGACCCCTCTTGCCATCCCTCAGTGCAGCAGGATCCTCCTGATGTTTGTTCAGCCCTTGCAGGACAGCATTGGGGTAGGGGGTCCCGAAATGCCTGGGAGAGACTTCCCCTCCTCAGCCTTGAACAACCTGTCCATCATCCTTCTTTCCGCCAGGATGAGAAGGAGCAGCTCATTCAGTCCAAGAGCTCTGTCGCCAGCCTGGTGGGACGATCCAAAACCATCGTCCAGCTCCGGCCCAGGAACCCGGAGCACGTTGTGAAGAGCACGATCCCCATCAAGGCTGTCTGTGACTATCGGCAGATCGAGGTGAGGGCTGGGATTGTGTCAGTGGAACTTGGAAAGGGAAGGCAGGAACAAGGCTGGGGAGTGACACCCGTGATGGTTTAGAATGAGCTCCTCAGTGTGTGTCAATGGGAAGCAGAAACAGAGTGGGAAGACAGAAGGAGGGAAATAGCACGGCTGTTTTTGCTGGAGCACATTTCCATGCCTCAGATTTATTCTGAGCAGGAGCTGAAGTCCTTTCCCCCCTAGGAGGACAGGCTTCATCAGCCTCAGCCAAACAAGCACGTGGGTGGCAGCCAGCTCCGTTTAACTTCCTTGTCCCTTCCTCTCCAGACACGAGCATGCTGCACTGCTTGGCACTATTCCAGGCTTTTACTTGATTAAAATATATCCATCTGTATATTTCTGTGAGCTGGCTCACCCCCAGGAGGGAGGGTGGCAGCAGAGACATGTGTGTGGCTCTGCTGCTGGTTTCTGACGGGCTGCTGGTGTTGGTGCTGCCGCAGATCACAATCTGCAGGAACGACGAGTGTGTCCTGGAGGACAATTCCCAGAGGACCAAGTGGAAGGTGATCAGCCCCACAGGGAACGAGGCCATGGTGCCTTCTGTCTGCTTCCTGATCCCCCCACCCAACAAAGAGGCCATCGAGATGGCCAACAGGTAATTTGGTGATCTCCACCGTGACAGAGTCACAGAGATTGGGATGGTGGCATGGGAGGGGACACATTCAGGGTGGGAATGGGAAAAGATCTGGGGTGAAGGAACAGGAGTGGGTGGCACAGCTGATTTGTGGCAGGAATCCCTCATTGTTCTACAACTGCAAACTCCATTGCAGCAACTGCTGTAGTAGCTTGCAAAAGAGAAGGTGACAGTTTGGGAAGAAGGATCCCCCCAGGCATCTCTGGCACTGAACAGCAGGAGCATCACTCCCTGTGTGCTGCCAGACTGGGATCACTGGATTGATGGGCTGCTGGCTGGCAGCGATGGCTGGAGGATTAACAGGGTCAGGGCTGGGCGTGCTGGGAAGATCCAGGGCTGATGGATCTGTTCCTTCCTCTTGCAGGGTAGAACAGTTGTACCAGAAAGTGATGGCTCTCTGGCACCAGCTCCACATGAACACAAAGAGCCTCATCTCCTGGAACTACCTGCGGAAGGACATAGCCCTGGTGCAAAGCTTCAGCATGGAAAAGGTATGGAGGAACTTCCCTGCCTGGCTCTGGGGTTATGTTGCTCCTGTCCAGGCTTCTTCATGTGGCAGAGGAGAGGGGGAAGACCAGAGTGCAAGACTGGAGAAGTCAAGGGTCTTTACACCTTGAACTGTGGGAAAACCTGAGCTTGGGGGTGCTGTGCAAAAGGACTGCAGGATTTGCCAGTAAAAAGAACATCAGGAGTTTGCTGCTGAGCTGAAAAAACTGAGAGATTGTGGACTGAGGATTTTATTAGGGAGCGAGCACATCTGGAGGGAGGCACAAGTCTGCCTTTCCTCCTCTGGAAATACTCACTTGGCAAATGAAGGTGGCTCAGGTGGGGAGGGTTGGCTGCAGGTGATGTGCAGGAAGTAGTTCCTGATGTTTGGATGTGCTGCTTCTCCACTCACAGCTCAGATCCTTGGCGCAAGGAGAGTGCCAGCAAGCCCTGAAGAGCCTCCAGGCACACTATGAGGATTTCCTGCAGGATAGCCGGGACTCGGAGCTCTTCTCGGTGTCGGACCGGCTGCGCCTGGAGGAGGAAGTGGAGTCTTCCAAGGAACACATCCGGCAGCTGCTGGAGTCCATGGAGAACGGTGAGCTTCAAAGGGCTGATGGTTTAACCAGGAGCTGTGGGAACTCATAAACAAAGGATTTATGGGATGAATCCGTGTTCTTTTTTCCCCGAGCTAGCTGGTTGGTGGTGTGAGCAGCTGCTCTCCTTATTTCTCCATCCATCCATCCATCCAAGTATTCGGCCCTTATCCAGCAATATTCCTGCAGAGAGGCCTTGGTTTTGCAGCTTCAGCTTAACTGCTGAGCCCTCTTACCCTAATATTGTTGGTGATGGGTTTAGTCATTAGGATGCATTCTGAGCAAGGAGTTCTTCCTGTGTTTAGTCTTTGGGGAAATGTATGTGGTGGTGGCACTTGTGACACTGAGGACTCCAGCTCTGTCACGTGAGCTTCCCTGTGGCTGGGCTCATTCTGAGATGTATTTGAATGAGATGATTTAATGAGCTTGTTTTCCATCTGAGCAGAGATCCCGGTGTCAGCGCGATGCCACGCTCAGCTCCGAGGCTTCCGGCAGAGCCCGTTTGGGACAGATACTGGCTGGGGGTGTTTGAGCTGCTGTTTTGTTTGTCTCTGACTTGCAGAAGACAAGGATGAGACCGTTGCCAGGACGTATCTCTCCGAGCTCAAGAACATCCGCCTGCGCCTGGAGGAGTGTGAGCAGAGGCTCGTGAGCCGAATCCAGTCCCCGAGCAGTGCCCGAGCAGATGGTGACACTATCCAGGAAAACACCATCCGCATTGCAGAGCAGGAGGTCAGGCCTGCAGCTGGGAGACGGGCAGGGGAGGGAGGTGGTGGACACTGCTCCAAAAATAGCTGTAGCTTCTCTGGAGTGAACGTGTTGGGTGATGGGTGCATGAATGTGCAGGGTTTGAGGGGATCTTGCTGCACAGAAGGCAGCAGGAAACCTCAGCAGGTGGGCTCCCCGCTTCATCTCCTTTGCCAAGAGCAGTCCTGCTTTTCCTCTGCCTGTTTGGGCTCCCCTCTCATGCTCTGCCCCTCCCTCCCACAGCGGATGCAGGAGGATCTGCAGCGGCTGCAGTCGGAGCTGCGGTTTGTGTCCGAGAGGTGCTACAGCTTCCTCGACAAGGCGCCCGCGGGGTCCAGCACCCCCCACTTGCGTTCAGAGCTGGACCTGGTGGTGAACAAGATGGACCAGACACATGGGCTGTCTTCCATCTACCTGGAAAAGTGAGTCAGGATGTTCTTCTGCTCCCAAATACCCTTTTGAACTTGTCCAGTTCCCTTCTTCTGCCCCTCCAACACACCTTGTGCTGGGCCATAACCAAGTTCTGTCCCTCTGTGGCAGACAGCGCAGACAGCCTCACAATCGAGATCTCTGCCAGGTTCTGGGTGTCATTGTGCTGCCTCTGTCTGATTTGCCAGGTTGAAGACGGTTGATGTCATTATCCGGAACACCCAAGGAGCAGAATCCCTGGTCAAAGGGTACGAGGTGAAGCTGAGCCAGGAGGAGGCAGTTCCCGCTGACCTGGCAGCCATTCAGTCTCACAGGACTGCATTACAGGTTGGTGCTCTTGGTTTGTCAAGCAGGGTCCTCCCCTTTCTCTGCTGAATTTTGACAGCGTGACATTTTTCTTGCCTCGATGTAGCTGGGAGGATTTTGTGCTGCTTATGTGATCCCTTATTGCTTTGTAAAGGTAAAGAAACTGCTGTGACTTCCTTGTAGGGCACATGCTGGCACACGTGAGCATCTTGACAGCTACATGTCCTGTTGCTGTAGGACAGGAGCTGAACCGATCTGACTTGTGAACACGGTCCCCTTCATTTTACACTTCCTGTAACCTCCCAGTTCTTTGCAGGTTTAGGAGAATGGGAAAATAAGCCCATGAACCCCTTCTCAGGCCTCTCAGCCCCAGGCAGGAGGACATATCTGACCCAATGTCCCTGCTGCTGTCAGTGGTGACTGAGGCTGTCTCTTGCTGGTTTTGCAGCAATGGCTCGGGGAGGTGAAGGACAAGGGCTCCGTGTTCTCCACGCTGGAGGAGGAGATGGCGAAGGCGAAGGCGGTGGGGGAGCAGCTGTACCGGCTGAGGCAGGAGCGCAGCATCGACCTGGAGCGCTACCAGGAGAAGGGGAGCCAGCTGTGGGACCGCTGGCAGCGAGTCTGCGCCCAGATTGAGACCCGGTGAGAAACCCCCTGCCTCCTCCCTCGGACTCACTGTCATGCTTCAGCTGAGAGCTTGTTAGCAGTGATATTTTTCCAGATGAGATTCCTGCTGGTGGCTGGGATGCCCCTGTAGCCTATGGTGGCATTTCACCTTCCTCTTACTTGTCATGGTTCTTCCCTCAGCCACACGGAGCTGGAGAGCATCCAGGAGGTGCTGAGTGATTACCGGCAGTGCCACAGTGCCCTGATCCATTGGATCGAGGAGATCACGGTCCAGCAGGAGCTGATGAAGCCTGGGCAGGCGGAGGACAGCCGAGTGCTGTCGGAGCAGCTCAGCCAGCAAACGGTGAGGAAGGACCTCGTGATGTCTCAGCACGGTTACTGCCGTGACAGTGTCACTTCATTTAATCTGTGAGCTTGAAAATATGAAACACAGCAGGGAAGAGGCTGCAGGCCTGAGCTGGGTGTCTGGGATGTGGAGAAACTCAGCCTGAGGTGGAGATGAGGTCTTGCATGAAAAAATCGAAGAACGTACAGACTTCACCCAAAAGGGGAGGGTTGGGAACCAGAATTCAGCTTACCCCGCCATGGCAGCTGTCATAGAATCACAGAATGTTTTGGGAAGGGATCTTAAAGACCATCTAGTTCCAACCCCCTGCCATGGTCAGGGACACCTTCCACTAGACCAGGTTGCTCCAACCTGGCCTTGAACGCTGCCAGAGATATGGCAGCCACAGCTTCTCTGGGCAACAACTCAGACAACTTGTCCTGACAACCCTTTTTTGCTTTGAATTTTACTGAAGGCGTTGGCTGCAGAAATTGAGAAGAATCAAGCCAAGCTGGACCAGTGTCAGAAGTTCTCCCAGCAATACTCAGCCGCCGTCAAGGTACAGTTCCCCTCCTGCCCCTGGGTAAGGCTGGCTGGGCAGAAAGAGCCATGGCACAGTCTGTATCTCTCAATGCTCCATGTCTCCCCACCCCTGGCTGTGTTTTCAGGACTATGAGTTGCAGCTGATGACGTACAGGGCGTTTGTGGAGTCGCAGCAGAAGTCTCCCATGAAGCGCCGGCGCATGCTCTCGTCCTCGGATGCCATCACACAGGAGGTAGGAGCACAGCCACCCACCCCACCACAGCAGGGAGAAACTCTGTGTGGGGGGGTCCTTCGATGCCAAGCAAACCTACGAGCAGCCCGTGTGAAATGAGCTCCTTTCTGCTGAACTCTCTTGTATAAATAAAGTTTCCACCCTCGCTGTTTTTTCCAATAGCCACAGGGGATGGCTTAGTGCTCTAAGCACCAGGTATGACATACGTAGACTCCTGGGAACCCCTGGGAACCCCTGGGTCAAATCCAGCGGGGTCGGCTCAGCCCTTCAGCCTTGTGAGGTAAATAACCAGAGCACCATGCAGCGTTACTGTGTGTGGATCTTTGGGATGAGACCTTTAGGGACCCGAGGTCCTGTCTGCTCTGTGTGGATATTAAAGATCCCGGTAGCCCTCTGTAAGAGTCGAGCATCCTCCCCAGTGTCCGTGACCGGAGTGTCCCCTCGCTCCAGTGTCGTGCAGCATGGCATGCGTGGCCACAACCCTCCCCATCAGCCTTGCTGCCTCTCATCGATGCCATTCCGGGTCTGCCAGGTGCCTGGGGGGTTCCCAAGCGAGAGGTGCCGCATCCTTGTCATGTACCATAAACCCCGGCATTCCGGATGTGCCAGCAGGACTGATGCACCCCGTTCTCCCCTCTCTCCCCTGGCAGTTCATGGATTTACGGACTCGCTACACGGCTCTGGTGACTCTGACCACACAGCACGTGAAGTACATCAGCGACGCGCTGCGGAGGCTGGAGGAGGAGGAGGTGAGGCTCCTCTCCAACCCCAGGGGTGCTGCTCCCTGTTGAGGTCACACTGCTCCTGAGAGCCTCTCCCTCTTTGGAGATCCCCTTTGACGTGGTTGTCTTCCTCCCTCCTCGTTTTTCAGAAAGTAGTGGAGGAGGAAAAGCAGGAGCATGTGGACAAGGTGAAGGAACTCCTGGGCTGGGCCCTGGGCTTGAAGCAGAGTGTGCAAGGCAGGGCAGCTGCTGCTGGGAGCAGGGAGCTGGGCGACATCGAGAAATCCATCTCAGAGCAGCAGGTAAAGCCGAAGTGGCCATCATGCACCGAGGGTTGACTTCTCTTTTTCCACAGCTGGATTAAGCTTCTTTTTGTCTGTTTTTTTTCCCAGGCCCTCAATGAGGAGCTGAGTGCAAAGAGGGAGCAGGTCTCTGAGGCCATCAAAACTTCCCAAATCTTCCTGGCAAAACACAGCCACAAGTGAGTGTGACCAGCACGGAGGGCAGGGATGGGAGATGAGGTTCCTTAGAGCTGGCACTGGTGGATTGGTGTCCCTGGGGTCCAGTGCATGACTCCAGTTAAAAACAATGATGAGCTGCACATGACAGTTGTCTTCTTTCTTATCTTCAATGAGAATTATGAAATGTGAAACCCATTTATGCTGTGGGGCAATATTAATCCTCTTTAGTAGTGATCCAGACCTGTATCTTTGGGGATTTGATCACTACAGTGCAGGTCAACCTGTGCTCAGTTACCCTTGCAGGTTTTAGCTGAGCTGGGGAAGGAATAGGGCTGTGGGAAGAGGGGACTCATGGTGGATTTGGCCTTTTCCTTTGCCAAAAGAGCATGGTAATTCTGTGGAGCTGGTTTGTGCAGTATCCTGAGAGATTTCCCCTTCTCCTTTCAGGCTTTCCCAACCTGAAAAGGAACAGATTTCTGCTCAGATTGGTGCTCTGAAGGAGACCTACCAGGCACTCTGCAGCAACTCCTCGGAACAGCTCCAGCAGCTCCAGAGCCAGCTGGCTCAGGAGACAGAGCACAAGGTACTGCTCCCTGCTCAGCCCCGTGGCTGCAGGGACACGATTCACTCCTCAGGGGGTGCAAAAGGTTTCACTTTGTTGTGTGTCTCATGGCCACTGGCCACTCACAGCCCATCAGCTCTCTTACTTGCACATGGTTGCCCTCCCTTCTCTTCCATCCATGGTCACTCAAAGCATCCAGGCTGGTGGTCCCTGGGGGCCAAGCAGGAGCCATTTTCCTGCTGCCTTCCAGGTCAGTGGGAGAGTTGTCCCTTGGTTTTCATCAGAGCTCTGCCCTCTGTGCAAGGGTTGCTCGTTACACAGGGATGTAGACAGAGTTCTGGAAATGGTCCCCTTGGGAAATCTGTGTCCTTTGAGGAATGTCCTCCCAGGACTTTGACCTCAGAGGGCTCCATCTCAAGACTGCCTGCAGGCAGGGGCTGCAGGAAGGTGGGATTCTGCCAGGGGGCCTTTGCCTGTGCAGCCTCATGGATCTCGGGGTCTGGCAAAGAGTTTGTCTCAGCAGTGGCTGAACCAGATGTCTCTTCCCAGGCCACTGCATTGTCCATCCCCTCAGCTGACCTGGGAGAGCTTCCCAACCCATTCCCTGCTCACCCCCACCGGCACTCCTGCCAGTCCCCATCCCTGTTCCGTGGTAGGGAGGGCTGGCAGCACACCCCTATTGCCTCTGTTACGAGCTGTCGTTCACAGATATGCGTGTGCGTGTTCTCTCAGTGTATATACATGTGTCAGTGGATATATCTGTGTGTTTGCTTGCTGGCTCCCTGTACCCTGAGGCAACAGCCGGCCCAGACCTGGCCGTGTGACACAGGTTGTGGCTCTCGGGTCCGTGAGTGAAGCCCTGTTCAATCCACTCACAGGAAAAACGTGGCAGGGCTGCTTGTTTGAGGTCTGCCTGTCCAGCTTTCACCTAAATATATAGTGTTGTGCTCCAAACTGGACTTTACAGCACATTCGAGGTGTCTCAGAGCAGTAAATGCTTTTATAGCCAGTCCTTTAGCCCTCGTGCTGGCAGCAGAAGGGTGAGCCAGTCAGCTCATTAGTTGCTGCTAAGCCATTATGGATTTGGTGCAGCCTGCCTGTGGAAAGGATGCTTTTTCCATTCCCTTCTCCTCCCTGCTGGGCAGGAAAATGATTTTAGAGCAAAAGCCTTCTCCAGGGCTTGTCAGGCTGTTTTGGTACAGCACGAGGCTGCTTTGGGGCTGGAACAGTTTTCACTCACGCTCTCGATAAAGCCTGGGACAGAAAACAGGACATGGCAGTGGGGCTTCACCTGAGGTCCCTGTCTGCAAAATGAGCCCTGCGGCTCTCGTGCCGAGCTGTTGCCTCACTGTAGAGGGAGCATGAAGAACTCTTTAACATTTGCTTGCTGGAAACATCCAACTGTCAGAAAGAAGTTATGAAAGACCAAAAGTGCAAAGCAGAACGCGCTAAATTGAGCATGATGTGTCCCTGTACGGTTTGTGTTTCATGTCAACTGTTTTTAAGATTAACTGACATCCTTGCTTACAAGTTTAACTAACCCTCCGGGATTTAAACAAACAAAACACACAAAGGGGAAAAGAGGACGACCTGTGTGTGGGGTTCTTTTTGCAAACAAAACAGTCGCATGCTGGACGCTAACACCAAGCTTTACACTGTGTGTGATACGGCTGAACTGCTCCATAAGGCTCTGTCTTTAACTGCTCAAGGCACACCCTGCAAGTCGGTAAGTAAAAGCCTTTTACTCCCCTCCCTCCCATCCATCTCCTTTTTTATCTTTCTCTTTTTGCCCTCCTTCCCTCTTCTCTGTCTTTCCACGGCTTGTTCATCTCTGACTGTGCATGTCAGGGTCTGGTGATGGTGGTGAAGAGCTTAGGTTGTCCCAGAAGGTTCCCCCTCTTCCCACAGCAGGGTGTTGGGATGCAAAAGGAAGTCATTCCATAATCCTGATTTGCTCCTCACTATCCCCACAAAAATCTTTTAGTTCTTGAACCAACCTTGTGCCCAACCAGTGGGACTGGGAGAAACCCAAACATCTCAAGAGCATTTGGACAAATACACTCTTTATCATCTAAATCATTACCCTCCCTGTGGGGACAGCAGCAAGAAAAGCCCCTCCAAAACACCACAATAGGTGGTGTGTTCCCAGTCTGTCACTGTTTCCATGCTGGGACCTTCAGTTTTTTCCATTTCTCCCTTGGCCCTGTCTGAGGAGCAACTTCGAGGTGCTGGAGTGGACAGAGCAGGAGCTGTGGTTGTGCTCAGGGAGCTGCCCTGACACAGGGCTGGGAGCTGTGCCATGGCTGGGGGGTCTGAGGTATTCCCTGGCCATCCTGGGACTTGAGGTTTGCTTGGGAAGTGCAGGATTGACAGCATGGCAGGAATCAGCTTGGAGGCTGCGCTGGGAGAGGTTCCTACTTACCCCAAAGTGGACAGCTTTGGGGAGTTTCTTCTCTGTGAGTGAACAGTGGTATTTGTGTTGTCTTTGCTTTTTAAAACTGGAGTTGTTGAAGAGCTTTGTTGTGCTGGTTGGTCTCCTTCCCTCTTTTTCCATGGAGCATTGGGAGCACTTGTTGGTTTTGGCGCTTGCCGCTTCGCTGTGTTCCTGGTGGTGGATATTGGAAGCATCTTGGTGCTGCCCTGGTGATGGACTAGATGAGCATTGCTGGCAATGTGCAAGCTGGCAAATGCAGCAATTTTTGTGCTGTGATGCCTTTGGAGTTGCATTTCAAACACTTTGGGACTCACTTTCTAGCCTGTTTAGGGATTTTAAGTTTTTTTTTTTTTTTTTGGAAACTGAGGCCTCCCTAGAACTCACGCTGTGAGTTCTGGAAATGCTCAATTTTGATTTAATTCCTTTCCTTCTCTTTCTGTTCTAGGGCAGCGAAGCAGTGGCAGGAGTGATCGATCTTGGCACAGTAGAAATATTCCCTGTCTTTGGTGCCATGCAGAGAGGTCTAATAGATCAGGACACGGGCCTCGTCCTCTTGGAGGCCCAGGTCATCACATCTGACTTAGTTGTTCCAGAGACCAACGAGAAACTCTCCCTGGAGGAAGGTCTGGCCAGAAACATCATCGATCTCAGGACATTCCAGGTGCTGCAGGAATTGAAGGATGCTCTCCACCAGGTGGAAGAAGTCAGACATGAAGGGAGGCAGCTCCTACCTGTTGTCACTGCGATAGAAGAGGGGAGGATCAGTCAGAGCATTGGGCTAAAGATTCTTGAGGCTGAGCTTGTCACTGGGGGCTTTAAATTCCATCAGGGCAGAATCAGCATGGAGACAGCGGTGCAGGAAAGGCTCCTTACCCCCCAGCTTTACTCCAGACTTTTGTCACACCTGGAAGGTGGCAAGGATTTGATTGACCCCAACACTGCTGAGAAAATCAGTCTGGCTGAGCTCATGGGCCGATGCATCATCCACCAGGAGACTGGGCTGAGGCTGCTCCCAGTGAAGCAGCTGGCGGGGGGGATGGTGAGCCTGAGATCAGGCAGAGAGGTCAGCGTCTTCCGGGCTGTCCAGGAAGGGCTGATAGACAGGCAGGTGACAGTCAGGCTGCTGGAAGCCCACCTCTTTGCTGGTGGCATCGTTGACCCCAGGACAGGGCACAGGCTGACTGTGGACGAGGCTGTGAGACATAATTTAATGGACCAGGATTTGGCTTGCGCACTTCTCGTCCGGCAGCTTCAGACAGGTGGGGTCATTGACACCATCACTGGAGAGAGACTGACCATTGATGAAGCTGTAAGGAAGGAGCTGGTAGCACCAAGGACTGCACTGGTGGTCCTAGAATCCCTGTGGTCCTTCATGGGGCTCCTGTGGCCAGAGACAGGGGAGATCATCTCAGTTGCAGATGCTTTGGAGCAAGGAATCCTGTCCACAGAGCTGGTTCACAAGATTCTCAGCAAGAGGCAACTCATTAAGGCTCTTTTTGTACCAGAAACCACTGAGGTGTTGTCCTGGCAGAAAGCAGTTGAACAAGGTGTCTTGGAGAGAGATGTGGTGGAGAAGCTGAAATCAACAGTCATACCTGATGTCATGGCCAGTGTGCAGCTCACTGGCTCTCCGAGCAGCAGGCATGGCCTGAGCTCTCCTGGAAGGAGTCCCACAGGTCATGAAGAGCCCAGTGACCCTCTGCTAAGGAGTGACGATGAAAGGCTGATGTTCCACCTGATGACCCACAGCTACATCAACATCCACGATGGCCAGAAGCTGCTCTTGGTGGATGGAGAGCTGAACAGTCTCACTAAAGCTGTTATCCAAACCCAGGAAAATGGATCCTGTGTACAGATTGTGGAAGGCAGTGGACGTTTTGAGGAGACAGAGGCAAACGCAGCTCTTGAAAGTGAACCTTGCAATGGTTTGGCTTTGCAGCACCTTGAGGTTCAATTTGGTTCTTCAAAAGAAGGAAGTGAAAAGATCCAGCCACCCAGAACTGCTTTGGAGAATGGGGAAGTGGTGATGGGACCTGAAAGTCTCCCCATGGAGGATGCAGATGATGTTCTGCATGTGGAAGAGCAAGAGCAGATTTATACTGAACAGGTGACCATCAAGAGAGAAACTGATGCTGAATTTGGAAAAGAGCAGATCACTTCTACAAGCAAGGACAAACATCAGATAGAATTATTGATGCCAGAACCTCCCAGTGACCCTGACAGTGATTTCAGAGAAACAGAGGAAATCATGATTCGGGCAGAAGAAGAGTCCCAGCCTACTACAGTAGATGGAGTGGAAGGTGCTGAAGATCAGAAGTCATTGGAAAGTGGGCCAGTGGTTGTGAAAAGTGAAATCTGCATAACAGTGGGTGTTTCAGAAAGTAGAGATAGACTGAAAATTGTGTCAGAGAGGTCTCAGGGGGTGGAGGAACCCGAGCTAGAGGCAGAAGATGGAAAAGAGGTTTATTTACTAAATGAGGAGACAGTTGAAAATGGTGTGCTGGGAGGAGAGGAGGTTGTGCTCCCTGACACCGGAGAGACAGTGCGAACAGAGAGGCTGAGTGAAGACATGGAAAGTGTATTGGAAGTGAAAGAAGGAGAGGGGGAAGAAGTATTAGGTGATGAAGGTGTTGACAAAACATCCCTGGCAGCCCCTGAGGAGCAGGAAGCAGAGGACACTTTGGAAATGCTCTTAACACAGCTCCAAAATGGTGGTATAATCCACGAGCAGACAGGCAAGACGCTGCTCCTGAACGAGGCGGTGGCCTGCGGGGTGGTGTCCAGTCACACAGCTGTGAAGCTGATGGAGAGAATGAAGATGTTCAGTGGCTTCTTTGACTCTCACACCTGTGAGTCTTTAACCACTGAGGACGTCATTGAAGAAGGCCTGATGGATGAGAAGCTTCTCCAGAAGGTTCTCGCGTCTGACAAAGCCATAAGTGGCGTTCTTGACCCAGGCAATAACTTCGTCTACTCCATCAAGGACGCCGCTGCCGTTGGCCTTCTGGACAAGGAAACAGCAATGAGGATCTTGGAAGGGCAAGTGGTTACTGGAGGGATTGTTGACTTGAAACGTGGCAAAAAGGTATCAGTCACTTTGGCTTCAAATCTGGGACTCATAGAGCCAACAAGTCAGAAAGAGCTGGTCAAGCTGGAGAAGGCTTCCAAGGGGAAAGGCACCGATGAGGCAACCAGACAGAAGCTCATTAGTTTACAGGCTGAGACCAGTGGAATTGTGGATCCTAAAACAAAGCAGCCTCTGACTGTCGCAGAGTCTGTTGAAAAAGGGCTCCTGGAAAAGGAACAAGCTTTTCAGCTCTTGACCAAGCAGGTTGCTGATGGAGGAATCATCCATCACGAGTCTGGAATGAGGCTGTCAGTGAATGATGCAATGGAACATGGTTTGATTGATCAAGATTTATGTAATGAGCTCAGGAAAGCTGAAGGTGTGTGCCTGCAGGACTATGTCCATCCAGTGACGAAGGAGAAGCTGCCCTTGTCCCAGGCAGTATCCTCAGGGCTTATTAGTCCAGCATTCCAGAGGAAGGTGCAGGAAATCCAGGCAGGGAGTGGAAGCATTTTTGATCCAGCTTCTGGCCAGAGACTGGCACTGTGTCACGCAGTGCAGGAGGGCTTGCTGCCCCAGCAGGTGGTGGAGAAAGTCCTGTCGTCCTCAGAAATGAAAGAAGAAATTGTAGATCCCGAGACCTGCATGATTGTTCCCTACTCAGAGTTCATGAAGAAGTGTAAAATTGACATCGAGTCTGGCCAGAGGTACCTGGAGGTCCATCCCTTCCAAGCCATCAAGGATGAGGTGTCAGGGACCAAGCTGACATGTGCTGAAGCTGTGAGGCTGGGCAAGGTGGACCCTCTGCCCACCCTGAGGCTGCTGCAGGCACAGGCAGACACTGGAGGGGTGGTGGAGGGCACTGTCAGCAAGAGGCTGTCCCTGAGAGCTGCTGTGGAGCGAGGGCTGCTGGATGAGGGCATGGCCAAAGTCATCGCCACCAACCAGCTGAGGACTGGGGGAATTGTTGATGCCAGCAGTGGGAAAAGAGTCACTGTAAAGGAAGCTGTGGAGAAAGAACTGATTAGCCAAAAGTTAGCTGCCAGTCTTCAGGATGCACAGATACCCAAAGACAAACACGTTTCTGAGGTCTGCAAAGTAGAAAAACCCCAGCTTTTCCAGGAAAAAAAGGAAAAAATACCTCCAGAAGAGGAAGGCATCATCCTCTCTACCACATCTGCCAAGAGGTTTGATGTTGCTGAGCACAAAGCTCAACATGAAGCCCTGAGCTATGACACAGCTGGAGGTGCAGCAGCTGCCACTGAGAGATCCCCCATAACACAGACAGAAGGGAAATTAAAACCCCAGGAAGCTTCCAAGGGTAGTGTTCATCCCCAGGATGAACATCATCATGATCATCATCCCCAGGCAAAGGCTGAGGTGACTCCAGAACACCCCTCAGTGTCAGGTACAGCATCTTTCCCTGAAGAGGTGGTGGTGGTAGGAGCTGTGGAAAAAGGGGTCACAAAAAGGAGCTCCCAGGTGAGAACAGCCTGGGGGGAAGAATCTAGGAGAGAAGAAGTGGATGGAGAGACAGGGGAAGTAGAGGGATTTGCCTTGGAGAAGGAGCAGTTGGACATGGAGGTGCTTCACAGTGCAGAGGATGGTGAGGAAAGGAGGAGGAGGAGAGAGTTTGTAAGTGCAGAGGGAGTTGTGGCAGGGGCAGAAGGGGCAGTGATGGCTTCTGGGCAAGGAGAGAGAGTGACCAGCATGGTCGGGGTGACACCAGTAGCCCTGAGGAAATCTGTTAGTGTGGGTCCAGGGAGGGAAGAGGTGGATCCTACAGAGTCTGGAGAAGCCCCTGGGGTTGGTGGCTCTGTGGAGCCTGCAGGAGATGACCTTGCAGGAAAAAAAGCTGTCAAACACACTGAAGGACACACTGAAGGAGAAATGCTGAGACTGGGTGCAGGAGGTCCAGTTGATCAGGGAAAAACAAGTGAAACTGAGCTCAAAGCCACCCAAAAACAGAAAAGCAAGAAAAAGAAAGCAAAGCAGAGCAGTACTGCAGGAGACAGTGCTCAGCCAGAGAAACCTGCAGAAAAGCAGTCCCTTCCTTTCCCAGCTTCCAAAGAAATTCCAGGGAAAAAGGAGGAGGAGGACTTCGTCTCAGAGGTGCCAGAGCCAAAACATGAAACCACTATCAAGATTACTGCTGGGTTGGCAAGAGACACAGCCAAGCCTGGGGGGAGCAGCAGGGATAGGAAGGGAAAGAAAAGAGATTCTGAGAAAGATACAGAAAACCTCAGGGAGGGTCAGGTGTTCCTTGTGCCCCCTGAACAAGGGGAAACTCGAGGGGTGATGAAAGGTGGGGTCAGAAATGGTCATGATTCCTCAGTAGCATTGAGCCTGGAGGAGAGGATGACTCAGGAAGACACTGAAGTGGAAACCACCTGGGACGGGTCCAGCACAGCCCCTGCAGCAGAGGAGCTGCCTGATGAGCTGATTATCAAAGAGGAACCCAGAGAAGTTCAGGAAACCTCTGCAGTCCTTGAGCCTGGAGAAAAGAAACAGCAAGAACAAACAGCCAAGCTCACCACAGACCAAGAAGGTGCCCCTGTTCCCCCAAAATCCCAAGGAGAAACCCCCCAGGAGAGGCCCAAGCAGCCGGGTCCTGGAGATCGGAGCTTGTTGTTGCCTGTGATAGTGGAGGGGGAGCTGCTGGAAACCTCGAGGGAATCCACGAGACCAGCCCAGGTAAGTGAATACTTTTTGCTATTTTGACATTTTTTATGAGCTGTTTGTGTATGTCTGATGCTAAGTCTGTCCAAGGTCCTCGGCACAGAGTGCAGCCAGAGCATGAGGAGTGGATGCTGCAGTACTGGCTGCAGTGGATTTGGCAAAGAACCTGCTGATGTACAACTCAAAACACTCAGGCTTAGTTGTGGCTCCTTTTGCTGGAGCGTTACTTCTAAATGACTAATGAGTAGGACTCTTTTTTTTTGGCACTTTTGCTGTAACACCAGAGATCTCTTGCCATTTATAAGCTTATGTTGGAAACAACCATGTGTTTTATTTTTCCTGTAGTAAATCTTGCAGATAAGGCCAGCAAGTGGCAGGTCCATGAGCCGGAATGTTATTAACAGATTTCTTCTTTGAAAAAAAAAAAAAAAAAGAATGATATATAACCCTTTGTGTTGTTTTCTGCCTAAATTTGAGGTTTTGTTTTCCTGTTTGATTCTGTAGATCAAGTTCAGCAAGAAGATGTGTCTGGAGCATGATGAGAAGCTGATATCATATCTCTCCATGCTCCGAAATATTGAGATGAGAATCAAACGTGTGCAGCCAGCTGAGCAGAATTTGGCAGCCCTGCATGACCTGCTGCAGCAAGCAGAGGTGAGTGAGCCTGGGCCAGGCTTGGCTGCTGTTAGGCAGGACAGAGTTTGCCTCCCCTCTCCCCAGCTTCATGCACAGCCCTTGCACTCCCTCCTTGCTCCTGGGAGATTAATCTTAGGTTTAACGGGCATTTATATGCAAACCCCATCCCTCCTTCTCCTGGTGCCATCCACCTTCTCCTCCCTGCCTAGACAATAACCTAAGCTCGGCTGAAATGGATTTTACATCTTGGAGAAAGACAGGCAAGTGCTGGCAGCTGAGCAGGACTGGAGGGGGGTGATGAATCTTTCTAGATGCTGTGCTTGGAGCTGTGTCTCCAAAACCTTTGTTCAGCTCTGGCAGCAGGAAGGTGAAGTCACCCAGTCTTAGACATAACGATGCTGTCTTGCCTCAGGCCCTGGGCGCTGAGCTGCGGGAGCTGAGCTTCCCAGTGAATCAGGAGTTGGACGCTGTGCAGTGGATTGTGGCCAACCCCCCTGAAGAAGTCCCTGAGCAATTACTGAAGGCTTTGGAGAAGGATGCCAAGAACCTCCAGAAGTCTTTGAGCTCTGCGAGCGATGTCCTGGAGTCCCGGCTGCGAAACCTTCGTGGGGCGGCAGAAAACGAAAAGGTAGAGCTGGCAACTGTCCCTGCTGCCCCCCGAGCATCCCAGAACTCCCTCTTTAAATGGTGCATTTCTGTTTTTAAGGCTAAAATCATGGCATATCACGAGACTCTTCAGGGCAAGCTGCAGGAGCTGCTGAGCTGGGTGTCTGGCACGGCAGAGTCGCTGGATGACAGCGATGAGCACCAGGCGAGCGATGCGAGCAGCTTGAGTCGCTGCCTGCAGCACTACAAGGTAACCATGGCAATGCCCCTAATCCTTCAGGCTGCTGAACTTGCTGCCCTTTGCATGGAGGAGAAGCTTTTAATCCTGCTTCCCTCCTGGAGCCTACCAAGGGTTTGCTCTTATCCTGTGCTGCAGTGGGAGCAACCATATTGTGTTTGCTCCAAGGTCACTTGTTTCCACAGTACACAAAGGTTCTGCTTTGGCTCTTTGGGGAACATGCTCCACTGCAGGTGTGTGGTAGGGGCTGAGTGATCAGGAATGATTCCCATCAGGCTGTTGAGGAGAGAGCTGCTTCCTCTGGAGGGGCTCTGAGAGCCCCCTCCATCACACCTGTCCTGGTCTCCATCAGCTGTACAAGGAGTCCAGTCTCCTCTTCATATTTATCCATCTCCTAGTGATAGCTTTAAAGATTATTTTCAAGTTCAACTGGTAGCACCTTGTCATTGAAGTCTTTGAGAACTGGTAGTGGCACATGGAGTCACTGTGAGCTGGGCAAACCTGGGTCCTCTTCAGACCCAAGGGCAGCCCTGCATTTATGCTCCAAGCAACCTCTTGGTGAGGTACCTCCAGCACGTGGTGCAGAGGAACACTGGGAAATCACTGTGGTGAGATGCTCTCACCTCCATGCTGAGTTTGATTTTGGGAGCATTTGGTGTTTCTGGAATATATTTCTTGTGGCAAAGCCCATCCACGTCCCACCTGCAGATGGGAAGCAGTGCAGGGCAGGGTCATTTTGCCTGATGGATCTTTTCTCTCCCATTCAGGAGCTGAAAGAGCCCCTCGCTGACACCAAGTCTCAGCTGGACACCGTTGCCTTCGACATCCAGTTCTTTATCTCAGAGCACGCCCAAGACTTAACCCCACAGCAGAGCAGGCAGCTGCTGAGGCTGCTCAACGAGCTGCAAAAGGCTTTCCGGGACCTGTCGGAGTGTGTGACAGCCCGGGTGGAGGTGCTGCAGGTCTGTCTCCAGCAAGCGGAGCAGACGGACCAGGTGAAGGTTGTGAGGCATCTGCTCCCTGGCTGCCCTTTGCTCTCTGAGGTGCTCCCCGGCCACAGCACACTGAGACACCTCCTGTCTGGGATTTCCTGTGCATGCCACTCACAGTTTGTGACTTCTCATTGCACATCATGAGCTTCCTCTAAAGTTTTCCTCCTTCCCACCAAGTAGCTCCCAGGCGGAAAGTCGCTCTCCTCCCAGAATATCTGGAGCCCTCATGAGGTCTGGGTATCACAGCCTGGCAGCCTTCATGGAGCTGTTTTGGACTGGGTGGAAAAAACCCCCTTAACCTCACCAGAAATCTCTGTGCAGAGGGGCCAGCACAGACACCCAACAGTTTTAATGTCTCATTTGCACTGCACACACCAGGCATTGCTGTCCCAGGGAAAGAGCTGACGATGTATCAAGGACAAAAGCAAGTCCTCAGGTCTTTGCTGCATTGCTGCAGCACCCATCACTGCATGGATCCTCTTATTCAAGACAGGATTAATGTGTTTTTATTAACAATTGCTCTCTGTAACTCTTGCCTGTCCTCTCTGGAGTGTGTGTGTATATTAACCAGTTTGCTTTGCCTTTTCAGATTGAGTGTGCGCCCATCCTAACCCAGGAAGAACTCGCTTTGCAGCTGAAGAGCTCTTAAGAAGGCTCTTTCAATTTGCTTCTGTCGTTTTATCTTATGACTGGGAGAAACAAGCACAGTGTTTTGCACAAGTTTGTACATCACCTTGCTGAAATGCCCAGTGAAAAACTCAGAAACCTTTTATCTCCCCTGGGAAAGGGGAACAGGGATGTTGCAGGGACTCTCAGGTCACATCATGCTCAATTGCTCAAACTGGCGCTTCTGTGTTGTGCTCTGGCAGCAAAAGGAGGAGCTGGATCAGCTACAGAAATGCTTTCCCTCTCCAGGGCTCCTTCTCCAACCCCAGGATGATAAAAAACAGCCTGTTTGGGTTGTCTGAGACTTCACAGTGGCAGATTGTTGTTACCTCTCATTCAGTGAGTTTCTGCTGCTATTTTAATGTTAGTAATGTGGAATGGAAAAGGCACTCTTGATTGAGTTTTCCTGGGAGAGGAGTGCAGCTCCACATTGGAGCTCAGCGAGCTCCTCAGAGAGAAACCTGCTCGTCAGGGACTGGAGAGGGAGCACCTGGAGAGCCACAACAGGTGTTTTCTGTGCTGCATCCTCATCTTCAGGATCTGCTGCAGCTGTAACCTCTCACTTTGCCTTTCAGCAGCGTGAGTGGAGGTGCAGCACCGGTTCTGACTGTCCCTTCTCCCCTTTCCTTTGCCTGCAGACGCTGCAGGAGCAGCAGGCAGCCCGGGCACAGAGCCTGGCTGAGCTGAGCCGCTGGCTGGGCCAGGCAGAGGACACACTGGCAGAGCAGCAGAGAGCAGAAGGGGACCTGTCAGCCCTGCAGCAGAGGCAAAGCGATGTTAAGGTCAGTGCTTTAACTTAAAAAACAGGGGCAGAGGGTGCAGAGGCTGCACTGCCCCAGGAGCACTCGGGGCCTCATGGCATTGTCTGCTCAGGAGCTGCAGAGGAACATCCACACCCGAGCTGCCTCCTTCGCCAGCGTCCTGAAAAACACAGAGGAGTTTCTGGAGGAGAACAAGGCCAAGATGGAGCCTGGGGAGCTGGCAGCCCTGCAGGAGGACCTGCAGCGTGCCAGGGAGCAGTACCGGTCTCTGCAGGAGAGGACAGAGGTGGCCCAGAAGGAGCTGGAGAGTGCTGTGAGTGCTGCAGTGCAGCAGGAGACTGAGAAGGTAAAGTGCAAAGAGCTGTAGCCTCTGGGCTCTCCTTGAGGTGGACAGTGAGGTCCAGCTGGAATCGTTCAGGGTCCTGGCAGTCATCTGGGTGATGCAGCATAAAGCAATTTATGGTTCCTTCCTGGGTGTTCCGCAGACATTTCTGTCGTGAAATACCTTGAGAGTTGCAGCCATGGATGAACTGGTTATGGAGGAAATGGGGGAGAGAAAGGCCCCTTGTTCTGCCTTTAGGGTGACCTTCAGTGGGAGTGAAAACGTCAGTCACCTCCCTGTACTGGTGGTGCCACCTGTCCCACTTCAGGGAGGGAACCCTGGGTTGTATCAGGGTCAGAAAGGCATTGGAGCAGAGGCTGAGTTTATTCACAGCTTCTTTGCACCTTATAGAGAGCCACAAAAGGGTTTGTAGATCTCTGAGTGTCTCAGGCATTTGCTGAGGTTGGAAAACTCCTTGGGTTTTTTCTTCTGTTGATCTGTGTCTCCCTCCCCTGTGGAGCAGTTTGCTGAGCCTGCAAAAACGGGTCATTCCTATCTGGAGCATTTGTGCTTTCAGGTGAAAGCTGCCAAAGAGCTGGAGGAGAACAGCAATAAGATCGATTCCCTTCTGAACTGGGTGGCATCGCTGGAGCAGAAGGGAGGGCTCCCGGAGTACAGACCTCACCCTGCCAAGCAGGAGACAGGGACAGGCTCTCAGGATGTCCCTGACAGCCACTTGGTGGAAGCAGACAGCGCTGCTGGTAGCCTGGATGAGCAGTATGAGAGGCTGAAGGTCAGGACTGACACCTCATCCCTCTCAAAGCTTTCTGCCCCGTGCACTGGCCTTGCCTCCAGTGCTGGTACAGCTGGGAATAGGATGGGATGGCAGATGCATTTGACCTCTGGAACATGGGATTTTCCATATGGGAGACTTGGAAAGTCCCTGTCTGACTTCCTGGTGGAGATGCAGTCTGTGTGGTGGGTGGGTGCCACTGCAGGGTGCGATCAGGGTAACAAGAGAAGGTGCCCATCGTGGTCAAAGCCCCAGTACCCCAGCCTGGGGTGTTCCCCACCTTGCTGGTGCTGTGTCATAGAATCCCAGACTGGTTCAGGTTGGAAGGGATCTTAAAGCTCACCTAGTTCCAACCTCCTGCCTTGGGCAGGGACACCTTCCACTAGACCAGCTTGTTCAGGGCCCCATCCAGCCTGGCCTTGGACACTTCTAGGGATGGAGCATCCCCAGCTGCTGGAGGGTGTGGAGGCTCAGTCACGTGCATGGTGGGCAGAGACCCTCAGTCAGAAGCATCACCTTTGCTCTCTGGATCTTTCAGGCCCAGCACCAGGAGCTGCTGTCCCAGCAGCAGGATGTCATCCTGGCCACGCAGTCGGCACAGGCTTTCCTGGACAAGCACGGGCACGGCCTGGCTGGGGAGGAGCGGGCGCGGCTCCAGGGCCGGCTGGCAGAGCTGAAGGGCCAGTACTCGGCGTCCCTGTCGCGGTCAGAGACGCGGCTGAAGCGGGTGCAGGTCCTGAGGGAGGAGCTGCAGAAGTTCCTGCGGGACCACGGGGAGTTCGAGGCGTGGCTGGCACAGGCCGAGCGGGACCTGCAGGGGATGTGCAGCGGGGGCAGCGACCCCGGCGCCCTCCGGCAGCTGCTCCTGAGGCAGGGCAGCTTCTCAGAGGACGTCATCTCCCACAAGGGCGACCTGCGCTTCGTGACCATGTCGGGGCAGAAGGTTCTGGACGTGGAGGGGGATGCTGGGGAGGCCGAGTCCCAGCTGCTGATGTCCAAGAGTGTGGTCAGGAGCAAGCTGGAGGATGCGACGCAGAGATACACCGCGCTGCACTCCAAGGTATGGGAGGGGCTTTGCAGGGCTGGGAGTGAACCCAGTGCTGTTTTCGTCCTGTACAGGGATGGCAGAGGGACATTTATCTTGAGTGTCTGGCTGGGCTTCCAGGACATATGTAGGCTGTAGAACAGTCTTCTTCAAGGCTTGAGCAAGGCAGCACCCCTTGTCTTGGTGTTGGTCTACATTCTGCCTCCTGTAATTAACATGTAGCAAGATTAATTTTTTAATTTTTTCCTTTCTTGATGTTTTTTGTGCCTTTTCCACGGGTTGCACATGTCCTCCTGTCACATCTCATTGGTCCTTTGCAGTGCTCCAAGCTTGGCTCCCACCTGAACACCTTGCTGGATCACTACCAGCAGTTCCAGGAGGTGGCAGAGTCTCTCAGGAAGTGGCTGCAGGAGAGTGAAGCTGCTGTTGGGAAGCTGCTCTCAGAGACGGTTTCCTCAGATCCAGCTGTTCTGCAGAAGCAGCTTGCCAGCACCAAGGTACGTTTTTCTTAATGATTCAGTGATTAAGTAAAGAGGATCCCTCAGAGGGTTTAAATGGAGCCCCGAGCTCCCCTGTGACCCATCACTGATTTTGGCTTCTTTCTTGTCAAAGCAGCAGCTGCAGGGAGATCTGGCTGAGCACCAGGTGCCAGTGGAGAAGCTCCAGAAAGCAGCTCGGTCCCTGCTGGAGGTGCAAGGGGAGCCAGCCCCGGACCATGGGCATATTCAGGAAACAACAGGTATGGAGCAAAGGAGCTGCCAGTGTTATCAGGGCAGGTTGGGGAGAGCAAAAACAAAGCGGGGAGGGAGCAAAGATGAAATCTCCCACTTCTGGGTGAGGTAAACACACAGCAATGAGTCCTCAGGGCTTGTGTTTGCACATGGGAAGCTCCCCTGTGTCACTGCTGAGTTTGGGGACAGGGATTTGTCAGTGAAAGTTTTGGAGGAGCCAGAGGTGACTCTTGCTGCTCTCTGAGCACTTGGACCTCTTTGCTACTGACTCTCCTTTGTGCTGGACTCTGCAGATACCATCGTGAGCCGCTTCCAGAGCCTCTCCCAGCAGATGTCCGAGCGCTCGGACCTGCTGCAGAAATCCATTGCCCAGTCCCAGAGTGTCCAGGAGAGCCTGGAGAGCCTCCTCCAGTCAGTGGCTGAGATTGAGAAGAACCTGGAGAGAGACCAGCCTGCTGAGCTCTCCTCCACCTCCATCCAGGACTCACTTGCCACCAGCGTGGTAAGGCTGGGCCCAACTCCCTCACCTCCAACACCTGTGCAGGACCTGAGCCATGCAGGGAATTGCTGGGGGTCAGCTACAGTGTTCTGAAAGCACCAAAAAAACTAAAAAGGGATGTGAGCAGAGCCTTTGCTTGATATCATAGAATCATAGAATGCTTTGGGTTGGAAGGGACTTTAAAGACTATCCCTTTTCAACCCCCTGCCACAGATAGGGACACCTTCCACTAGCCCAGGTTGCTCCCATCCAACCTGGCTTTGAACACTTCCAGGGATGGGGCATTCACAGCTTCTCTGGGCAATCTGTGCCTGTGCCAGGTCACACGCTTGTTGGAAGTCTCCTTTTTTCTTTCTTAACAAGCAGAGGATTTCAGGCACCAAGCAAATGCAGAGCAGGTTGGGGAGATCAGAAAGGAAAGAAAAAGTGGGATAGAAAACTAGTCTTTCCCTCCCCTGGTTGTGTCAAAGCACATGCTGCTGCTTCCTAGGGCAGCCCAACCTGTTTTGCTCAAGAACCTTCCTAAAGTGCCCTCCCTCTCTGTGTGTGCCCCCCAGAAGCTGAAGCAGGACATCGCCCGGCAGAGGAGCTGCCTGGAGGCCACGCGGGAGATGGTGACCCGCTTCATGGAGGCAGCAGACAGCCCCACGGCCTCCGCCCTGCAGGACAAGCTGGCCGAGGCCACGGAGCAGTTCGGGAGGCTGTGCCAGCGGCAGCAGGAGCGGGAGGATGCCCTGAAGGGCCTCCTGCCCAAGGTGGAGCAGTACGAGCAGCTCTCGGAGAAGCTGCAGCAGTTCACGGAGAGCAGAACGCGCGTCTTGGCGACCGGGAATCAGCCGGACCGCGACATCGCTCACTTCTCCCAGCACATCCAGGTGAGCCACGGGGGGACAAGGCTCTGCCTCCCCTGGGTTGCTGAGACAGCACCCAGCCTGGCAGGGCCTGCAGGATCAGTGTGGGCTCTTTGCCTGCAGGAGGGAGCGTGGCCCGAGTGGGTGAGGCTGTTTCCAGCAGTGAGAGAAGGAAATGGTGTTTCCCAAGAATCAGACTGGTTTTCAGATGGGATCTCTAGCCAGGGTTTTAGGGACCAGTCCAAATATAGCAGGGTTTTGTCAATTAAAGACCCCATGGGGTTTGTACAGCAAAATTCACAGGTGCTGGCAGTGAGCTCGGTGTGGGATGGGATAGAGACCTTGGAGATCTTAGAGCCAGAAAATCATGGAATGTTTTGGATTGGAAGGAACCTTAAATATCATCTCATGGACAGGGACATCTTTCACTAGACCAGGTTGCTCAGGGCTTACACTTGAACACTTCCAGGGATGCCCTGGGTTGTGGTGGCTGGTCATGGCTGTGCAGGATTCCTCCCTCTGGCTTCCTACAAGTGCTCTGCTACAGGGAGTGGTTCATCCCCAGCCTCAGAAGTGCCCAAACCTGGCATAAAACCAGACACTTGTGCCGGGGGAGAGTTGATTTGGCTTAGTCTAGGGCATCCCATCCTGTCACTGTGTGGCCTTACACCAGCACAGGAGAAGGTGAGACTTGCTCCTACAGCTGTTTTAAGTATATGCTGAACTGGATTTGGAGGAGCAGGTGGGAGTGGGACGTGCCTGATGTTTGGCATTGGTGCCATCCATGGCACTGGAGTCATCCGTGGCCCACTGAGGGTCTCTCCAACTCACCAGAGCGTGGAACTGTCCAGTTCATCCCCTCTGCCTGAGTCTGCTGCTGGGTAACACAGTCAGCACTGCCCTTTGCTCTTGGCAGGAGCTGAATTTGGAGATGAGGCAGCACCAGGAGGACCTGGCCACCCTGGAGCACTTGGCTGCTGAGCTGAGCTCCTGTGGCTTTGCCCCTGGTGCCTTCCAGCAGCAGGAGAAGCTGCAGAGCCTGAAGAAAGACTTCCTGCAGCTACAGAAGGTGGCAAAAGAGAGGTGAGTCTCAGGGACCTGGGCACTCCCTGGGCAGGTGAGTTTGGGGGTGGCATCATGGCCTGAGCAAGACCCTGTGGAGCTCTCCTTTCCAAGGGGGGGCATGAGCGAGCTCTTCCTGCCGCCCTCCTCCCACGCCAGGAGCCTGAGGCAGCTCCATCCAGCTGACACTTTAAAAAAAGCCTTGGCTGGGGGCGTTGTGAAAAATTCCTGGTGCTGCAGGAGCCGGAGTTACGCGTTTCCCGGCGTGTGGGCTGCCACAGCTCCACCCCAGAGCAGCTTGCTGGAGGGGAGCGGGGTGCTGGCAGAGGATCAGGAGCCTGCCCCAGGTGTGTGCTCTCCAGGAGAGGGCAGAGCAGTTTCATCCCCTGATGAAGTTGGGATAAAACAGAGCTTGAGCTCGGATTGGCCGTGGCAGCTTGAGCAGGGTCAGAGCAACAGCATCCCTGGGGGTCACACCTATCTGGCTGTGTTTCCAAAATCCCTGAGAAATATGGGGAGGGTGATGGGGAAAAGCAGATGAAACTCAGAATAATCCCCAGTAATTCAGTGCTCTGCAGGCTGCTCGCAGCTGCAGTCAGCAAGGATGAGCCAGAGGGGCCCGTGGCTCCCAGCCGGGGGCTGCCTTGTTCCTCCAGCATGGGCTGAATAGATGGAGCTGTGGCCAGGGAGGAGGGGCAGCACAGCCTGGGCTCCCCTGGGGTGCAGCTGCCTGGGGGGACATGGCATCAGTGAGTCCTGTCTTCCCAAAAGCTTTGCTTTTGCCAGGACAAAGAGCCCAGTGCAGAGCCAGAGCAGGTTGGCAGTGGTGGTCCCATGGCTGTTGGCTACCTCTGTGCTGCCCAAAAGTGCCACCAGCCACGATTTGGGGGGTCAGCAGCAGTGAGAGGCTGGCACTGCATGCACCCCATTTTGGCTGGCACTGCCTGTGCTGTTCCCAAGCAACATCTAATAATTATAAAAAGGGCTTCTGGAGACAAAACTGTGCTACATTCAGGAGGGGGGTAATTGCAAGGCAAAGCACGAGCTCTGACTCTCTGAAACCTTTTCACTCTCAGAGAAAAGGATGCGTCGTCCTGCCAGGAGCAACTGGATGAGTTTCGGAATCTGGTTGGCGCTATGAGGAAGTGGCTGAGGGAGAGCGAAGGCAAAATGCCACCTGCTGAGACCTCCCTGGGCACCCAGGAGCTGCACCAGCACAGGCAGCAGATCCAGGTGGGCAAAGGGAGCTGGAATCTGACTGGGAAAGTTGGCAGCTGGTGTGGAAATGCTGGAATACGGAATAAATTCCAGGAAGCAGAGTCCTGGGAGGTGGTTTGTGGTCTCGGGAATCCTCACTGTGCCATCCAGTGGCTTGTGGAGAAGGGAGCAGTGTGAGATTCCTCTTGGGCACTGCCTGGTTTCCCATCCCTCCCCCTGACTGCTCTGGGAGGGATTTGGGAGTGGGAGACCCAGGCACAGTGCTTTTCTCTGAGTGTTTCCCCGTGGCAGACGTGGAAGGTGGCCTGTCAGCCGAGCCCCCGCTCCCCTCCGGCACAGGGATGCTGTAAATGGGGATGTGCCAAGGGGTTGACTCAGAGGCAGAGCAGCCCTGCTGAGTCACCCACATCCCTCCACCCCACGGGTCTCTGGCTGGGCTCAGCCAGGCTGGGCTGTGCAGGCAGGAGGAGGGACGTCCCCGAAATGGTGGGAGGGAGAAGGTTTCCTCCAACAGACCCATTAGTTAAGGAAGAGCTTTTCACTCTTTGATTCCCCTGACAAAAATAGATGTTTCACACCCACTTTCCCAGCACAGCCTGTTTGCCATGTGCTGGTTCCCTGGGTGCTGTGTCCTGGTGCCACCGTGTCACCACAGAGGTGACAGGTGTGGCTGTGGCCTCCAATCCCAACCTTTGCTTTTGAGCAGGATCTCCTGGAGGAATGGAAGGGGAAGGGGGCCCAGGTGGAGGAGATTGGCCGCAGAGGGACCCTCCTGGAGAACCTGATCGTGGAGATTACGGCCCCCAACACCCCACCCAAGGCAGGTGAGTTGAAGCCCACTGTCCTGAGGAATCCTCAGCACTCTGCTGTCACCACTGCATCTTCTCTGAGCCTGCCTCGAGCAAAAAGTGGGGCTATTTCCCCTTTTTACCCAAATTCAGAGGGCCCATGGCAGTCTGAGTATTGTGTGCACTGTGAGATGGAGCATGAGAGCTGGGGGTCTGGGTCCCCTGCAGGGACATGGGGGTGACTCCTGCTTTCTCCCAGTGATGTGCTTCAGCATCCTGAGGGTTGGAGTGTTTTAATCAAACTCCAGCATTTGTATTTCATATCTGGATGACATTTAAGGCTGTGATAGTCAGATGTGATTTACGGATCTCCTTTTTGGCCTCAAGTCTGTGAAGCAATGAGATTACGTCTGGTTTGTTTGGAAACCAACTGCAAGATGTCTTCCAGCTTGTGAAAACAAATCCCTGGACTCACATTGTTGTTGGGAATTTATGGGAATTCATGGTCTGGATATGTTTGTTGGGATTAAATTCATGAGCAGTTCTTTGGGAGACCTCCAAGAGAAGTGAGGAGAGGCTTGTTCTGGGTGACTCCCATGGTCACCCACATGGGGTGACCAAAGGTGCAGCCCCTTACATCCATGAAAAATTTAAAATATGGGGTTAGAGAGACACTTACCTGACACTGAATCCCTCTTGGGTTGTGACCATAGCTGTGATATCTGGTATCCAGGGAGAGTATACTTGGTGCATCCTAGAAGGAGGCTCTGAGCAAAGAGAGCGTGCCTGGGTCTGGCAGCTTCAGCGCTTCTGGTCCAGCAAGGCAGGAGGAGCTCCAGGAAAGCAAGGGGAGTGGGAGGAGAGGGGATAATTTAATGCTGATTGCCCAGCGCCGGGCATGTGGAGGTGCCACGTCTGTGCTTGGTGGCCAGTGTAGTCTGTGTCATGGAGGGGCCATTCATCACCTGCTGTCTGCATTCCTAACACATCTGCCTTATGTCCCTTGTCCCTGTCCCCTCTGCTCAGGTGCCACGCTGCCCGTGCCAGGAGGGTCGGTGGGCAGCGTGAACGGATACCACACATGCAAAGGTGAGCTCTCTGTCCCTGCCCGTTCTTGTCTGTGCAGTTCCATCCCTGAGAACAGAAACCTCAATGTGACACTGTCAGCATCCCATTGTGGCACAACAGGAATGAGCTTGGCAGTGGGTTGGGAATTCTCAGCCAGTGATGGAGGATGGAGGTCAGGCTGAAGGACAGAACGGGGCAGCTTTGGGGAGTCACAGCACCCTGACACCCCGTCAGGTGGTGTTAAGAGCTGATAAATGGGAGATCATTTTAAGGCCTGCAATTAAATTTATTGCTTCTCTGGGATTATAACAGCATCCAACCCTCCAGTTTGAAGAGCAATTTTAATTATGGCCCGTTATCTGCTGTTAGCTCACCGGTTCAGCGAGATAATAGGTGCATAAAAATGGCTTTATATTTCAGTGTCAAATTATTTAACCTTGTATTAGCAGTGGCATTATGAAAGGGGGGCTCAGCTTGCATCAGGTTCACATACATGGAGGCATTTGCTTTGTTTGCAAACTGTCAATGTGTATATGCGGTGCAAGGGGAAAAGCCCCTCTGGCAGGAGAGGTGAGGGTGATGTGACAGGCAGACGGATGGAGCGTGGCCTCTTGCTCCTCATGCTTGGCTGGCTGTGGCTGCCCAGGGCTAGATTAGAACCTGATAGTCCAGGGTAAGGTGGAGAACACGGGCAGTGGTCCTGATCTCAGGCTGCTCTCTGGAAACAGATCTGACAGAGATCCAGTGCGACGTGTCGGATGTGACCCAGCAGTACCAGGCCCTGGGCACGGCGCTGAGGGAGCGCCAGCAGCAGCTCTCAGCTATGCTGGAGAGGATGCAGGAGGTGCAGGAGGAGGCCAGCGCGATGCTGAAGTGGCTGGAGTCGAAGGAGAGGACGCTGTCGGAGCTGGACGCCTCCTCCTCACCCACCAAGACAGAGACAGTGAGAGCACAGGCTGAGCACAACAAGGTAACCCCTCTTTCCGAGAGAAAAGTGAGAAATCACAGAATCACCAAATGGTTTGGGTTGGAAAGGACCTTAAACATCAAACTCCTGCCATGCATGTCCCAAAGGAGCTCAGAGATGTGCTCTATTTGCAGCAGGACCAGAAGGATTAGTCACGAGGGTCTGACCTGAGTTAAAGAAGGGCATTCCCAGATCAGAGATCCCAGGCAGGTCTATGGAGCAGGAGCCCAAAGTTCCCCTTTGCTTTTAGACCTGTTGCTTTCAGGCATTTGGCTCAGGGGAAAAGAGCTTATCTGGAGCCTTTGTTGCTGGGTCACTCCAGCTTCTCCTGGAAAGCAATTCCCAGCCTTTCCCTCCTCTAAGAGCCAAGTTAACTCACAATATTGCTAAATTGATTTAATTAAAGAGCAAAGAACAGAAATTGTCCAACTCCAGCTTGTAGCTGCTGCTTTGTTCCTACTCCATGATTTGATTCTTTTGCCCTGTATCTGAGAAAGTTCAAATCATTATTTTCCAGGCATTTCTGGCTGAGTTGGAACAGAATTCTGGGAAGATCCAGAAGGTAAAGGATGCACTTTCTGGCTTGCTGGAGAAATATCCAGATTCCCCAGAAGCAGCGAACTGGAAGAAGATGCAGGAAGACTTGAGTAAGTGCCTGAAGCACTTAGTGAGGCTTCTGTCTCCAAACATCATGTTAGAAGCAGTTCAGGAGGGTGGGACAATCCCAAAGTCACGGCAGAGCAGAGTCACTTCTAATTAAAATTCAGTAAATAGCAAACTTATCTCAGAGCTGTCTGGTGTACAAGGTGTTCCTGAGACGAGCACTGTCGTGCTTAATGAAATCTCTGTGATGGATGTGGATTTTGAGGATGTGCCTCCTTAAACTGCTTCTTTAAAAAAAAAAATGGAAAAAACCCCAACATTAGTGACATGGGTTAATTATTGTGATTAAAAGCTTCACTGCTTGATATAAAATTCTAGTCATTAGTGAGGCTATCCTAGGCAATTAAGTCTTGACTAAACAAGTCTGTGTGTTTAAAAAGAAGCCCAGAGATTCTCTTCTTTGAAATAGCAGGAACGTGTTTATGGAGTTCTCCATCCAGGAGATCTGAATGTGCTGTGTGAGGACTGATACACATGAGAGTATCCTCATTTTTCCAGCCAGGGATGGGAGATGGCTCCCCCAAGGTCAGACCAGCTCATGGCAGTAGTGACTAGAGCACAGAAATCCTGCTTTGCAAGGTTTTCTCTTAGGAGCTTCAAGACCATGTAGCCATTAGAATTGGGTAATGGCTTATTAGCTAGAGAGTGAATAGAGCCATGCTAGCTCTGTTGGAAAACTGAGGAGGTTTCCCACGGGGAAAACCATGGGGAGGGGAAAAAAACCTTCTTGATGGAGGGCTGGGCTGGCCAGGAGCACAACCGTGGCCAACACAGCCGGTGCTTCAGATTGCAGGTGGGAAAGAGCCAGCCAGGCGACGGCCGAGCGGCAGCAGAAGCTGGAGGAGTCAGCAAACCAGCTGGCCACCTTCCAGGCTGCTGAATCCCAGCTGCGCCCTTGGCTCATGGAGAAGGAGCTGATGATGAGTGTGCTGGGACCCCTCTCCATCGACCCCAACATGCTGAATGCACAGAAGCAGCAGGTCCAGGTGAGATGGGTTCACAGCTCCGTGCTGGGTGTCCACGGAGGGGGAGGATGTCTCATCCAGATATGAGGTGGAAGATTGAACTTGGAATTATTTGTCTTGCAAGCACCCTGGAGACCTCATGGCTCCTCTCCCAAGTCCTCCCAGCTGAGCCCAAACTACTGTGAATAACTTAGAGCGGGTGCAGTGCCCAAGCTCCCTTCCCCGCACTGGATTGACTCATCAATGAATCACTTGGCCCCTCTTGGAGAGTGAAATTGCTTTAAACAAGACCTGTGCTGATGCTCTGCAGGACTTGCTAAGGCTGCCCCTCCTCCTGCCAGCCTGCTCTTTCCATGCCTCCTGCTTCCAAATCCTAACATGTCCGTAACAGGCCACATCATGAAGCAAAAGGCCCCAGTTAAAATAATCAGATTTCCTTCTCATCTAACTGGTTTATGTTACACTGCACAGCAGTAAGACAAATAAGAGAGAGAGCAAAGTCCTGGAGTCACAGACCCCTCCCAGCTTTTTAACTTCCAAGGTCACAGTAAATCCTGGTCTACCCAGCCCAACTGCTGTCCCACCCCAGGGCTTGTTCCTGCTGATTCCACGGGCTGGATAAAGCCCCTGGAGGTCTGGTTTGTTTTGACTGTGTGTATTCGGAGCTGTCAGTTTTATGCAAACATTTTTATGTTATTTCTGTTCCAGTTTATGCTGAAGGAATTTGAAACCCGCAGACAACAGCACGAGCAGCTCAACCAGGCAGCTCAGAGCATCTTGACTGGCCCTGGAGATGTTTCTCCATCCACGAACCAGGTGCGGGACGAGCTCCAGGGGGTCAATCAGAAATGGTCCGAGCTAACAGAGCGCCTCAACTCCCGCTCCAGCCAAATTGATCAAGCCATAGTAAAGAGCACCCAGTACCAGGAGCTCCTCCAGGGCCTCTCAGAGAAGGTGAAGGTGGTTGGGCAGCGCCTGAGCAGCCAGTCTGCCATCAGCACACAGCCTGATGCCGTCAAGCAGCAGCTGGAGGAAACCAGTGAGATCCGCTCGGACCTGGAGCAGCTGGAAGAGGAGATTGCAGAGGCTCAGACCCTCTGTGATGACCTCTCCGTCCTGATCGGGGAGCAGTACCTCAAAGATGAGTTAAGGAAACGTCTGGAGACAGTGGCACTTCCTCTCAAAGGGCTGGAAGATCTGGCAGGTGAGACGCCTAAGAGATACGGGGATGTCAAGCTCCACCCCTGCTCAGACTTAGAAACCATCACTGGGTTTCTAAGAATAGCAGGAGAAGCACCATTTATCATTTTTGGGGTATTTTATGGGTGTTTTCTGTGGGACCAAGCCCAGGAGGATTCAAACTCCAGACATACCTGAGCCTGGAGAGGGAGCAGATGTGTTTAGTCACACTGAAGTGACTCTTCAACAAACAGTGTAGAACGTGCTTGGAAAAAAACCAGGTTCCTAAATTCAGAGTGGGACATGGAGGAGTCTCACCAGCCACTCTGTAATCTGGAGATGCATCTTCTGGTTTCTACAAGGTTGTGTTTAGAGAGTGGTCAGGAGAACTGAGATGACTGTGTTACCATTGCCTCTTACTACTTAAGAAATTTATGAATCAGCAAAAAGGCTGGTGATGCAATGCCTGTTAATCAAAACACAGTTGGTGCATATGAGATGATTTTAAATAATTGCACTTTGCTTATTTGATTTCAGTTTAATTGTCGCCTTCTAATCTCATTCCCATTCCAGCCGACCGGATGAACCGACTCCAGACTGCGCTTGCGAGTTCCCAGCAGTTCCAGCATATGTTTGATGAACTCAGGACCTGGTTAGATGACAAACTGTGCCAGCAAGCTCAGAGCCAACCGATTTCTGCTAAACTGGAGAGGCTACAGAGCCAAATTCAGGAACAAGAGGAGTTCCAGAAGAGCCTCAACCAGCACAGTGGCTCCTACGAGATGATTGTAGCCGAGGGGGAATCTTTGCTGCTTTCGGTCCAGCCTGGGGAGGAGAAGACCACTCTGCAAAACCAGTTGGTCAGCCTGAAAACACACTGGGAAGAGCTCAGCAAACAGGCTGCTGATAGACACTCAAAGCTCAAGGACTGTTTGCAGAAGGCTCAGAAGTACCAACGGCACACGGAGGATCTCCTGCCGTGGGTGGAGGACTGCCAGGCAAAGATGGCAGAGCTGGAGGTTACTCTGGACCCAGTGCAGCTGGAGGCGACTCTCCTGAGGTCGAAGGCCATGCTGAGTGACGTGGAGAAGCGCCGGTCCTTGCTGGAGATGCTGAACAGTGCTGCTGACATCCTGATCGACGCCTCCCAGACAGACGAGGACGACATCCGGGATGAGAAGGCTGGCTTCAATCAGAAGATGGATGCCATCACAGAAGAGCTGCAAGCCAAGACTGGCTCCATTGAAGAAATGTCCCAGAGGCTCAAGGAGTTTCAAGAGAGCTTCAAGAACATTGAGAAGAAGCTGGAAGGGGCGAAGCACCAGCTGGAGATCTATGATGCCCTGGGGCCACAAGCCTGCAGCAACAAGAACCTGGAGAAGCTCAGGGCGCAGCAGGAGGTGCTGCAGGCGCTGGAGCCACAGGTGGATTATCTGAAAAACTTCACTCAGGGTCTAGTAGAAGATGCTCCAGATGGATCCGACTGTTCCCAGCTCCTACACCAAGCTGAGGTGGCTCAGCAGGACTTCAAGGCTGTGAAGCAGAAAGTGAACGACTGCTGCGTGCTCATGGAGAACAAGCTGGAAGGGATCGGCCAGTTCAACAGTCGGGTCAGGGAGATGTTCTCCCAGCTGGCGGATCTGGACGATGAGCTGGACAGCATGGGCCCCATCGGGAGGGACTCCGACAGCCTCCAGTCCCAGGCAGAGGATGTCTGTGCCTTCCTGGGCAAGCTCCAGGGGCTGAAATCGGACATCGAAGCTTCTGAAAGCGAGTGTAAGAAGATGCTGGAGGACGAAGGGAGCCCGGATCTGCTGGGGCTGAAACGGGAGCTGGAGACGCTGAGCAAACAGTGCGGGAAGCTGACGGAGAGAGGCAAGAACCGGCAGGAGCAGGTGGAGACGACGCTGTCCCGAGTCGAGGACTTCTACAGCCGGCTGAAGGAGCTGACCCACATGACAACCGCGGCCGAGGAGAGCGAGGCCCTGCAGTGGGTGGTGGGAACGGAGGTGGAAACCATCAACCAGCAGCTGGCCGACTTCAAGGTGAGTCTCGGTGCTGTAATGCTTTTTTTTTTTTTTTTTTTTTTTTTCCCAAGTGGTATTTGGTGTTTTGAAGGTCTGGTGTTGTGGGTTTGGTGTTGTGGGTTTTTGTGTAGGACCTCTGGGCTTTGAGCCGTGGCGTCTTCGTTGTTTGTTGTTGTAATGTGAGTGGGTTTGGTGTACTAAAATATCCTTGCTCTGCAGAGTGTAAAATCAGCTGGTGGACTTGATAGTCGGCGGTGAAAAGGTGCAGAAAGATTTAGTGATTGGGAGGAAAATCCCTGTTCTCTTGGTGATGCGTCATGTTGATGTGCCAACATCCCGTGGGCTGGTACAGGTGGTTGATGTTTAGGTTTTTGGGGGAGGGAGGGGTGGTTTTGAGTCCATCTGAGCTGTAAGTTGGCATTGTTTGAGAGTCTAGTCCAGATCAGATCGTTTTGCAGGTCTTTCTACCTGGCCTACCATTCTTGCTTGTTGTTCACTTCACCTGGGTCACAGTTGACATCCATTCTGGGGTCCTTGGGTACAAATAAAGCCACAGATAAAGTGTGGGACAAGGGATGCACACAGGGAATGCAACCAAGGTGAAGTTTTATGTGAGCTGTTCACATCTCCAGCAAGGACTTGATGGACACCATCAAGCCTTGCGTGAAATGCTGAAAAAGGGAAGAGTTGGAGTGTGCTTGATGTATTTTTATACAGTATTATGATGTTGGGTCATGCTGTTACACTACATTAATTGTATTAATACAGCTTAGAAATTCTCTTGCTGTGAAACTTCTATTCCTGATGTGCTCAGGAGTTGATGATTGGGCTGATTTACATCTGGCTGTTCGTTTCCTGGTGTTAATGGGGGCTAGGAGGGGGAGGCAGTTTTACAGCCATTTACTTTTCATCTCATGGCTAATTGATCCCGTTCCACCACTTTAATAGGTCTGTGAAACCTTCACCAGGACAAGGTGTTTCTGGTTTGGGGGTTGCCTATCCAAAAAATAGCTGGAAGTGTTATTTATGGGACAAACTCACCCTCATCTGATGGTGTTGCTGTCTTGTGTTGGGCAGTGCTTTGCTTTGAGCTGATATCAATGGGAAGGATTTAACTTCTTCATTAAACACCACACAGTCACTTGGAACAAATACATCCAAAAAGGAGTTTTTAGGCCTTAAAATCACTGAACCTTTCCTGTAGAGCGAGGGATTATTCCTGGCTGAGCAGCTCCCATTAGGAAGGATGAGGAAACCCAGACTGCTGGGTTGGCTGGGCTGGAGGGAGCAGCTTAACCCCTGGTAGGGTTTGCACATGGTCTGTAGCTCAATGACCTTGAGGATGACCCTGTAAGACACGGGTGACCTGGGCTGCACGAGCCAAGGGTGCTCTGGGGGCATGAGGTGTCCTTACCAGGAGTCATTTGTTGCCCATTGAGGCCATTCAGTGCAGTTGGGGTCTTTGTTGGTGGGAGAACGAAAGTTGCAGCAGTGAGTGGGGGTTTTGCCTTGTAATGGCTGTGTATAAAGTGGGGGAGAAGCACGAGGGGTGGATGGAGCAATCGTGGTTACACAGCAGCGTTCCTCCATTCCTCCCATGCACAGTTCATCCAGAGAGCAAGGATTTCTGCACAAATCCTAAACATTGCAGAGCAGGTCATAGCAAAGCTTCACCTTCCAGTCCTCTCTGAGAGAAATGCAATCCCAGATCCTGATCTGTACATGGAAGGGCATTAGCAGGGACTGTCTGTCCTCTGTACAAGCAGGAGGGAGAGAGGTGGAGAAATCTGACTTGGGCTCTGTGGGAAATGGGAAACACAGGGGGCTTCTCTTGGCTGCACCAGGCTTTAATTTCTCAATAAATTGTCTCTCTAAGACAATGCCACAACTCTTTCCCTCCTTGGCTTGCAAACCAGATGCATGCCCTGAGTGTCTGGGGGGCCCAGAGGAGCTCCTCAGCCAGGCAGTGCTCCCGGGGGTGGTGTGGGGAGGAGGATGGGGTGATGGATGGGGTGACGGGGGCTCTCCGGGAGCGGTCGCGCTCTGTCTGTCCAGAAGGCTCAAATGCAGGCAGATATTATGTCTTAAGGCATTAATTTTAATGAACATCTGTGTAAATGAAATGCAAATTAGGCATGGCCCCAGGGCTCCAGGCAAGTTGCCAATGGAGTCCTGACAAAGGTGGGCACTTCTGGACTCATTGTGTCCAGATTTTAATAAAGAAGATGTATTGAAGGCTCTGATGGAGGCCAGGAACAGATGACTTTTGAAGTTTCCCATATATTCTTCTTTTCCTGCAAACATCCCTCAAACTTGCCCCCAGAAGGCCACAACCTTCAACAAACCTTTAACTTTTGGAAAACTGCCATCCATGCATTTCCTCTCTTCCCCCCAGCCCCTTTCCCAGGTCACAGAAGGACTAATCCTGGCTTTGGGAGGGATGAGCCCTCTCCCACTGGAAGTTTTCCTCCTGGCTGGGTTTCTCAGAGGCAGGAGGCTGGGAAGCAGCTGTCAAATCGGGCTCAGGGGAGGGCTTTGTTTGCAGGAGGCATTTTGGTTCAGCGAGCGGATGTGATTTTGGGGATGGGACCACCGAGGGGCTGAGCCCACAGTGGCTCCCACAGCCACCAGGAGCCAGCACAGCCATGCAGGAAGGACCTGGAGTTCAGGGGGTGCGGGAAAACTAGGCAGGGAATGTTTTGGAGCACCACATTGTTAGAGAATTGTAATAAACCCATCTGGAGGAGACTCCAAGGGGTCATCTAACTTAGGGCCTCCTTTTCTGATGAGATCAAGTGCAGCTGAAAGGCATTTCTGTGGTTTGGAGCCTGTGCTTATATGGACATCCTGATGGATCACTTCAGATCCAGCTATGCCACAGAAGAAATAACATGGAGTTAGCTCATGTTGAGCTGTCAGAGCAAAGGAACCTCATCTTTAACTCCTGATCTTCAGCAGGAGTTTAACCCAAGTGACTCTCTTTCCTTTACTGCCTCTCTGAGGAGCTCCTTTTTGTATAAAAAGGTACCAAAAGTTGGAATAATCTTTGTGCTGAGCTTCACACAGCCGAGTTGGGCTGTTCAGCAGGAGAGACAAGCACCAGCCACAGCTCCTCATAGGAGTTTTCAGTGTGAGGCACTTCTTCCCCCTCCACTGTCTCTGCTGTCAGCTCAGGTTTCCCAAAGCTTACGCTAATATTAAATTTTAATGACTGGAATCAAATGAGCTACAGTTGAGATGTTACTAAACATAACAGCTTTGTTGATTCAGTTTAGCAAACAGCAGAATTCCCCAGGGAAATGATTCCCCAAGCACGGATGAGAAGGAGGGGTCATGTGAAGACATAGTGGGTTTCTCCATCACGTGCTCTCTGGTGTCAGCAACCCCTGAGCTGGAAGACCCTGAGTTAGAACCCTTCACCCCAAAAATTGTGAAACTAATGGGATAAAGCTTGTGCTGCTCAGTGCAAGTGTCTCATCCTCCTTTACAGGCTGAGGAAGCAGAGGTGAGGTTTGCTGGTTTTGAGCAGTGGTGCCAGAAAGCCCCAGGCATGGGCTCATCCTGTCTGGCCAAGGAGCATCCATCAGCCTGGGCCAGGGAGCTGATGGAATCAAATTCTTGGGTGTTTTGGGGAAGACATCTGTGTGGGGTAGCTTGAGCCTGGGTTTTGTTTATCTTCTGTGCAGTGGGTTTTGAGCTTAGGTTTCAAAGCCTGGCTGGTGCTTGGTGTTGGCAATTCTGAGCTAGGACCTTCTTTGATTCACCGTGTTGTTTTTGGACAAACTGTAATGTTGCCACGTTTCACCTACAAAGCAGAGAGTAACACTCAGCCCTGGGTCAAAGGCACTGGCAGGGATTTTTGGCAGAGTGGTGATTGGGAGTGAAGGATGCTGTTGTCTCCCCTTTCATAGAATCATGGAAAGATTTGGGTGTGAAAGGACCTTAAAGATCATCTAGTTCCAACCCCCCTACCAGGGGCAGGGACACCTTCCACTAGACCAGGTCGCTTCAAGCCCCATCCAACCTGGCCACTACCAGGGATGGGGCAGCCACAGCTTCTCTGGGCAGTCATGCCAGAGAAGAATCTCAGCTGTATCATGCCAGGATGGTTTGCTTTGCTGGGAACACTTTGTCCCCGTGAGGAAGATGAGAGCAGGATCAGGGCAGCCTGCATTCCTTCCGAGTTGTGCTCAACAGCCAGGGGGGGTTTCTGCCAGAGTCTGGAGAGCTCAACCCAAAATGAAACCCAAGGAAAAGCATCCCAGCTGACATAACCAAGCAGTCACCATCACGTTCAGATGGGTGCAGGTGCAGTTGGTGATGTGCCCGTGTGTGGCTGGACCCCCACGGCCCCGCTGTCCCCTCCGGCTCCGGCCCCGCAGCTGTGCTGGGGCACGGCGCAGGAATGCGGCGAGCCGGGACCTGCGGCAGCTGGCACAGCCAGGATCTCGCCTCCCAGCCTTAATTAAACCCCACCCTGGCCCAGCCCGAGACGGGGGGAGCAGAAAGGGGGTCTGTCCTATTCAACCTCCAGTGGGAGGTGGCTTTGCCAAGGCAGGTTGTGGAGAGCAGAGGGATGAGGTGGGATTTTGGGCTCCTGCCTTTCCTCCTGGTGTGGATTTTTGGGGGGATTATTTGAAACAGGAGTTGCCCAGTGCAGAGAACTTGGGCACTGCTCTGTCACACCAATAAAGGTTTACTGCTGGATCATGGAGAGGGGGAGGGAGAATCCCTAGACAGCAATGACTGAAGCTGCACTCCCTTTTTATTTTAGAGCAGGTCAGGTCATCCAGGACCCACGCAGCTCTTGTGCCTCCAGCACCCTCTTTGTCTGCTGGAATAAAAAAAAATGAGAAAGGAATCCCAGGGGAGTGATGCAGTGAGTGAAGCCTTAACCAGCATTACTCATCTTGCCATTTGGATGCCGCTGTCTGACCCTTCTCCGGGTCCTCCCCACTTCATCCCCAGTGGAAGCAGCAGTTAGCCTGTGCTCACTGGGAGCCCACGCACAGGCCTGTGCCCTCCTCCTGCCCCCCTCCCCTGCTGGGGGATGTCTGCTTTCCTCAGCACTCTGTTCCTGACTCTCAGTTCCCCCAAGCTTTCCAACAGGGAGCTGACTCAACAGTGCTGTTGAAAATGCCACTGGTGCCCGTAAGTGTTGCCCCCTGTCCCTGAATTTCTTCCCTGTGCTGCTGCCTGAGGCTGCTGCTTTTTGGGAGAGGGGACTGCCAGTGACACAGGACCTCAGAGGGACAAGGAATCTCATGGGCATCCCATCCCTGTGTCAGCTGTTGTCACTGATGGGTTGTTGGAGGCAGGGAGGAATATGGGATGGGGACTTGACTGCCCAGCATCACTGTAGATATTTTGCAGGAGGATCAAAGTGGGTGATTTCTCCCCAAAAGTTTTATCCCGTTTAGGTTTGCAGCTTGTGCTCCTCAGCAGGCTGGTCTTTGGGTGCACAGGTGATGCTTTGTGATCTTCCTTTGTAAGGTGATCTTGAGGGTCTTTTCCAACCTAAGTGATTCTGTGATTCTCTTTCAGTGGCTCTGCTGCCACTGCAGAGCTGCCTTTGAGGATCATAGGGTCATGGAACGTTTTGGGTTGGAAGGGACCTTAAAGATCATCTCATTCCAACACCCCTAAGGAGGGCAGAGGAAAACCAGCATCCCATCTTGGGATCACAGGGCAGGAATGAATGGGTCTGCTGATAACACAAGGTGTTTACACCCAAATCAAAGCCTTTATTTCTGGAGGCAGCACGTTAGCCACCACTGGCAGCACACGTGCTCCCAGGCAATGCCCAAGCATCTGGGCAGGATTTTCTGGGCACTCCACACCCCATCATAGAGCAAAGACCCTATAGCTGGGAGTGCATCGCTGGCAGGGGGGAGAGCGGAGCTGGGTTTCTGGGATGGGATGGGGCAGGGAAGGGAAGGGACACTCTGCCACTTGCTGTGCCCCAGCTTGGCCAAGGGTATTTTTAACCCTTCTGTGCCCCCGGAGGAATGCGTGTGGCTCCCGACAGTCGTCCAGTTAGGAGCAGCTGGGTGGGACTGGGCTGGGAGCAGGGACCGGCTGCACGACGGTGTCTTCTCGTTGAACACTTTCCAGACCTACTTAAAGTATCTCTGGCTTGTATTTTCAGCATCAGCAACACACGCAGAAATGCCTCCTCTCTGACAGCTGTTAAGCTGCCTTAAAGGCACCATCTCCCCTTGATGGTGAAGAGGATGAGAAAGGGGGGATGATAAGCTGTGCTGGGTGACAGGGCTGTCACCAAGCCTGGCTGGGCCAAGTGGCCCAAGCTGCAGATCCTTGGTGGTTCTCGGTGCACTTTTGACCTGGTGATCTTGTGTTTGCACAAGAGGCACATGAGTGCAAGTGGCCCCCGCCTCCTCATTCCTTGGAAATACATTTTAGCACAGAGGGAAGAGCAAACGTGCCCCTGGAGCTCACTGTTCCCAAAGGGAACGTTGCTGGTGTGCTGGTTCATCAGCAAGCCACGGGTGGGTTTGACCTTGACGTGTCATCAGGCCCTTCCCTGATCCCGAGCGAGCCGAGAACAAGAGTGAATAAAGCCAGGAATTGCTGAGATCGACCAAATCACAGCGAGGCTTTTTCCCCTCCTCCTTTTCTTTTCTTTTCTTTTCTTGACCGTGAAACAGTCAGCCTGTGATCAAATGGTGCCTTTCAGGAGCCACCTTGGGTCACTGCTCTAAAGCCACCCACTTGCAGATGCCTTGGTGACCCTGCCAGGTCTCAGCCGAGGGAGGTGGCCGGAGGAATGTCCTCTCTCCAGAGCACTTGTTAGCTGGTGGTGATGACACTTCACAATGTTTCCAGGAGATACTAAAAATACCAGCTTTGCATAAGACCGGGAGCGCTGAGGATCTGAGGGAGGAGGAGATGGGAAGCTTTTTGTCTGCAAGGGCTGAGCAGAGGAGGGAGAAGAGCCCGGTCCTGGCAGCACATGGCCATGGAAGGGACATCCAAAGGGAAGCGTGTGGTCAGGAGAACACAGGACATTCCCGTCACCCACACCATCCAAGCAAATTGCCATTCTCCAGCAGGGAAGGGAGGGACTGTGACCACGGGTCTGGAGCAAGCGGGGACTTCTGCAGGAAAGGGCTCAGGCTGGGTTTAGTCACTGCAGCCTTTCAAGAACAATTGCCAATTCTCCTGCTGAAGGAGTGGTTTGAATGTCTCCCATCCAGAGGATTCTCTGGATGATAACACACTTACCTCACTTCCTAAAGAGCCTTACGAGCAGTTTATTAATCACCCCATCCGTCGGCTCTCCCTGTTGTCCCCCTTTACTCTGAGGAGCAGCTTCTGCAGTTCTCCATGTCCCTGGGGTGGGCAGTGGGGTGGCAGCACCCGCCACCCTGCCCATGGGAGCTGGGTCAGTGGGAGCACAGAGCGGGATGCCTGGATATCCCAGGATGCTTCATCCAGCCTCGTGTAGCACTGAAGCAAAGCCTGGCAGCAGAATTTGTGGGAAAACTGGGTAGCTGAGGACAAAAATGGACATTTCAGCAGGTTTCACCTCCTGGCCATAAAGACCCTGGCACGTGGCTCTACCCTGCTCTCACAGTCCCATCTCAGGTTGCTGCCAGGCACTTTTGGGGTGCTCTGTGCACAAAGGTGGGGCTCCCTGGGAGCACTGAATGCCATGTGTGAGGCTGTGCCTGAGCACTGCTGTAACACGTGGGCTCCAGGCTTCCTTCAGGAGAATTATTTATACCAACATCTACATGAGCTGCCTTGCAGGGAAAGTGCTGCCATGCAGCTCCTGCACCCTTGGAAAAACAAAATCAATTTAAAACCACAGTGTACATCCAAACTGTGAGTCTGGGCTTTAACCTCGTTCTAAAACTTTTCCAGTGGAGGTGCAGACCCCCATGGAGCCAGCCGAGGTTTCCTCCCACAGCCCTGCGGAGGAGGGTCCCAAATTAACAGGCTCCAGGTTCCAAATGGCTGATTCAAAGATGTGCTGGCTCCCTGCATCCCGAGCAGCTGTGGCCTTTGAAGAGGGATTGAGTGGTGGCAGAGCCCCGATGTGAAATTGGTTTGAAGTCAGCTGTAAGCCAAGGGGATAAGGGAGCACCCAGCATGGCACGGCAGGATGGGATTAGCCTGGGTGCTCCTGCCTGGGTCAGGCTGGGAGCTCAGGACTTGCCCACATGGTGCTGGAACAGCAGTCAGGGGAAAAGGAGCAAGTTTAGGAGGAGGGCAACACAGAGAGAAAGAAATCCTTCTGACCTTCCAATATACACAGCAAGGCTTTGAAAACATGAATCCTCTGGTAAAAATCCCAGCAAAACCTAAACTGCGGTTTCTAAGGGAGATTTTGGGGGGGTGTGATTTGGCTTTGTGCTTTTATTGCAGCATCTGAGGGAGGCTGAAATGTGCTCTGAGTTCCTTCATTGGGCTGGAGGCATTTGGGTTCATCCACTCTGCCTTGATAGGACATGCAGTGTCCCAACCCAGTGGTCTCTGTCACCACCAGCTCAGTGACACTCACGGAGTCAGATATGGGAGACACAGTGACCCACATGGAGTCAGACGTGGGGGACAGGTTGGCCAGAGAAGCTGTGGCTGCCCCTCCCTGGAAGTGTTGGACAGGGCTTGGAGCAACCTGGTCTAGTGGAAGGTACAGGGTAGGAATGAGATGAGCTTTAAGGTCCCTTCCCACCCAGACTGTTCTATGGCTTTATGGCATGGTTAGTGCGACCTGTAGGGACAAAGCTTGTGGTGCAAAGGCAGGAGCTCATCCAGACTGGCGAGTGGGTGCTGCAATGCCAGGGCAGGAGGGCACCAAGGTGAAGATTAAAGAAGCTTTGAGGATGAAGGAGACCCTTGGTTGTACCCTGGTCTCATTAACAACATCAGAGATCTTGAGCTGCCTCTGATCTCTCTTGGTCATCATGTAACACAGGTCCCTCTCTTCCAGCTGCTGAGATGCATTAAAAGAAAGCTAAAAATACCTTGGTTTCCAAATCCTGCTTTGCCATGTAAACAGTGGCAGCAGCGGCACAGGATGGAGTGCAGTCATAAACAGGGTGACATCACCCCGTGACAGGGACGGCACGCGCTGGGGCTGGTGGCCATATGAGGAAAGCTTGAAACCAACAGGTTCAGGAGACAGATGGGGATGCTGCTACTTGGAGAAAGTCCTGGAAAACCGCTGGGTGGGTGGGTTTTAGCTGAGGGTGTTTATATACAGGACGTGGCCTGGGGTGGCTCCAGGTCTGGGTTTGGTGACAGTCCTGGGCAGAGCTGTGGCCCTCTCCCCACTGTGGGCTGGCTGCTGGAGCACGGGCATCCCCGAGTGCATCATGCACAGCTGTGAACCCCAGCGTGGGTTTGGCCAAAGTGTGCTGGTAACAGAGCAGGAGAGGGAAGGTTTGGAGACTCTGCCATAGTGGACACTTGGAGACCCCCAAAAGGACAGAAATTCAGACAGGACCTCCACATCCTTCCCCATCCATCCCTTGCACTGACACAAAGCTCATGCAAAGTCCTGACCTTGCAATTCCCAGCACCATTTGGCTTCTGTCCCCATGGCTGGGGTGGCACTTGGAGGCTTAAAGCCATGATTTGGGGAACCTGCAAGCGCTCTGGCTGGGATCTTCAGGCCAGACACAGCAGGTTTTTAATTGGCTTTCATCCTTGCCCAATATTTCCCTAATGGTTTTAGAAATGGGGGGATGTGTTGGAGGAAGACTTGGCTTGCTCCTGGCACGTGACTGGGTGAGGAAATGGGAAAAGAATTTCTGGCTGTGAAACGGCAGCTCCACGTCCGAGATCGTTCCTTCTTCGCAGTGGAACAAAAAGCCTCCTCGCCCCAGCCTGGATGCCTGGGATTCCTCGCGGAGGGGCCCGGAGCGGTAACGGTGCCGCTCCCGGCCAAGGTGGGAGCGCTGGCACAGCACGGTCCTCCTCATGTTGTTTCAGCTGTGCTGGATTAATAACAGGGACCAGGAGCTGGAGTGTCCCCCAGCCAAGGAGAAAAATCCGGGCTTTGGGACACTCTGGCAGTGTTGGCAGCTGGGGCTGGGGGAGGCTGGACTGCCTGTCTGTCCAGGAGGACTTGGTGGGACACGGAGGGGACATGCCCTGAATGGGCTGCTTGGCCTTTCCTCACAGGTCCCTGCTCCCTCCTCACCTCCTGCTCTTTTCCTTGATTATATTTAAAGTTGGAAAAAGGGGTTTCCAAGGATGTCCCAGTGTGCAAACATTCCCATCGAGCACTTTGGGCTGTTTAAGGGGCATTTCTCCCTGAACCCTTCCCTTCCACAAAACATCTGTTCCCATCTCTCCTAAAGCGAAATACCCCTTTGGAAATGCAGTGCTGGAGCTGCTGTGTGTGCAGTGGGTGCTGGGACTTAGGGATGAAGGGTTTGGGGATGGGGAAGCCAGACTCCTACTACAGCCATGCTGTGACCTTGGCCAAGCTTCAGGATTTTTGGGGATGGCAGGCACCTGCAGCACATCCAAAAAAGTCAAGACTTTGTCTCCCTTGGCTTCAACCTTCAGCTGTAACATGACCATGGCTGGGTGGGAAGGTTTTTGGTGAAGCTATGGCACAACAAAGCGCAGGCTGACGTCCCGTTCTCCTGGTCTTGGCACTTTTGGATGCATATTGCACGTTCTTCTGTGTTAAACACCTTGTATTTTTATCCCGATGCCATAATTCATCCCAAAGTAGCAGTCCGGGTGGCTGGTGGGGCGGGTTGTTGCCTGGAGATGCGTGGAGGCTGTTCCCAACCCTCCTGTTTTCTCTCCCAAGTCTGTGACTTCCCTCAGCATCACTTCGCAGCGGTGATTCACACGCCCGGGCTGCCTCCCTCTCTGCTCCCAATGTTCCCCGTCTCTTAAACCCCAGGGTTTTGGGGGAGGAAAAGAGGGTGACAGAACTCGGGATGGAGGGGGGGAGCAGGATGCTGACCTAGACCTGAGGCTATAAAAATTATGATTCTTAGGGAAAGAAAGCCTGCGGTGGGTGTCGGGAACGGTGGCAAGTTGCCAGGTGTGTTTTTTTGGCAGAACGATGGGGAAGGCAAAAATGGTATACTTTGGGGGTGTTCAGGTTTGGGAGGGGAGGGTGGGGGGGTTATAATTTAATAACTC